>CM023449.1:120770164-121177664 GCA_013339765.2 Haemaphysalis longicornis | reverse complement strand
AGTGGCCGAGGAGTTTCTATAGGGATCTGTACAGTAGCCGGGACATACAGGATAATGCCAAACGAGACAGTAGTTCAGAGGAGATAGACATCCACCAGTAACGACCGAAGAAGTAAGGAAGGCTTTGAAAGAAATGAAAGGGGGCAAAGCACCTGGTGAGGATCAGATACAAGCAGACCTCTTGAAGGATGGCGGAGAAATTGTACTTGAAAAACTGGGAAACCTGTATACGCAATGCCTAATGACCGCAATGGTACGGGGAATCTTGGAAGAACGCGAACATCATCCTAATCCATAAGAAAGGCGACATGAAGGACTTGAAAAACTACAGGCCGATCAGCTTACTGTCAGTCGTCTACAAGGTATTTACCAAGGTAATCGCTAACCGAATCTCTGCAACCTTAGATTTCAGTCAACCTAAAGAACAAGCAGGGTTCCGTAAAGGTTATTCAACAATGGACCATATTCACACGATCAATCAGGTGATAGAGAAGTGCGCTGAGTATACTCAACCCCTATATATAGCCTTCATAGATTATGAGAAAGCATTTGACTCGGTCGAAACCCTAGCAGTCATTCAGGCATTACGGAACCAGGGGGTAGATGAGCATTATGTAAGAATACTAGAGGATATCTATAATGGGTCTACAGCTACTATCATCCTCCATAAGGAGAGCAGTAAAATACCTATAAGGAAGGGTGTCAGACAAGGAGACACAATCTCTCCAATGTTATTCACAGCATGCTTACAAGTATTCAGAACGTTGGATTGGGAACAGGTGGGAGTAAGGGTTAATGGAGAATACCTCAGTAACCTCAGATTTGCTGATGACGTTGCCTTGCTAAGTAACTCGGGGGACGAATTGCAAAGCATGCTTTCCACACTGGGCGAACAGAGTAGAACCGTGGGCCTGAAAATTAATATGCAGAAAAACTAAAGTAATGATCAATAACCTCGGGACAGCACAGCAGTTTTGAGATAGATGGCGAGGCAGTGGAAGTGGTAAGCGAATATATATACTTAGGCCAAGTTGTGACCCCAGATCTCAACCATGAGGCAGAGATAATTAGAAGGATCAGAATGGGGTGGGGTTGCATATGGCAGACATTATCAGATAATGAATAGCAGCCTACCATTGTCTTTGAAGAAGAAAGTGTATGACAGCTGCATCTTACCGGTACTCACCTACGGGGGCAGAAACTTGGAGGCTCACTAAGAGGGTTCAACTTAAATTGAGAACGACTCAGCGGGCAATGGAGCGGAAAATGATAGGTGTAACATTAAGGGACAAGAAGAGAGCGGAGTGGGTCAGGGAGCAAACTGGTGTTAAAGACATATTAGTAGAAATTAAGAAGAAGAAATGGACTTGGGCAGGGCATGTATTGCGAAGGCAAGATAACCGCTGGTCATTAAGTGTAACAGAGTGGATCCCTAGAGAAGGCAAGCGCTGCAGGGGGCGGCAGAAAGTAGATGGGCAGATGAGATCAAGAAGTTTGCGGGGATAAATTGGTCACAGTTGGCACAGGACCGAGGTAATTGGAGAATAATGGGAGAGGCCTTTGCCCTGCAGTGGGCGTAGACAGCGCTGGTGATGATGATGACACCCTAGCAGGGTCATATGGAATTCATACCAGTCAAACTAACCATGACTCTCATGACTGTAACGAGGACGCATTATTTAAGTGTCCGACGTGATTCCCCAAGCTGGAACCTTCAAGTTGACGGCCCACAAGCTTCAGCGGCCTCGCCTTCAATTTAACCCAATCTATGACTCATAATGACTATCTCATGATTCGAACTACAAAACCTTTTTTATTTACACCACGTGATTCCCCTCGTCAAGACCGTAACTTGGATACTCTAGACGCCCTAGCGGGGTCACTTCGAATTTTACCCCAATATAAGACTCGCCATGACAATCTCATGGTTATAACCAGGAAGCAGTTTTGTATTTCTCCCACGTGATTCCGCTCATAAAGACCATTAATTTGATACCCGTCACATCCTAGCGGAATCAATTTGAATGTTAAACCAATCAATGACTAACCATGACTATCTCGTGATATAGCCCTACCACATTTTTATCCCACGTGGTTTCCCTTATCTGAACCTTCAATTTGATGCCCCGGACACCCAGTGGCATCATTGTGAATTTTAACATAATTTATGACCCATTTTGACTATGTCAGGATAATAATCAGTTAGCACGTGATTACCCTCATCGAGACCTTTAATTTGATACGCCACACGCCCTAGCGTCATGAACTTGAATTTTAACCGAATATATGACTTAACATTACTACGTCATGATATAACCATAACGCATTTTCGTCCCGAATGATTCCCCACATCGAGACCTTGAATTTATATCCCCACATGCCCTCGCAGCGTCATTTTGAATTTTAACCCAATCTATGACTCATTATGACTGCCTGTTGACTACAATCAGGAAGCATTTTTTATTTACCCCGCGTGATTTCGTTAATCCGGACCTTTCATTTGATACCTTACACGCCTTAGTTTCATCAGTTTCACTTTTCACCCAATCTAATGTGGTCATTATTCTGTCTTCAATTTGATTTAGTCAATTCAGCTAATTCATTTGAAACAGCAGAAAGGACAGCCCCCGCCCCCATTTCCCCCCGGCTCTCACCTCTTCCTTTGTGAACCCCTAGTATATCAAGCAGTTAACAGTAGCAAGCGAACAACCAGCACGCCAGCACCACCATGTGCGTTCCCACCAACCTTTCCCACGCTCTTAGAGGATCCATCAGGAGGAAAAGTTTAGAGAACCCTTTTTTATCACCTCACCAGTCAATTATCACTCACGCGCCCAGCCGCGAAAACTAGGTATACAGCAAGTGCTTATGGCTATGAAAATTCAACAAGAAGCTAAAAAAAATCAGACACCCCCTCCCTCCCAACCGATCATGCAGGTCGCGATTGGTGCCGTACCCGAAGGTAACGTGAATTCCGAGCCCACAGTGACGCATGAAACTTAACAGCCAATCATAGCTGCCTGTTAGGCTACTCATATGTACTCAAACTCAAAATGAACTCAAAACTCATGTATACTCAGAACTCAAAATGTACTGAAAACTCAATATGTACTGAAACTCAAAATGTACTCAAACTCAAAATGTACTCAGAACTCAAAATGGGCTCAAACTCAAAGTGTACTCAGAACTTTAAATGGACTCAAACTCAAAATGAACTCATACTCAAAATGTACTCAGACCTCAAAATGGACTCAAACTCAAAGTGTACTCAGAACTCAAAATGGACTCAAACTCAAAATGTACTCAGAACTCAAAATGGACTCAGAACTCAAAACGGACTCAGAATTCTCTAGCTCTCAGGCGTACTCAAACTCAATCGGACTCAAACTCAGTCGGGATCACTCGGCTCAAACTCACTCAAGCTCAAACTCACCATGTCACACTAGCCTCGCGCTGACTCAAACTCAAACTCACGCGTGAGTTTGAGCCCAAATGAGTCTGAGTGAGTGAACTCATGAGTGAGTTCGCCGACCTCTGCTCCCAAGCGAAGCCTGTCTTGCACCTCTGCTTCGATTACCTCCTCTAAGGCAAACAGTAGGGAGTACTGCCGTATATGAACGGAGGTGGTGCTTGTCAATTCGAATCGGTATTCTACCAGATCGGTCTTGCCTGGCAAATCGCTGAAGATCTCTTGATAGTCTTCATATATTTGTTGCTCCTCCTGAGTTTGTGACGACGATAGGCTGGTTGAAATGCACACGTCCTGGAACGATTGCTTCTGTTGAAGATGCAGAGAGAGTATTTCTTCACCTTCAATGCCATCTTCTATTGCGCTGACGGCCGCTACGCTCGAGGACGTCGGCTGTCGTTCTTCGTATTTCCTGAGCATGTTCACGTGGAAGAGGTGGTCCTATTACCGAAGTCGACTTCGTAGTCGAGGTCGTCGCGCTTTCGAACTACTGTAAAGGGACCCTTCCAGTGCATCGTGAGTTTGTTAGCCTAACTTGGAAGGAGAACTAGGAGCCATCTCCTGGTTTAAGCTGTCGTGAAACGGCCTTCCGGCATAGGTCGTCAAACTCACTCATGAGTGCACTCACACACGCCCCACTCACAACTCACGAGTGAGTGGTGAGTGAGCATCACCGTCGTTTTGGCTTGGTGAGTGCGAGTGCGAGTGAGTGCGAGCGCCACTCACGGTGAGCCCCGTTCACCACTCGCAAGTGCGAGTTCCACTCGCGGCGAGCCACGCTCAGCACTCGCGGGTGCGAGCGCCACTCACGGTGAACCCCACTCACCACTCGCGAGTGCGAGTTGCACTCGTGGTGAGCCCCACTCACCGCTCGCGAGTGAGAGTTCCACCCGCGGCGAGCCCCGCGCACCGCTCGCGAGTGCGAGTTCCACTCGCGGTGAGTACCACTCACCACTCGCAAATGCGAGTTCTACTCTCGGCGAGCTCCGCTCACCACTCATGAGAGGCGAGTGAACGCGCGCTTTTTGCGCGATGTGCGGGGCTTACCGCGGTGAGCATCACTGGTGGTTGGCATTCGTCGCAGGAACCGCTTGCTGTGGTAGTTGCTGCTGGCGATATCCACTGGTACGCACAGCCACTAGTTAATGGAAAGACTGCCTTTAGCTTCGGGAATATGTGGCTACTCCCCTTTATAATTAAGGCACCGTGGAACCAACTCTCCAGTGACCTGTTGATTGAGGAATATGATTTAGATGGACGTCTGACGCCATAATGCGCTGATACTCTCACTGTCATGTTTCACTGAGGGGCTGTCTGTCGCGCGCACTCTCGCCGAATGATGTTTCTGGCTCGCAGCGTTTTGTGTTGGAATTTGTGTCGATAACGTCGTCGCAATAAAGCGATTGCACTTCCCTACCGCTGAGCGCTGCGATGGAGGCATTAGGAAGCACCGTGGTCTAGTGCCGTAGTACTTGGTGTACATATTTGGCCGGCTTGCTGCAGGTGTCAAATGGCCGGCTGTTCTGAAGCGCAAATTGTGAGTGCCCGTAATCGTTTAAAACGTTACCGCATATATCCACAGATTCGCGTATCAGGACGGCGAAACGGTTCGGATGGGCGAGTTGTGTGTTGTGGAAGTAGTAGCTCATTTTCGGGGCCTTAGCGTATTAAACGTATCAGTATTTCTCATTACTCGTTACGGCGGCGCTTGGTATGATACTCGCATCACGCGGACTTCATCGTCATCCGCGTGCGGATGGCGTAGGGGTACTGTGACCCCTGACTGGTGTGACGAATGTAAGCGTTCTCGGCAGTCGGATAGCGTAATTTGTGAGTGGGTGAGTGAGTGAATGAGTGCGTGCATGCGTGTGCGTGTTCACGTGAGTGCGTCTGCATGCGTGGGCGCGTGCGTGCGAGTTCGTATGTGTGTGCGTGCGCGCGCGTGCTCAAGGGCGTTGGTGTGTGTGTGCTTGCATGTGCGTTTGTGTGCGCGTGTATTTTTCGTGTATGTTGTGTGCGTGTTCGTGCTTGTGTGCGTGCGTGCGTGTGCATGCGTGCGCTTGTGTGCGTGCGAGCATGCGTGCGTGTGCATACGTGTGCGTACGTGTGCGTGTGTTTGTCCGATGACTTATTCTCCCGGTTATTTTGTATAAACTTTCGACATGAACTTGTCTCAGTGCCCGGTGCGGGCGCATGACGGTGTAGTTTAGGATCAAGCTGCGGTTTTGCTCTGAGGCAGGCTGGCGCCATTTAGGGAGGGGGACTGGAGGGAGGCGGGCACCCGGCAACTCGTCTCCATGGGGACGCCCACGCTAAAGTCAGGCGGCGCCGATTTGGCGCGACCACGCGGCGCCTCCTCTCTCCCTCGTCTTGCCTCTGCCAAGCGCTCAAGGCCAAGCGCTCCAGTAGCCTTCCTCCACCTTGCTTGCCGTTTTCAATCTTTTCGTGGTGGTGTTTTGCTGGACACTCTCGCTATGTGCCCTTTTCATCTGGGATTACTCTTGAAATAAACCGTTTGGTGGGTTGTCTAGAGCGAATTGATTGCGCAATTTCAGTGGCGCGGATAGCGTGCTTCGCGTTAGGAATATTTGCGTGCGCTACCCAGTATTTTGACAGATGGCAACAGCTTTTGTAAGCTTTTCTTCCGAACTGGACTATTTCTGTTATGTTTGCCAACGCTGTAAAAATTTTCAGTGTTTTTTGCTTTTGTAGAATCTCAGCGAAATACCATAGACAATATTAAAAAGTTATGATGAATGGCTTCAGACAAATTTGCGGGAATTGGTCATTTCGTAAAAGAATCCAGCGACGATTACCGCTTTGAAATGGACATATCAGACATGTGCTTATAATAACCGAGTACATACTTAGCTAAAAGGGAGACCCCATTCCTGAGAAAGGTAAATTTTAGCTCACATCAGTAAGTATTTCATGACCGAAAATATTTGTACGTGCGTGTGAGTGTAGGAAGCGAGTGGTGATTGCGAGTGAGTGTGAGTGGCCATTGCAAGTGGTGAGTGCGAGTGCGAAGGAGTGTAAGCGGCGAATGCGAGTGGTGAGCGTGAGCGTGGATTAGTGCGAGTGGTGAGCGTGAGCGCGAGCGAGTGTGAGTGGTGGGGATGAGTGGTGAGCGTGAGCCTGAGTGAGTGCGAGTTGTGACGACGAGTGGTGAGCGTGAGCTCGAGTGAGTGCGAGGGGTGAGGTCGAGTGGCGAGCGTGAGGGCTAGCGAGTGCGAATGGTGACGATGAGTGGTGAGCTTGAACGGGAGTGAGTGCGAGTAGTGCTGACGAATGGAGAGCGTGAGCGGGAGTGAGTGCAAGTGGCGAGGGTGGAGGGGTGAGCGTGTGCGCGAGTGAGTGCGAGTTGTGAGACCGTAGTGGTGAGCGTGAACGTGAGTGAGTGCGAGTGGTGGGGGCAAGTGGCCAGCATGAGCGCGAGTGAGTGTGAGTAGTAAAGGCGGAGTGGCGAGGAGTGCGATTGAGCGCGCGTGATGAGGGCGGAGTGGCGAGTGCGAGTGAGTGCGTTAGGATAAATATATTTTTTTGAGTGAGTGCGAGTGAGTGGAATCCAGTTTTGCCGAGCTATGCCTTCCGGTAATATTATTTCTGTTGTGTCATCATCGCGTTTGCAGCTCTTCCTGGGCAGCTTTGCACATCTTTTCGAGTCTGTCTTGTAGCTCGAGGAGGTAAGTGTAGGTAGGTCGTACGTCTTCCTCCATGGCATCGCCAGTCCATAGTTCTTTCAGGACTGTCAGGTCCCTGGACATGTTGACCATATATCAGTTTGAAAGGCGAGAATCCGAGACTGGCTTGGGGTACTTTCCGAACGCAAAAAACAACGGGGGCAAGTAACGGTCCCAGCGTATTGGTTTTTCTTCGCAGATCCGTCTGAGCATCGTCTTCAGCGTGCCGTTGTACATTTCTACCAGTCCATTGCTCATGGCAAGATAAGGTGTCGTATGGAAGGAATTGATGGACAAGAGTCGGTTGACTTCTTGCATGAGCCCTGAGGTGAAGCTTGGCGCTCGGCCGCGGACTATTCCTTTTGGAATTCGCACTCTGGAAAACATTTCGAAAAGCCATTCGGGGACGCGGACGCTGTGAACGCTCAGTAGCGCGACAGCGTCGGCGTAGAGTGACGCGAAGTCTATGATAGTCAGGATATATTTGTTTCCTTTTTCGGAAGCGGGTCTGATCGGCCGATTATATAGGCTGCTATTCCCCGGAACGGAGTGTCAATGAGCAGCATACTTTGTAACGGTGCGGCGCCTACTCTTCCTTTCGGGGCATTCCTTTGGGAGATGTCACATGACTTTACGAATCGCTTCACGTCGGTATGCATGCTCGGCCAGTAAGATATGTCAAGGATCCTGTCCGTTGTTTTGCGGATGGCTTGGTGTCTGGCCATGATGTCTTCGTGTGCCATCTGTAGCACTGCGTTCCTCAAAGGTTGTGGTACCACCACCTGCTTGAATGAGCGTCCAGATGAAAGGTATTACTGCCGGTACAGCAATTCCCTGTCTACGACATACTTGTAGTGGTTGCCACTCCTGGATGTGAAAGTTGTCCCCCGCTTCCGAAAATACTCTTTTAGGCTGTCATCTTGTTCCTGTTTTTCCTTGAGCTGGTCTCTCGTGACCTCTGCGATGATAAAGCCGGTAGGCAGCCTGTGGGTTTCTGCGACAGTCACGAGCTTTTGAGAGTCTATCCCAGTATCAGAGCTGAACGAGCTTTGAGCTGGTTCTTGATAGTTTTCTGGGGTTGTCTTGGCTTCGTCAACGTGTGGATTCCATTTCCAGTCAGGTTCGTAGGGAGGTCTGGCTCCTCGTATGTTCCCTAGTACTAAATCATACAAGGGATCCTGCAAGCATTTCACCAGAAGCATCCCTGAAAAGTTGGGCGTGTGACCTTGATGGACCCTTCTTGAAGTTGCTGCGCAGTTTCGTCCACGAACACCACACTAGAAGCGTGGCCCGTCAGACAAGAGTCTTGCACAAGAGCACGGCGTACGATTACGCTATTACTGCCGGAGTCTCGTAGGACGGATATCGGCTTCCCGTACATTTCCCCAGCCCCCCAGGTAGGTTTACAACCAAGAATTTGATCTTTGAATCACGCTTTTCTAGCTGTTTGGAGGGTTTTATCCTGTAGACGTTAGCGCTTTGCTACGATGCAAGCCGAAACCTGTTTTGCGTCGCCCTCTTTGCCTCGAAAGTTCTCGATTCTATGGCCAGGTTTTCCGCACTTACCGCAGCTACCATGCCGTACTGACATTCTACAGTCACTAGCCTAGATTGCCGCAGATGAAGCAACCTTGGGTATTCCTTAATTTTAGTGCCTGATCTGCACTCTGATCCCGTCTCGGTTCATCTGGACCTTACCCAAGTTTTTGATGGCCTGTGCTTTCATGAAGTGGTCGCAAGCTTCTGCCATCTCCTTAGTTGTCTTGCAGTTCCTTTTCTTGATAAAGACTGCTAGTTGCGTGTCGAAGCGCTTCATGTGTATTGTTCTCCAATTATCCTGTCCCGCAGTTCGTCGAAAGTTTTCGCGACGCCAGACGTCTCTAGCCACCTGTCAAAATAGCCAGCAAGGCTGGAAACGAATTGTACGCCGGTTTCCCCGGCTTCGGTTTTCGCGTGCCTGAAGTTTTCGTTGTACCCTGCGAAGTGAACCGGAATCGTTGAAGCAGGGCGAGCTACCCTTTTTTCTAATCTAGGGAGTCCTCTGGGGTCATTCTCCTTATCACTGTCAGCGCTTCACCTGCGAGGCACATGCTCACAGCTACTGTCCATTCACTTTCAGGCCACTTCTGACAAAGCGCGATTCTTTCGAACCTGACCACAGGGCATCGAGATCGCCTCTCCTGTCATCAAAAGGCGGAATAAACTTGTGAGGGCTCACCGCCGTTGCGTGCCCCGAGAATACGGGTTCAGGTGCTGAGCGATCAACTTGCGTAATATCCCTCGCGAGCTCTTGCAAACGTATCTTCATCTCTAGTGTCTTCTGCTCCCACTCGGATGCTTCTTTCTCCCATTGCGCTTTTTCCCTCCCGCGTTCTGCAGCTTCTTTCGCGGCCTTACGCTCTGCCAGCAGTTCTTCCCTTACTCGAGCCTGCTGATACTTCACCCATTCCCGAAGCTCCGCGTCTTTGAAACCCAATTCCTTTCCTGGAGCGACAGTCTTTTCGAGGTCCATGCTGCCACTTCACTCGTGAATTCTACTTGGTTCTACGTCCTGCTCTTCAAGATGTTACGAAGAGACCTGCTTTTGACGCCACTTGTAATGTTACGGCAGGTTCACGGCCGTAGTGGGAGTGGCTCACAAGTGACGAGGCAGGTGACCATATTGAAAAAAGGCAGTATTTATAAAATAATAGACGGCAGAAAAGGAAGGAGCAAAAATGGAAAAATAAGTCGCGAAGTCTGGCGTAGCATGCGAACACAATCTCTCAGCCAGAAGAGTACGAGTTCAAGCCGCGGGAAACTTCACAAGGAGCTTCACAGTTTTGGCGGCGGCGGGAGCGGCGGTGAGTAGAAGCTCCCGTCGAACGCGACTACACCTGGCGGTTGTTGTCGTTGAAGCGGCGTGGCCCCGGAATCCGAGCGCAGTCACGGCGCCATGATGACGTGACGACGAAGCTGGTCGAAGGGACACAAGCAGTGGTTGGGGTAGCGGCCCCGCAGTCCGGGCGACTGCCGCTGGAAAGCAGGGTCTTCACAGGATCGGCGTGCCCGCAGTCCGGTAGATTGCCGCTGGTCCGCCAGGCTTCCTCAGGGTAGACGATCCGCTGGTTGCCCTCGATCGCTTCTCGATCTTTCTCGAACCCCAAGCCTCGTTCCTCTTCTTTCTCTCCTCCCTTGTATCGAGCCCTCTTCGGATGTTCGCTTCCTTCTCTTCACTCCGCAACTCGCGCGCTTGCTGCGTTTTCTTCTTCCCCGAGATTTCTTCTTGTATTTCCCGCGTTCGGGGCACTTCCTGACAGTGCCCTTAATTTAGGCGGAAATGGCTTTTTCCGCATGCTAGTTAGCTTTATCTAATTGGCGTGTTTTTTGGCGGCCTCAGCCAATGGCAGAGCTGTCGCATATGACATCATAGGTTCTGCTGCGGGAAATGAGCTAGTTGGTCTCATGGCCATGCCATCTTTTCGTAATTATATAGCTTACTGGAGCGAAGTTTACGTTAAAAGTGCTGTCAGTATGATTCTAATGAGGCAATTTTTCGAATAGAATAAAGTTGTGTTTTGTCTGCATGGCCCCTTTAAGTATGCTGCCAAAACGAATGCCGGCAACCATCACAGGGAGCCACGCAGAAACCAGCTTTTAACAGTTCGTGAGGGGAAGGAGGCATTTAAAAACTTCTACCCACCTAAACCAATTACAAAATGCAGTCTTCCGTACACTCTTTATGCTGTTTTCGAAATCACACATTCAAACCAATGGAATGGTATGTAAACGTGCGGTAGTGCCTTATGTAGACACTGCATGGCGCCGCCTTTGAAATTTCAGAAACTTTATAGACAAATTAAAATAATTTCAACCGATTCATAAAAGCTACCTGTGGTCTCCTCGCTAAGTAAAATGCTGGCGTATATAATAATCCACAAAAATAGTTCGTCTGTCTCATTAACTAGGGTTGTAACTGCAGTTATAATGTTAGGAGCCATTTGTGATTATGTTTGGGCGGTGTGTGAATTGTCCAGTGCCGCAAAAGAAGCGTCACCGGTTTTTTAGTGAGGAGGATTGAAGAAGAAATGGGTAAATTGATTAGGACCTTTCAGTAGTGGTTACTAGCTAACTCGTTTTAATTTGAAAGCCCGGGCAATTACGGTCCCACTACATAAAAATCTGCCGTTATCATTACACAGTGGTAGTCTGGAAACTGACCTACAGTACAGAGGAAAATCAAGAAAATAAAGGAAAATAAAGGAAACTGGGGTCCTAGTTTCCAATGCCGGTTGCACATGCAACCACTGCACAATTGGCGATTGATTCCTGGCACAACCTGACCTAAGGTGAACATCGTGACCACGCTGTGGCTTTCGAATTTAAATGTTGTTTTGTAGACACGAAAGATGCCCGCAAGAATAATTGGTGAATGGTAATGACCGATGTAGAGAGGCAGGCAACAAAAAAACAAATGGTAATCTTGGTTCATTGGTACGCAGCAACACAAAGATGGGCAAAACGACGAGCACAGAAAAGGGTTTGCACGATTGAATAAGAGAACACATGCCACCATTCGAGACCTACAAGAGCAATTCAGTAGTGAATTACATAGCTAGCGAATGATGTTGTGCTAGTAGCGTATAAATGTAGGGCTAAAAGAACGATTAGCCAACTTCCCTGGTAATAGTCAGAGACGAGACAAAAAATTAAACATATTCACTACAATGGTAAGGAAAGGGTGCAAACATACCACGAAACACGCTTCCTTCGTTGGTGCTGTGTCTAGTGCGATGCATCGGGAAGTGTTTTCTCAGTGGCATCTGTGAAATGTCGTTACCCAAAGACGTCCTCTCCGAGAGCAGGCGCAGAAAAACAAGAAAATGATTCAAGGCGATGAAAAAAGCGGAGACGCTTCTACTACCGGCTGATAGCCCAGCAACTTGTACGGCTTAACCATTACATGCCATACTCTTAGCCCTCTGGTTATGAAAACAATGCAGCGGAAGGAGATAACGTATTCAAAATAAACCTAGTATTGGACATGAAGAACCGCATAGGATGAAATAAAACCTGATACACTCGCATACCCATCTTTGTGCATTGTGCTCTGTTCGAGCATTTTAAACTCGCCTTTTCTTGTTTTCTTGTAATAAATCAGTTGTTTTAAATCAGAGGACCAGGTGAAGTTTGTGGAGCCTTTTGTAAGTTTTTATAGGTTAACAGCCTTCCATGAACTTGAAATACGTTCACGCTATTACCTATCAAAAATCTTCTTACATGTCCATCCAGTGCGTATATGATGTAAAGCCTGTTAACACCAAACCATCAGTTAGATTTCGCCTCTGCATCTTCTTGGTGACCGATGCAGACGAAATAGGGATGTTCTTTTGATGCGCGAGCCGAGAGAACGATCTCGACTCGCTCCGATGACCGACGACCGATGCTTGAAGCGGGTGAGGGATGAGGACTGCCTTCCTTGCTGGATATTAGGTTTATTTACACTAATTACATTACTCTAAGTACCTACATCAGGACAGAGTGACGGTTACATTGTCACTCTGCCTGCAGCAGCCTGTTCGGCCGAGATCTATACTGAACTAGATCCCCTCTCGACCGACCCTGGACCAAACCCAACACTCCGGTTTTGATACCAAAAACCCCGCCTCCAAAAATGGGGCGTACAAGAAAGAGAGAAAAAACCTTTCAAACAATTAATAGAAACCATTGATTGGCCACAGGAACCAGCCAATCACACATGTGTCGCAACTGCGGTCACGTGACCCAACCCTCTCTCTTATACACTCGTAGTGCGTTTCCCACGCACGCTATTACACCCGACGAGCAAATACAGGACGTCTGCGTCCTAAAGTGGACACACCATTACGTTCAGCGGGCAGCCTCTGCTCAAAGGCCACGCCAAAGGCTTACAGCGGTCCTCGCGAGGCTACCATCCCCCCCGAGTCTGCCTTACCCCCTCGGCTTCGCGCGCGTCGGGACAATGCGAGAGTCGCCGCTAATCCCCTCCCAGACAAAGGACGCCGCCGCCTGCCCTCTGTCGCCCGGGAAGAGGTGCTTCAGGCCCAAGCGATCGTCTTCGAGGCGAACGACCCGTCAACGACGAGCGCCTCCACCAACGTCGCAGATTCTCCAAACTTACACCTCACGCCCTTTGGACACTAACAGACACGACCATTTGGCTTCCCGTGGGCTCGTCATGAGGAATGACCCAACCACCCCCGACGCGACAGAGGTACTCAGGCTAAGCATCCCCGCCTTTTGACACACAAAAGAATGGGCACAAAACATGCTCTCCGTGGCTCCGAACTTGAAGTCCGTGCGGCTACATGAAAGGGACACATGAAAGGGACAAAAGCGGAGGCGACGCCAATACATGAGCGACCGGCGGCTTTCATTAATTACATGCGGAGCCCGAACTTAACACCTCCGCACTAAGAATGTTGTCCGTACACTAGCTGTACGTACAACATTAACTCTCACTGCACGTTATGTCTTACTGCCGAGCAAGAACTAAACAAAACACGCTCAAGCCGTTACGCGAGTACAATACAAAATACAATACAATACAACAATAAAAAAATTACCCCGGCACACACCAACCAAACCAGCCCAACACGCCGGCCAACTGCACCAAAAACGGAAACAACACGGCCTACTCAGTGCCTTGGCCTAGCCATGTTTTGCGCAACATCAAACAATAAACCAAAGCGCTCAGCTATGAGGCCTGTAAGACCAAACTCGTGGCACCATCTACCATTAAAGGCAACCAGCAACAAGGAAGGGTATAAATGTTCAAACTTGACAACTGAATGAATGACACCATCCACTCTTAAACGTTACGTGCATGCAGGAGCATTCTTTCACTGTAAGGAAAGAAACAGACACCCAAACAAACCCAAACGCGCAAGATGAGGCTAGTCCTGTACAAATAAAAAACAACGTCTAAGGAAGTTCAGCGTCTCTTCACGCACTCACGGACGCCTGTTCTTTCAGACTGCACCATAGTGTTCATCCCGGTTGCGGTTCACTTGCTGTCCACATGCGATGTACTGAAAGTTCACTTTTCAGTACTTCAGACACAAGTTCGCACACCCGCGCCACCAGGCGGCCCTACTTGCACATTCCATGGCCCACCATGACCACACGCCAACGAGCGCAAATAAAGGAAGGCACTCGCCATTGTACCCAGAGGTAAACTCCCTACCGTGCTTGTAACAGCGGCTCTACTTCCCAAGAAGACAGAGTCAAGTCCGCCAAGCTGCGCTACTCGCAAATCACACACCTTACGACAGCTGAACGCAACCAACACATGCACTAACAAAAAAAACTAAGAACAAGAGGGGAGAACTACAATACAGGTGAAACTAACAATAATTGCCCTCTGAGCGATCCCTACGCACCCAGAGAAAAAGACGCTAACAACTAAGTGTGCGCCAAACACTGACCCGTTCTGTCTAGGACTGCACACTAATCAGCGCACCCCCCCCCCTTTCCACAGCGGCACACACCCACTGTCGCACGGAAGCTGATTCCGTTTCATGCACCACCAGCTGATTCCGTTTCATGCACCACCAGCTGATTCTAAACAAACGCTGGGGTGTCTCGCACTTTCCCGTTCTCCCGGGGGAAAAGGAACACCCTACTCGGCGGTAGCGCGTACGACGATGTCGCATCTGCGCCGCCACACCTGCCGCCGCCTTCCGCGTTCTTGGGCCCATCGGAATTGACCTACGCGCCAGACGCCGCGGGCCGCCTGCACCTTCACGCTTTGCGCACGGAAGCTCTACTAGGCGCGCCGTTCCGCTGCCCTTGCATGACCCCTGCGCCTCCTGAACCTCCTCCGAGATGAGCATGCTTTCTGCAGCTTCGCTCGATCTCTGCATTAGCTCCTCCACGAAGGGCTCCTCGCGGTCGACCGCGTAATCTATGTCGGCGCATGGGGCGGTGATACTCTTGACACTTCCCTGCGTGGCCACGGCAACATTGCCCGCCGCCACAGAAAGAATTGCTGCAGCTAAGACACCTGTCTCGCGAGATTCGATGATCTCATCTGCAGGAGTGGGGACACTACGGGGTTGCTCAACAACTGGAGTGGCTTCAGCCACCTCAAGTGCATTCCCACTCTCCTTATTCCGTGGCGTTGGAACCGTCCACGAGGGAACGAACACTGTAAACACACCGGTGTCCTCTTCGAGTTTATCGATCCTGCGGAGCTTCGTTTTCTCATAAGCGATCTCCGCTCTCCCTTGTGCTAATTGAGCGCTGAGCTCTTCAGCTGTCCATTCGGACCAGCTACCCGCGCCCCTGCTACCCGCTAGCCTTGCTTTTTCGAACGCATCCTGCGCATTTTTGAGAGCTATCTCCGCTCTCAACTCCTCAATCTCGAGCACAACAGCACTAACGTTTCGGTCGGTGCCGCGACATCCCGTTAGCATAGTGGCCGTGGTGAACCCGGAGAAAACAAATCAGGGCCCACCTGTGCTCGCTCCGGGTTCGGCCGGGTCGCAGTGTCGCTGATGCAGCAGCTCGTGGACCCAATGCGCCGCTCTCGCTGCTGTTATGGGGCCGTGCTCCCTGGGCCGGAGCCCACGAGGCCTCCCGCTCAGGTGTCGCCCCGTTGAACCGCGGCTTTCGCCGCCCTGGGCCAGAGCCCACGAGGCCCCCGCTGAGGTGCCGCCCCGTTGAACCGCGGCTTACGCCGCCCTGAGCCGGAGCCCACGAGGCCTCCCGCTGAGGTGTCGCCCCGTTGAACCACGGCTTTCGCCGCCCTGAGCCGTAGCGCACGAGCCCTCCCGCTGAGGTGTCGCCCCGTTGAACCGCGCGCCGCCCTAGGCCGGAGCCCACGAGGCCTCCCGCTGAGGTGTCGCCCCGTTGAACCACGGCTTTTGCCGCACTGAGCCGGGGCTCATGAGGCCTCCCGCTGAGGTGTCGCCTCGTCAAACCGCGGCTTCGCCGCCCTGGGCCGGAGCCCACGAGGCCTCTCACTGAGGTGTCGCCCCGTTGCCGTTGAATCGCGGCTGCTGCCGCACTGAGCCGGAGCTCATGAGGCCTCCCGCTGAGGTGCTGCCCCGTCGATGCTTGGAGTCTGGCTCGTCGTTGGTCGGAGCCGAACCTTGCATTGAAGGAGTCTCTCCGGAATGCCCCATGCTTGTGGTCCGAAGCCCATGCTTGTGGTCATCGTGCCGACTGCGGCAGTTAAATTTCGCCTCTCCCTCTTGGCGAACTGATGGTGGCGAAATAGGGATGTTCTTTTGATGCGCGAGCCGAGAGGACGATCTCGACTCGCTCCGATGACCGATGACCGATGCTTGGAGCGGGTGAGGGATGAGGACTGCCTTCCTTGCTGGATATTAGGTTTATTTACACTAATTACATTACTCCAAGTATCTACATCAGGACAGTGACGGTTACATTGTCACGCTGCCCGCAGCAGCCTCTTCGGCCGAGATCTATACTGAACTAGATCCCCTCTCGACCGACGCTGGACCAAACCCAACACTCCAGTTTTGATACTAAAACCCCGCCTCCAAAAAGGGGGCGTACAAGAAAGAGGGAAAAAACCTTTCAAACAATTAATAGAAACCATTGATTGGCCACAGGAACCAGCCAATCACACATGTGTCCCACCTGCGGTCACGTGACCCAACCCTCTCTCTTATACACTCATAGTGCGTTTCCCACGCACACTATTACACCCGACGAGCAAATACAGGACGTCTGCGTCCTAAGTGGACACACATTACGTTCAGAGGGCGGCCTCTGCTTACAGAGGGCGCCCGCCAATGGCTTACAGCGGTCCTCGCGAGGCTACTATCCCCCCCGCGTCTGCCTTGCCCCCTCGGCTGCGCGCGCGTCGGGACAATGCGGGAGTCGCCGCTAATCCCCTCCCACACCTCTTCCCGTCTGTCGCCCGGGAAGAGGTGCTCCAGGCACGAGCGATCGTCTTTGAGGCGAACGACCCGTCAACGACCAGCGCCTCCAACAACGTCGAAGATTCTCCGAACTTACACCGCGCGCCCTTTCGACACTAAGAGACACGACCATGGCTTCCCGTGGGCTCGTCATGAGGAATGACCCAACCACCCCCGACGCGACACAGGTACTCAGGCTAAGCATCCCCGTTCTTTTGACACACAAAATAACGGGCACAAAACATGCTCTCTGTGGCTCCGAACTTGGCGTCCGTGCGGCTACATGAAAAGGACACATGATGGCAGCTACCAGCAGAGGCGACGCCAATACATGAGCGACCGGCGGCTTTCATTAATTACTTGCGGAGCCCGAACTTAACACCATCTCCTGTAAAAATCAAAACGTGTATATATCGCACGCAATAATGAACATTTAGGGGAGCAGTGTCCGTAACGAGTCGACATAACACTTTTGTAGACCCCAAGCACTACTTAAAACAGCCGTTTTAACTGCAAATGACGTCAACAGTGTAAACTTTACTCGGCAGTGCTGTTCTGAGGCAACCGGCTTTATCGGATTATGGCCTGTACATCTGGGAAAAGCTTTGAAAGGTAAAAGGCCCAGATTTTGTGAGTTTTTTTCAGTGATCTTTAGTCAAATTACCCGCCATTACATGGCAAATAGAAAACGTGCTTAATAGATCAAGGGCTATGGTGCAAGATCATGAACAATCGACGTAGCATACCTGTATATCCCAAGCACTTTTCTAAACACTTGTCTTTTGCTGCACATGCCCTCAGATGTTTCACAATTTCTCGGTAGAGGTTTTCCAAGGGAACACTTCATCTGATAATGGCCGCTACAGCTAAAAAGTTATGAAATCCCAATTATAGACGGTATTCGTTGAAAAGTTTAGCAGTCAATTTCTTCGCTTGGCAACACTGGAAACGGCCACAGACATGGCCGATGCGCCACAAACAGGGCGCAGCCTGCGGATGCACGCCGAAGAAAAAAAAGACACCGGCGTGCGTCATCTGCTCCGTTCCAATCCGATTGTAAACTGTTGCGCCAACAGAGATGCTATTAATCGCACTCACACTGAACTCGACGCATACTTTGTAAGAGTTCGTAACGCGAAACACAGTCATGTCGTGTTTAGCACGCACAAGTCACAGTCGGGCTTAGCACGGACAAGTGCTGCCATCCCGCGGAGCCCGACGTAACGAGTGACGGCGCACCGTCGCCTCCACATTCGGCTACCGGCGGCGCGCCGCCGGCAGCAAATCGCGGGACATTAAATCGCGGAGGCCACCAGCGCACTCACACTGTTACATGGAGAAGAGGGGTGCCTGATCTGCGGGCCGTGCGCACAACGTCGCCTAGCAACAGACGCTTGGCCACAGATATGGTGGCGCACACATTGTTGCCTGCATGCATCCACGCCATAAATACCGAGGATACGTCTCACCACGTGCGTCTCACTCACTCCGCTTCCCCACCCCCCCGTTTTCATTTCGGTGAAGCGGATTTACTCGGCGCCGTTCCGGTGCTCCTCCTCGCCACCGCCGACCACCATTTTACAACGATTACACAACGATTATTTCCCTCGCCACCACTGATGCATCTTTCACAAGTTGCGCAGCCGGCTGACAGCGGCCGTAGCACCGTTATCAGATAATTGCGGCGTGAATGGGTCTAAAGACGCCGGAAAGCACCGAAAATGTAGCGGCGGCCGTTGCAGCTTCAAATTTCACCTCGAAGACTAGCTGCGAGCCCCTTGCGGTTCAAAGCAAATTGCCCCGTTGGAACGCCGGCGTGAGGACATTATTCGTTTTTAGATCGAAAGTCATTCTGAGCAACATCGTCGCATCGGCAGTCCTCATTGACCAGCTGGTCATAAATCTTCTGGCGGAAGAATAATATTAGATCATAGTCTAGTCGCATATAAAGTCTTTCTATCACCATTCGCCAGTGTATTTCACGCTTAAGTATGCGCCTATCCCCCGTTGCCGGTTTATGTCTGCACGGTTTGGGGGTTAAGCGAGGGGGCCTGCACACACAGCAGTACTTAATGCCGCTACCGAACCTGCACTAATCGGCTCCGTGAGGACGTGTTCTTCTTCGCTCCATGATTTCGGCCTCGAACTACGGTTTTCGTGCCCGTCTCTAGTGTTTCGCGCCACTATGCGGCAGTTCCTTTAGGAACTAGCCCAGATAGACTGCGCGAAGATGTCTACGGGCGGCAGCCTGCCCCCGCCTTCGACCAGCGCATCGGCCGCGCGGGAGCACATGTTACGTTGTCGCTCGAACAGTTTCGGGTGTTCCCGCAGCCTCGCGAGGCTCATGGCCTCCTACAAGGACATTCTTCAGCAGCAGCAGCGTGCCCAGCAGCTAGTGGGGATGCTTCAAGGCAAGCCTGCATCTGCGCTCGTCGCGCACCACGCCGAGCCGACCCAGGTTACGGCCGATGTTTGCGCTGCCACACCACCCCCATGTGTGTCGGTGCTGTGAACTATTCGCAAGAAAACCCCGCCGCAACCATGGAGGAGCCAATGGACGAGACGGCGCTCCTCAAGCGCCCGCGGGACGTCTCGGATGGCTCAGATGACGAGCGCGGAGCCAACGACGCCATGCCGAAGGAGAATGGCCGAGTGGCGGCCATTGCTCGCTCCAACAAGCGCCGGGGCCGGCTCGGGGAAGCCGTTGATACGTCACGAGCCCATGTGACCATCGCGGCCATCCTTGCCCCTCTCCCGTCAGACGACATGGCTCGCCAGGGTGAGCTTCCACCGCCTTCCGCCCTCCCTCCCAGTGGCGCCACGAGCCACCGTGCATCGGCGTTCGCCTCAAGCACCACCGGCGATGCCTTCCCTTCTGATCCGGCTGACGCGCAAGATGGCGGCACCCAGGACAACAAACAGCCGAGTGGGCCCTTCCCCATGGAGACCGCGACCTGCGGCGGCTCTTCAGGCGACTCCTTGGCATCGGAACTTTTTCCCGGACAACGTGAAGGCCAGTAGACCATCCAGCAGAGCAAGGCAGTACGACGGAAGGCCAGGAAATTGGCCGCTCGGCGCCCGATAGCGCAGCCGGCCGCCGGCACGTGCCTGTTCCGTCCCACTGACCGAGCCGCCTCCTTCCTCACGGCATCGAGGGAGGTCAACGCCCGTGAACTCGCCGCCACCCCCGGGGTGTCCCAGGTTAGAGTGAACACCCGGCTGAACGTGGTCGCGGTTGACGCTGAGACGGACGAGTGTTTGGCTGCCCTCCTGGCCACTCAGAGTGTGGCTGGGATTGCTGTCCGAGCCGGCCGCCCCGCCAGTCGAGGCACGAGCCGCGGTCTCGTTTTTGGTGTTGACCGTCAACTCACCGTCGAGGAAATCCAGGCCAACATCGACTGTGAGGTGGCGTTGAGGGGTGTGGCACGGAAGGCTGATGGGGCTGTGCTGATCACGTTTGCGGCCCCTTGCCCTCCCCCGTTTGTGGCTGTGTACAAGCTGCTGCTGCCTGTGCGCGGTTGTCGGCCGCGGCCCACGCAATGTGCGCGCTGTGGTCGACTGGACCATGTGACAGCCTGCTGCATGGGCAAACAGAGGTGTGCTCGCTGCGGTGGGGGCCACGCCGCGCAGCAGTGCCCTGCCTCTACCCCACGCTGCACCAACTGCAGTGGCCCGCACCCCGTCACCGACCCCCGCTGCCCCCGCTGGCAGCACGAACGCAAGGTGGTCACAGCCATGGCACGCGCATCACAGCCACTACCCCGAGCGGAGGCCGCAGCGTCAGTCCGCACTGAACAGCCACCAAGCTACGCGGAGATGGCCAGGCGACGTTCTAGTCAGCAGCAGGCCAGCCGCCAGCTGCAGCAGCGTCCTGCCACCCAGGGACGCCAGCAGCAGCAGCAGTCTCCAGCTACCCAGGGACGCCAACAGCAGCCACGCAGGCCAACCGGGCGCCTACCTGCCCAGCCGTCCGCACAAACATGGGTGGAGCAGCTGCCTGCAGCTTCCACCGCAACTGGTCAGGACCAGTTGGTGCCCATACTTCTTGCCCTGGTGCACAGCCTGGTGGGTCACCTGCCTACTGAGGACCCCGCACGCCTGGCGGCCACTGCTGCCCTGGCACACCTGCGCCCCCCCCCCGCCCCCAAGCATGGCTAACAGACTCTGTAGGACCAGCCAGCGGCCACGCATCTTGCAGTGGAACTGCAACCACTTGGGGCCTCGCCACGCGGAATTGGCAGAGCAGCTGCTGCGGGAGCACTTCGATGTACTGGCGCTGCAGGAGACCAACGTCTGTGGCAGCACCCTGAGGCTGCTTCCGGCATACGTTTGCCATGCCAGCGCAACCAGCTGCAGCCTGCGCTCTTGCACCAGCCATCCGTGCCAAGACGCCAGCCATCCACCGGGCAAGTCCCAGGCAGCTGTCTACGTTAGGGCTGTGCTCAACAGTGCTCCAGTGAACCTGGACTCGATCATGGAGGGCCCCATGGAATGTGCCGCTGTCACAGTGCGCATGGGGTCCACGGACACCACTGTGGCCAGCGTCTACGTCCGTCCAACGCGCCCCTGGGATGCCACAGAAGTGGGACGGCTGCGGGCCCACCTAGGCCCGGACGTTGTCGTGTGCGGAGATTTTAACGCGCACAACTCAGCCTGGGGCAGCCCCCGCACCACCCGCAGGGGGCGAGAGTTACTCGATGCTACCACAGCCTGCGGCCTGCTCGTGGCCAACACAGGCAGCCCCACCTTCACCCGCCCTGGTCCCTTGGGCACGGTCCAGCTGTCTCACATTGACGTCACACTGGTGTCCCAGCGGTGTGCCTACACCTGGGAAACCGCCACCAGCACCTGGGGATCTGACCACTACCGCATCCTGGTCACCCCCAGGGGCGATCGCAGGCGGGCAGACACCAGGGTCTACGCCGTTACCAACTGGACCGCCTACCGCAAGGAGATGGCAGAGCGTCTGGAGGACCCAGAGACCGATTTCCTGGCAGCTGTCGTGCAGAGCGCCAACAAGGCGACATTGCGGGGGGAGGTACCCCTCTACACGGCACTACTGGACCTGGAGCTTCTGAGACTCCGGGCTAGGCGCAACCAGCTGCAAAGGCGGGCCATCCGGAGCAGGCGTCCGGAAGACTGGACGGCGTACCGACGGGTGGATGCACAGTGCAGGAGGAGAGCCAAGCAGCGGCGGAGGCAGAGCTGGGAGTCTCTCTGCTCCTCCATGGACTCACGTAGAGATCCGGCCAAAGCTTGGAGAGTTTTCCGGGCCCTTCTCCAGCCTTCCGTCACCAACCGGCACCCCCTGCTGGCCTCCGCTATTTCCTTGCGCATCACTGAGGAGGCCTTGGCAGAGCGGCTAGCCGACCAGTTCACCCCGGCTCTACCCGCCGCTGAAGTCCAGGTGCACGTGTTTCCGGTGGCTCCCCAGGACCCGCAAGTGGTGGCCATTTGCAGTGGTGACATCACACTCTGGGAACTGCGGGCCGCCCTGAATCGATGCCCCAAGCGGCGAAGCGCCCCTGGTTTTGACGGGGTGACATACCAAATGCTCCGGAACCTGGACATCACCCAGCTGCAGCCGCTGCTACAGCTCTTCAACCAGGTGTGGAGAGAGGGCAGCCTTCCACCTACTTGGCGGGTGGCCCTAGTCAGGCCGATGCTGAAGGTCGGTAGGCCGCCCACCGAGCCTGCATCGTACCGGCCGGTCTCCCTGACGTCCGCGGCGGGAAAGCTGATGGAGAACACGATCCTGGCCCGCCTCCAGTGGATTGCTGATCGTCGGGGCGTCTTCAAGGAGCAGCAAAGCGGTTTCAGGCGCCACCGCTGCACGGCTGACTCCCTGGGAGATGTGGTGTCTATGCTGGAGCAGGCCCGCCACGACAAGGAGGTGGCCTTCTTGCTCCTGCTGGACATGAAGTCGGCCTTCGACTCCGTCCCTCACACGGCCATCCTGGACGCCCTGGACAGCATGGGCGTTTCGGGGCACCTCCGAAGATACGTGAGGGCGTTCCTGACTAACCGGACCCTACGAGTCAGGGTGGGCCGAGCAACGAGCAGCCCAAGAGATGTCAGCTCGGGGGTTCCCCAGGGGAGTGTACTCAGCCCATTCCTTTTCAACCTCGTCCTGGCTCCACTCCCGGACTGCATCCCAGCTGGGCTTGCATTTCCAGTGGGGGTGGCAGTCTATGCTGACGACATCGCTATCTTGGCGCACGGACCAACGAGGCTACTCTCCAAGGTGAAGGCGTGTCTCCAGGGGGTGCTGTGGGCAGTCGCCGCCTTCCTGACAAGCCGTGGCCTGCAGCTGTCCGAGACGAAAACGCAGGCCATGATCTTCCACTCGAGGGGCTACAGAGCACGCAAGACGACACCGCCGCTCACCTTGAACGGTCAGACTCTTCCGTGGTGCACTAGCGCCAAGTATCTGGGGCTCCTGGTCGACTGCCAGTTGTCCTGGCTACCTGCGGTGAAGGCGCTTCGGAAACGTACAACGAGGGTCCACCAGGGCGTGCGGAAGCTGCTGGCGCATGGACAGGGCTGCACACACACCGTAGCCCTGAAGGTGTTCCACGGGATGGCATCGTCCGCCGTCCTCTATGCTCTGCCTTTAGTGGAACTCAAGCCGCGCCGGTGGGAGGAGCTGGAAGTGGATCAGCGCCGGGCTATCCGCCTCTGCTTGGGCCTTCCGAGCACATCTCCGGTGGCGGCGACATACACGGAGGCAGGCTTCTGGCCCATCCAGATGCGGGCCCTGCAGGTGGGTCTCCACCACATCCACCGCCTGCAGGGCACACCTGACGGCGTGGCACTCCTTGAGCGCTACCGCAGCCGGCCCAACTCTCGGATGGGCATGCTGCTCAGTACGTACGAGAGCCACATCGCGTTGCCGCAGCGGCCACGCCTGGAGCCATCACCCCCAGGCACGGGGAAGCTCTACGCATTGTCACCACATTGCCGGGGGTCCGTAGTAAGAGGTCGACTCCACCCCAGGCCGTCCACCAAGAGGTGGCTGCCCTGCTACAGGGCGACGCTGCCGGACATCTGCAAGTGTACACGGATGGATCTGTACAACAGTCGATGGGCAGAGCCGAAGCCGCCTGCACGGCCCTAGAACTCGGCATCAGCCAGGTGTGCAGCCTGCCCTTCCCTGCCTCATCCACCCACGCAGAGCTGGCTGGACTCCACTTGGCTGCAGATCTTCTTCTCAAGCAGGGCACCCAGGCCCGGGGGGCCATCATCCTGACTGACTCACGGTCTGCCCTCCTCCGTCTGCGTGCCGCCGACCAGCCAGCCAGCTCTAGCGGCTACGTTGAGCGGTTGCTGGCGGCCAAGCTTCATGCGGTGGAAGCGCAGGGGTGTCCACTGCGACTTCACTGGCTGCCATCGCACGTGAACATCATAGGCAACGAGGTTGCAGACGCCTTGGCCAAAGGTGCTGCTCGCCAGGCAGGGGTTCCAGCCTCCCGGGATGTGGTGTCATTTGACGCTGCAAGGACTATCCTGGCACGAGTGGTGGAGGCCATGCATCCAGATTCCCGAGTAGTCAGTGGCCAGGCCCCACGGGTCTTGCCCGGACGCATTAGCAGAGACGCCCGGTCGCTTCTTCTTCGCCTGCGGCTCAATTGCTGCAACGTGGGAGCGCGCTTGCACCACCAAGGCCCCCGAGCATCCCCCACCTGCGCCGACTGCCCAGAGCCTGAGACGCTAGAGCACTTGCTGTGCGCTTGCCCGCAGCACGACACCGCAAGAGCAGAACTCCGGGCCGAACTCCAGCGACTCGGTGCCCCAAGCCACAAGCTAGAAGACTTCCCGTTCCCCACGGAACCGGACGCCATCCGACGGGAGGTCTTCCAGCACGTAGTCAACTTCCTGGTTACAACAGGACTAGCGCTGCGTTTGTAGCCATCGAGTCATGGACTAAACGAACGCGATATAGACTATCTCCCACTCTCCTACCGCTCTTCTCTTCCCCCTTCTCTCTTCCTATCCTTTCAAGGCCCAATCCCCTTCCCTGGACTGGGTCGTATGAGGGTGAACTCCCCGTTGAGTTCAACAATATCCCCAGGCCTTTTCTCTTCCCTCCTTTGTTAATAAATCACCACCACCACCTAATGCCGCTACCGATGATATATATACCCTTTCGGGTGTTGGGAGATTTAAACGTGGCAGTCTCATGGCTCAATGCGCCCAGTCGTGCGGTTTGGATCTGGGTTGGTGTGTTGCACAGACAACGCACAACGACTGGGCAGTCAAAGGGACACCCACGTGTGTGTTCACTAGAGCAGAGGTCGAAGCACTGTGTTAACCCGCTATGGGATGGACGAATGTCGCTCGCTTGGAGGAAGAAGAGCGGAAACTTCAGAAGCGTCAGCCAGAACAGAAGCGTGAATGGGTGCGAAACCCACGGAAAGCCGTTGCCGCCACCGTTGCCGCCTTATCTTCTAGGTGGTCGTGTAGCTGCCAATCCCTCCCGGATGAACAGCAACTGGCCCGCTTGGAACGCCGACGTGGGCCAAGATCACTCGTTCGGCTTAACGGACTTTCACAGCGACATGTTCGATAGTACCTTTCACTTTTAAGAACCCGCTGATGACGCATTGCCGCTTTATGCGTGCACGGGTTGGGAGAGGTGCACGGTAGGGGGTGGGAGTTTTGCGTTGTGCGTTGTGTTGGCGTGAAGTTCAACGGGGCCGTCCAACTGCCCAATGCGACCATTACGGTGTCATCTGTGGTAGAATGGATTGGTTTGGCGTGTTACAAAAACGTTAAGATGCCTATGACGCGGGAGGAAAACAGACAGCTCTGCGTTTGTACGCTAGTAAAAAGCTGGGGTTTGTTCCAAATTTCATTCAGGTATGCTGGGAAGTATTCCCAGTCGTAAAGTACAAACAAACGTGCTTTGTTTCGTGCACTCCGTGGAGGGCGTGCTGCTTTGCAGGTCATCCTTCTTGACAGAGTGGAAGGGCACAAAATGTTTTGTGATTTTTTGATGGCTTTGCTTTAAGTTTACCCGCTATTAGACGGAAAACAGAAAACGTCCTCAATCAATGAAGGGCTATTATGAAAGAGCATGAAAGTTTTTTTATGCATCCGTAATGCTGTCTTTCTCTTACTTAAAGTCTTAGTCAAGTTGCTAAATATGTTAAATAAAATCATGTGCGCGAAAAACTAGAGTTAAGTGGGAAGCAAAGCTAAGCGGCCACAGCTTTTTTCGGTAGCCAACTGGGCCTAAAGCTTGGCCCCTGTGCGGGGCTACAATGCCTGGGAAGTTGGCCCGGCTTGCACGTTAAAGCGCCCCTATGGAATGCGGCGACGGCAAAAATGCAACAGCTTTAATCGCAGCGATCGCTCAGAGGCACAGCACTCATCTGGTATGCGGGAGGTACCTTGTTCGAAACCGTTTACCGCCGCGCATACACTTGTTTCTTTAATGAGTACAGTAGTCCCTGGTAGAGTGCGGGCACTTTAAAGGGGAATTCACGCACGGAAAGCGGCTTTTATCCTTTCGCGGAGCCCCCGACCCTTGCCCATCTGACGGGGCCCCCCGGCCTTCTACAACACCGCATTGCCGGGCGTGAAAGAGTCTAGCGGCATGTCCTGTCACAGGGGGTTACGTGTTGAGCGCCCACCGTGCCTGGAGATATCACCATGTGCATTCGTGTGCCTTCGTGGCGTCGGGCACAAGCGACTCCCGGCCTGGCACTCAGCCCTTGTGCGGGACTACAACGCTTGGGAAGACCCGGCTTGCACGGGAAATCGCCCCTATGGAATCGGTCGGCTGCTAAAACGCAAGAACTCTTTTTGCTGAGGGTGCTGATGGTATTGTCTACAAACGGATGCGAGATACTAATCTAGAGACATGTTAAATAAGAAGGCGCAGGAGGAGGGTGTTCAACACAAGTTATAATTGTAGGTTTAGCGGCACTGAGGACAACAAAAAAACCCTGGTTATCTTTGTCGGGAAGGTGTACAAGTGCGAACTCTACGTTTTTGTTACCATTTTGACCTACTTTGAGCGGTGCGTTTATCCCCACGCAAAAACCAGAGAATAATGCATCGCTTAAAGCTCCCGTCAAAGAAGTGGCAAACCAGTTTCTGATTGATTGATTGATTGATTGATTGATTGATTGATTGATTGATTGATTGATTGATTGATTGATTGATTGATTGATTGATTGATTGATGATTGATTGATTGATTGATTGTGAGGTTTAACGCGCCGATGCACAAGCCGATAAGGCGCGCCGTAGTGGAGGGCTCCGCATTATTTTAACCACTTGAGGGTCTTTAACTTGCGCAAAAATCTCCAACACCATCTGTTCTGCTTTCCGCTGGCGGACCAGTTTCTAGAATTTTGTAAAGCTTGCCAGAAAACGCATATTCCCTGTGAATCCAACGGCTGTTTATTTAGTTGACAACTCACTGTTTTATTTTTATTCAACCTTTAGTACACCACTGAAAATAACCCGTAGTTTCATCAAATACTGCCTGTGCGCAGTACCATAGCTTCCGTTGAAAAAAAATTAATTGAACTTAGTAAAAACTGAGCTTTATTTCTGTATGTCAAAACGCACCTCGAAGCCGAGCGCCCATTTAATAACAAGAGCTTGTAGCTAGACCCAATTGGTTGGCGACGGGCAAAAACAAACGAAAACACCACGTCGAGTTTCCTATGTCCCCGTACTCCGGGACAATGCACGGCTCCTTGTGGACTGGTTGTGCTTGTACTCCAAGAAAATAACGGGTGAAACATACCTAAAAGAGTTTCTGGTCGACGAAAGTGCATCGATGCGGGCCGTAAATTGTCCCTTTTTGCAGCGAAAGGAGAGACGTTCAGTGTGTAATTAGGTAAGTGAAGGCAATTAGTGCCGGAACAGCTTGCAATGACGGTTCCTCCACCCCTGTGCAAGCAAAAGGCGCACCAGCGACACCCGCCCTCGGGCAAAGCGAGGATACTATACTGCATGTGATACAAGCTGAATTTGTATCCAGGAATGTGACTCATTACAGTGTCAACGCAAACGTTTGCGGTGAAACAAAATGATAAGATGCTTGTTGACATGAGCTGTTTGTGCTTCCTAAAAGACGTCTCACCGTGCATGTGGCTGGTGGCAACCCAAAAGAAGCAATAAAAAACAATCACGAAGGAGAAAAACAACATGCCCTGGAGCTACCGGCAAATTGCCCTGGAAATAAAGTGTGCAGCCAAAAGTGGCACGGAATCCCAGAGGACACTGATAACGTCTGCGGAGCTCCCGATTGCCCAAGGCAGAACCTATACCTACGAGAATCGGGATTGCGGTGTAATAAAATCGTTGGGTTCAGTGTGTGCGCTTTGTATGCCTTGGTGTTTACGCTTTTTTTTTCTGGTCCACTGTCCTTCAGGGAGACAACACCAAACGTTTGTGAAAACGCGCCAACGTCCGTTCTGTCGTCTAAACCCAGTTTGTTACTAGATTATCTACGCGGTGCGAATCTTTACCCTATGTCAAGCGTAAACTTCTTTATTACGTTCACAACTTACGTTTGAACCTTGCTTGTGCGTGATTATCTACTCTGTCCTTAGAGTGGACACAACTGGAGCGCTCTTCCCATTTTGCAATTCGTTGGAAGCGAGAATACTCCCACTGCTTTCAAAGCGCAAATACCCGAAGTGCCGCAGTGAATTCTTGCTGTTAGGAAGTGCTACCTCCAAAGTTTTTTCATAAGTTTCTAGGCTTGCATTAAAATGCAGAAGGTGTAAAAATAAATGCTGGACATTTTGTACGCAACTGGACACAGCAACATCTGAAAATTTGTTATTATTGCGCGTTGCTATTACTGCTACTGCAGTATTGTCCATCGGCTGGCAGTTTTTTCGCGTTTGTTCAGCAAACTCAATGTTCACTGCGCTCTCTGCAATATGTCGTATTGAGAGAACCAGACAGCCGGGTTGTTGGTATATTTTAAGTTTCCCTCTACAAAACTTCATGACTACCTGAGCTGGCATTCACGAGCGCAGGCGACCGCGTGCTCATGCGGCCTGTAGGTGAAGCAACTTAATTTATTTAGGTCTTTTTCAAATACCTCCAAATGTAAGTGCACCAACTTCAAACGCTGAGGTTAGGTGAGATTGAGGTATCAAAGCCTTGCAAACATGGCCTAATTATATCTTAAGTAGTCTAACTATCAGGTCATCAAAAGAACAATGCCAGCACCTAGATATGTGATGCTGGAGGTTTTTGGCCGCAGACTCTTTTCAACCCATTGAGAAATCGCTCGCACACACGCTCACGGGGAGGTCAGAAAATATACGTTCGAGCGTCACGTGCAATCAGCATCATCTCTGGTTTGTAAATTCCCTACTTGCCCGAAACTTCTACCTGAATGCATTACAATCGGTATCTGCAGCGGCATCACTAATAGATGGTAGCCAAATGCCCTACACGATTGGAGTCATCAGCTAAAGCCAAAAACCTCTAATTGGCATCGCGTTTTTCGGGGATGCTCTTGTACAGAAAATAAAGGAATGACGGTGAGAAGAAATATGGTAAGTTTAGTAAATATGGTAAATATGATAAATAAAATGGGCTACTTCGCCTTGATTTTTCTAACAGTGCAAGTGGTGACAAGATGTTTTTGTCACGGAGGTCTGCGGGAACGACAAAAAGAGAATTTGTTCTCGTTCCGGGTCTGAAATTATTTTTCACGAGGATGGAGTTTTTCGGGCTGAATGGTGGTAAGTTCCGTTTGAACGACCTGGGTAAGGCGACGTTGCCTCCTTCGAGGTAATCGATCATGACGCGTAACTCGGGGTCGGCGCGCTGCTGGGCGGCTAGGTCGCTCTCCGTCACAATTCCGAAGAACGCGCTGTCTTCATTAGAGTCTTGCGGTGGCGGGTCGAAGTGGGCGCGGGACAGGCAGTCGGCGTCGGACTGTTTCCTGCCGCAATCATAGACGATTGTAACGTCGAACTCTTGCAGGCGGAAGATCCAGCGCCAAAGATGGCCAGAGGGGTTCTTGAAATTGGCGAGCCAACACAGCGCCTGGTATGTTCTGTGACAGCTTTTAACGGTCTACCATACGCGTACGGTCGAACTTTTGAAATGGCCCAAATAATTCCGAGGAACTCTTTCTCAGAGGCTGAGGGGTTTTGCTCCTCCTTCGACAGACAACGGCTGGTATAGACGATTACTTTTTCGCAACCAGTTTGCTTTTGGACGAAGACGCCATCCAAGCCTATATCATTGGCGTCCGTGTGCATTTCCGTTACGGCGTTTTCGTCGAAATGAGCAAACACGGGCGGATTTTGCCGGGTTTGCGGCAGCACGAAGAATGCTTTTTCTTTGGCTTTTTTCCAGCAGAAAGGGGTGCTATCTTTCGTGAAGCGCGTGAGCAGAAGGGTTGATATCGCCTAAGAATAGACAGCTGGCCAAAGAGAAGGGGAGTTCAAAAAAAGCGTAATATTAATCCGAGCCCAAAGCATACTGGGAGTGGTTCTTAAGGAATGTGGTTATGGGCTAGAGACGGTTGCCGCGGTAATAGTCAATTCTCTGTTTCGGGGCCGGCTGGCACTGCATCGACGGTTGGTTTGAAAGCGTCAAAGTCGTGTGCCGGTGCAGTCGCGGACATAGAGATGCCCCGCAAAAGAACTTGCGGAGAGATCCCGAAGTTGAGGACAGGAGTTTAGGAAGACAGAATATTTTTCGTGAAAGTCGAAACGATACGAGGCAAGCTGAAACTGTGCAGAAACACCAAGTCACATATCATCCGAAAGAGGTAATCCGCGTCGATAATTTGTGACTTGCAGAACAATAGGACATAGGTGGCTCCTTGTAGGGCAAAGGATGGTATAACAATATTTTCGTCATCCCAGGCTGAGATTTCCAGTATCGGGACAAAATTCCCATAGAAAAGTATATAAACTGTGAGGAGGAATAATACAGACTCCGAATAGCCTGATCAATATAAGAAAATATTTCATTGCAATCAATCTACTGGGGATGAAAAGTAATCATTCGGTTAACCAAAAGTTACCAAGGAGTTGTTATTTCAATAACAGAAAATTTAAGCTTATCAGCTAAGGCAGTGGCTTTGTAACGTTGCTGCCTAACAAATATTTCACCTGATAACGTATTGTTGTAACCACATGTTTTAGGGTATTCTTGGAAAGATATCACCCGGCAACATGTAAAAAAACAAAATACGGGAATGCTTTCATGTTGCAACAGTACCGGGAAAATATGTAAATTAGGCAAATGTGTGGGTGTAATAAGGAAGCCTGGTGTGTCTTCATTCTATAAAGAAGTCCAGATAACACCTCACCTTTCACAATATAATCATTGTTTTATCTCCGCACAGTAGTTAAATAAACTACGCCAAGAGTAGCTCTTATCCTTATCCTTCAATTTCTAGGGCACAATTTTTTCTACCGTTTTATAATTCACTGTTCGGCAGGTTTAACATCATGGTTTGAGAAAGCCAGGCGTAGGGATTGTGTTCGAGATGCAGTTTTTTAGGATAGCCCGAATATGGGAGAAAAGGAACAAACTAGCGACTGAGGTTTAGGTATTGCTAGCGCGCATTGGTTGCGTGCTTGCCATTTTTTCCACAGAAAAACAAATGGAAGAAGTTTCTGTTCTGCGTGTACATTCCATCCTCGCTTCCTCGGTTTCGAAAAAGCTTTCTCTGCACGACCGCACATTGAAGGAACCAGAAACCCGGTGTTTGCGGAATGCGAGCCCGGAAGCCTCCTAAGGCTTTGGAGCGAATTCAGAACAAAGTTCAGGAGGCTTCCAAAAGGCCGGTAGCATAATAACGTCACCCACAATAAAGACGAGAGCCTGAGATGGGTACCATCGAACACGACAGCATGCGAACGGGAATGCAAGAGACGTGAAATGTCATGCCTTTTAATAAAATGGGATGGTAAAGTTTGTGCTTTTTTGAGTGAGCTTCTGTCGCTATAGAAAACGTCCCTATTGTTGCATGCACACGGAAAAGAACCCTTTTGTAAATACCAGGCTCTTTCTTTGGAAGTCGTACTTGTTTGCATATCGAGAAGTCACAGCAATTTCATTTCATTTTGTTTCATTTATTATACCTTTAAAAGCGCGAAGGCCATACATGAGTGGGCCAGTGTCATGGGACATTGTTTACAAAAATACAAACGAGCCTAGATATTGTCGAAAGCACAAAGAATACACAAAAACACAAAAGCACTAAATTACCAGAGTTCGACAAATTGACTAAGGTAGGAATATCGCAAATTACTTGTTACATAATTTTACAGAGTTAACAATAAGTCCAAGCAGCGCACACTGAGCACGTTGAACAATGCACCTTGTTCACAATATCTGTTACAGCAGTAGATCTTGAGCAGTAGAGCTCAAGTTTTCGAATTTCTTCCTACTGTTATTTATGGTGATACACATTTATTTGACAGTTCCTGTAAAGAACACGATATTGGGCGGCTTTGCAGCATGTTATATGCGACATTTTTAACACCAAAGGATTTTATGCCGGCTAGAACAGTGTTTTATGCAAGTGTTTTATGCAAGACCTCACCGTCGTCATGTCTTTCACGGAAATCGCACCGCCAGAAAAAGTTGTATTGATGCGGCGGCACGGTGCTGTCGTCTAGGAGAGGTGAAGCACAGTATTGCGTTCTGACGCTAATTAGCGCCTATAGTAGGCGCTACTTCTGCCGATGGGATGGACCAGCGTAAGAAAACTTGCATTAGGGCAGAAAGACAATGGCACCGACTGGCGAATGTCGAGCTCATTACTTTAGTGAGATGAGAGACATGCAACCAGGAAGCGGAACGCGTTCACGCATTCACGGTCCAAGCTGCCAACTCTGAATCTCGCGTTCCTCAAGCTGAGCTCGTCAACACTCTACCGTCTGCCGTACACGCCACGGTGCACTAACCAAGTGCACGGTGCACTAAGCCTTTGCTGAAGCGACCCTGAGCACGACTTCGGTTTCCATGCACACCCAGAAGACAGCGGCCGACCCGCAAATCAGGCTCCTTTCGCTGCAGAGGACCGTAAGATCACCGAACGATTCGCTGATAACCAGTTCGGTTTCGTTTGCGCAGTTTGCGAGCGTCTTGGTTTCAGTCGCATTTACGCAATGCTCCTGCGCGTGTAACCCAGTGTATAATAATGATGCGTTTAACGGTGCCCCACCGATTAAGTATAAATACCGATGTGCAAGTTTACATCGATGCACAATAAACATTCAACTACTCCTGTGATGTTTTCCAACCCTGCTTGTGAACGGTCATATGCCACGTGCAGGTAGGCTGGTTTTAGTATATATTCAAGGTGTTATTCAATACAAATTTATTTTTGAGTCAGCCATTGTCCTGTCTTATTTTTTCTTTCTTATCCTTCTGTGCGCGCTGTATTTATGTTATCAATAAATAAAGCCTGAAATTCTGAGTTTGGTTCTCCGATGATTGTTCAACTGTTTCAAGAAATTGACTGACTTAAATAAGGGCGGAATATTGACCTGAATGGCGACAGTGCAGTAAAATTCCGCCGACCTTCGACAAAAGTGTTGCTCTTGGGCCTCAATTTCGCAGCCATCGACCATTGTTCTGATGGACGGCGGCTCGGTGAAAGCCTGTCGATACCGCAGCTCCAAGACGAAACTTGGCGATTAATTCTTGTCCACTACTTATTATTAATTAATTAATTTATTTATTTATTTAATACATACTGCGGACCACACTTCGGTCCAAGCAGGAGGACATAGTAGAACGCAAATAGTGATCCAATAAAACATACCACAAAAAGAAACAATGCACAGTTACCCAGTCTCGCAAGTACTTCATTCGGTTATCTGGTTCCAGTCTGAAATGAAAGTGAACATTTCGACAGACATCTGTCTGGTTGGGAAGTTACTGAACTGAGATTTAAGATCCACAAACCTGGCGTCCCCCTTCGCCCGATCGTAGACTTCACATCATTCCCGTGCCGAGCCCTTTCAAATTTCCTGCACCGCATCCTCGCCCCCCTCGCCGGGAAGACAGCGACTCATGTACGCAACTCCAGCCACTTCGTGCAACTTGCGTCACTGGTGTGCATTGACGAAGACGAGAGCCTGGTCTAGTTCGACGTCGTGTCATTGTTCACTAGTGTTCCTGTACCGCTGGCTGTATCCGCGGCCCGAACAGCCCTCGAAAATGACGCAACCCTGAAAGAAAAGACGCCGCTCACTGCTCACGAGATATGCCGCCTACTCGAGTTCTGCTTGGCCAGCACATATTTTTCGCATAATGGGCAAATTTTCAAACAACAAACTGGAACCGCAATGGGGGCCGCCATCTCTGTAACAATGGCTAACTTGACGATGGAACACGTGGAAGGGAAGGCTTTGAGCTCCTTCCGGCCGAAACAAACACTTTTTCTTCGGTATGTAGACGACTGCTTCTGCATAGGGAAGACCTCCGCAGTTGGCAGCCTGAAAAAACGCCCAAATTCAGTTAACCCCGCAATCCAGTTCACGGTTGAATGTGAACGAGACGGCTCCATTCCCTTTATTGACGCCCAAGTGGCAAGAGGAGGCAGGGGCCTGGTGTTCTCAGTTCACAGGAAGCCTACGCACACCGGCCGCTACCTTCATTTTAATTCGGCAAACCCCTCTAACCACAAAGCCTCAGTTGTGTCATCTTTAATTAACAGAGCTGATGCAATTTGCTCGTCTGAATCAGAACGTAAGAAACAAGTAAGCCGTGTATTTGCGGACCTCAAGAAAAACGACTACCCGAAAAAGTTCATTCACTCCGTGACCCGCCGCAAAGAGCCGAAGAGGGTGACAAACTCTCCAAGAACTTCAACCGCCTTACCCCTGAAACGCGTGCCGGTGCCGTATATCCCAGGAACAAGCGAGCCCTTGGCCTGCATTTTTAAACGGGTAGGAGTACACATAGCCCACAAGCCTTCGACAACTAAAGGCCGCTTAATCCCCCGCCCCAAAGACCGGCTGACAATAGAGAAGGCACCCGGGGTCGTCTACCGCATTCCGTGCGCAGGGTGCAACGCCTCGTACATCGGTGAAACCAAAAACCTGCCGGAGAGGATTAGGCAACACAAGAACAACGTCCGGAAACAGAATAGAGTTCGCAGCGCAGTCGCCGAACATTGTGAAGTGGCCGACCACAAAATTGACTTCTCCGCAACAGCCATCTTCGAAAGGGAAACGAACTGGAGGAAGCGGCTTTTCCTCGAATCGTGGCATATTCAACGCACACATGGGAATGTTAATCGCTCGCTTGGCACTCTCCCCTCGGTGTACACACACGGATTACGTGCCGCAGCGAGGGGCTTTGTGCGAGGCCAGCAAATGTGAGACTATAAGACGCAGCTGCAGCGTGGCCACTGTCAACCCTGAAGAAGAAGCCGAGCCGGCTTCGAAACGTCGGTTTTTTTGCCTTTTTGCATTTGTATTGGTTGGAGCCTAATTAAATCTCAGTTCAGTCTGAAATGGTGCGTGGAAAAGGTAAAAGGTGAAGGCACAAATCTGTGGGGAGATTGGAGCAGCACGGTTTAAATTGTCTGTCTGACGTCTAAGAATGTATTCAACAGTTAAGCGGACGGCAATACTAACGTGAAAAGTGTTGGTCATGATTTTGGCCGAGGGTTGCGGAATACCGCCCAGTTTTCCAAACGTGTAGATGCGACGCAGAACGGGTTGTTATGGGAGGGTGAGAGCAGGAACATGTGAAAGGGACGGCGATAACGATATCCGGAACACCTGTGACGTTGTGCCATACACATAACCTTGTGTGTGGAAGGCCAATTACCTTGAAGAAACACTCAAGTGATTCCTGGACGTATTGGGATTATTTGCGAAACTTATAGTATGGAGTCTCTAGACAACGTTCCTACCACCCTGAGTGCGTTTACGGAACTTCATTTAGCAGAAACATCATCTTGAAAGTGCTGTACTTATCTCTCCATCCTCCATGACAATTTTTATGACGTTTTGTATGACCCATACCTATGTAGGCTCAGCTTGACTGCACCTTGTTGCGAACCATGAGGACTAAGTTGAAGGAGAAAGGAACATATGCTTGATCCCTCTTCCATAGGAATCTGTACAGCATGAAAGTTAAATGTGCCTTCACGGGAGTAGTTGAATGTTTATTGTGCATTGATATAAAGTTGCACATCACTAGTTACATTTCATCGGTGCGGCACCATTCGACGTATCAATACTGTACACTGGATGACACACGCAGGAGCATTGAGTAAATCCGATTGAAAACACAGGCGCGCGAAAACCGTGGAAACGAAAGCAAATGGGTTGTCAACTAATCGTTTAATGAAGTCACGGTACACTGCACCGAAAGGAGTATAATTTGCGGCTCGGCAGCTGTCTTTTGGGTGTGCTTGGAGACCGAATCCCTGCTGGCGGGTCCCTTCACAAAGGGTGCGACCACTTTGGTCTCGCACCCTGTCGTGTACGCCAGACGGTTGAGTTGCGACGAGCTGAGCTTGTGGAACGCCAGAGGCAGAGTTCTAGCTTGGACGATGTATGCGCGAACGCGTTCCGCTTCCCGCTGGCGTGTGTCTCGTCGCACCAAAGCAGCCATGAGGGCGACATTCGCCTGTCGGCGTCGTTGCCGTTCTGCCCTAATGCAAGTTTTTTTTACGCTGGGATTCGCACCCGCGGCACAAGCGCCAAATATCGGCACCCATTAGCGTCACAACGCACTACTTCACTTCACCTCTCCTATGCTCCAGCACCGTCTGAATCGAGAATCTTATAGGGAAGGATATAAGTTGCGTTCGTAGAGCTAAACTGGGGTGATTCATAGCCCAGGTGCCAGAGTGTCTCACACCTCCAGTTGCGGCATCAGTGATCGTGGGTTCGAAACATAGTGCCTCCGCGTCCGTGGACCTTTTTCTGACGATCTCACTCCGGGACGAATATAACGTCGGTGTGGTCTTTCTTCACCCCGAAATAAATAACTTTCGTGTTAAAAAACTTCATACAGCTATTTACAGTTCCATCTCAGAAAACTGGCACTTCACTCTGACGAGCGCGAGAATTAATAAACCAATAGGAGCCGTCCCTTTTTTCTCTGCCTCTCTGCTGTGGTTAGGAACGTACCAATCCCGGCATCCTTGGAGCTGAGGGCGATGCCCCAATGCGCGCGCGCACACACACACACACACACACACACACGCACGCACGCACGCACACACACACACACACACACACAAACCCACACACACACGCAACGGGAGACATGTTCCTCTCTTGCTCAGGTGAGCTTTAAGTTGCTTCCGCTGAGGCAATCAGCCTGGGATCGAAGCTCTATTTGTCTTTTAGATGTTGAAGCGCAAGGAAGGCATCTGCGTTTCCTTCTTGTGATCTTCGTTCGGTGGCATATACAGCGTTCTCATATACATATGCATATACAGCGTTCTCAGATGCGCCAGAAAGAGCATGACAATAGAGAGTTTTAGCAGTCCGTCCGTTCCGCTGTGTACGTTGTTACCGGGTTGACCGGGACCCGTCTGCGCCTGCGCGCACGAGAGGGCGAGGAGGAAGGGAAACGAGGCGGCGACATGGCGAAGGCAGGCCCGCGGAACAAATCCCCCTACCGCGACGAATGCCCAAGTGTCCTTACAGGTCCCGGTCAACCCGCTAGCAACGTGCACGACGGAACGGACGGAATGCTAAAGCTTTCTAATGACGTGAGGCAGGAAGCCGAAGCCTGCCGTTGAAAGTACGGGCGCCGGCCGATTATTGCGTCAGCTGGCCGGTTGGTGCTTGAGGGGCCTCGAGGTCACTGAAAGGGGTATTGTCAGCGGCAGCAGAGTTCACATTGTTAAAACGCCGGGCGTCAAACGTCGATGAGGGAAGGCACCCGGAAGACGACAGACGGTGGGTTTTGGTCGTACGAAGAGTACGAGTTTCACAAGAGCACTCCCGCCGCAAGACAATGCATAAGGAGGACGAGCTGCTAAATGCAGCTAGGCTGAAATGTGACGGGTGGTCTTCAGGTCCATCCATGGCTCGAGGCGGAGTTCTCCGAAATGCTTCTTCCTTTCCCCGGGCTACTCCATGAAGCCACAGAAGGCCCATAGACAAGGCTTCTGCAGAAATGACAAAATCGACAGGACAACTATTGTCGAACCACACTCGATGCGGAAAGCATTCTCTGAACACCCATCGGGCCACCAGACCTTAATAAGAAAACGAACCGGAATGAGCCTGACGGATAAAATGTTACACCCCCTTACAACAACTCAAAGCGCTCATCTCGTGGCACAAGTTCAAAATCAGGCTACAATTTGGTTGTTGTTGTAACAACTACAGCAGTGCTAATGAATCCTAACTGTGCTATATTAGCATTATAGGGCAGATCACGCCAACGAGCAAAGAAGCCAACAGGAACTCAAAAGGCCCTTTTTTGCTTTGCGCATGACCGTTTGTCAAAGCTAGTCAGCATCAACTATCCTAGGACGCAATCGTGGCAACGCACGCCTTTCGCCACCCACTACAGCTCAAAAGTCAAATCTACAACCAAACGAAGTTTGACTCTTAAAGGGACACTCAAGTGATTTGTAAACACTGAGGAATTACTAGTGCAAATCGCAGTCCGTACTCCACAGGGCATGTTTCGACCACTCTGACTGCGTTTACGCGAATTTATTTAGTAGAAAAATCAATTCGAAGATGCTGTCCTCCTCTCTGCATCCTCGCCCATTTTATGTGGCGTTTTCACGTGACGTCAATAGAAAATGTCTTGGCTTGACTGCGCTACTGCACGGTTCGCCGACCTTCTGACAGAGTGAGTAGGTCCAGCGTTTAGTCCGCCGGCCGCCGACGGGTCGTCGCAGTTCGGTCGCTCAATTGAAACTAATTCACTACACGTTTGTGAATGGAAGAATGTGCCTTTCTTTACTTTGTTAGTTTTTACTCTGTATAAAGCTCTAGATCAAGGTAGCCCCACACATGCGCAGCACAAGCCCACATGCAATGCTTCGCTGAATGGCACGCTAGTAGAAAAATCTAACACCACTTGAAGGCGGGAGAAGAGTCAGCGAAGTGAATATAGGTACTAAAGAAATAAAATCAGCTGAAACTTTTACCGTACAGAGTAACAGTAGGGTGCAGGAAGCACCTTTTTGCGCTCGGTGAACAAGCACAGCGGTCAGCTGCACGGCTACGCATCTGCGAAAGCTTTTCCGTGTAAGAAATGCAATTGCTAGACGTGAGATGTAAAAATTTGGGGGACGCTTACTGCAGGAGCACTATACAACAAATAGTCACCTAAGCTGCACGAAATGTTAAGCATAAATAAGAGTTTAAACTGGTTGTACGTTATGTACTCCATATTTCAACCGGCAGCAGCGCGGGCCCATGGACGAGTAATCTGGGGCGCTAGGTATGTTGCTTTGTAAGTTGCAAGTTAGAATCTCCGAGGGTACACTCTTTTTTTATTGTAAGTTAATTTTTCTGTTTTCGGCCGATGATTTCTATAATGAGTTCGCCATTTCTTCCCGTAAAGTTCACTGCTCCACGAACGAGTTTGTAGAAGGCGCGGAGACTGACACTGACGCGCTAGCGAGTTCTCGTTGGCGTCCTGTTGCCATAAGCACCGACTGCTTGCGGGCAGTGGGCACAGGCCAGAATCAGTAGACCCTTGGCCTGGTGCGAACGCGCGTTTTACGATACAGGCATGAGGGAGGCAAGCTCCAAATATGGGGGAAAAGCGCATGGCATTTGAGCGTCTGCGGTGACACGGAGGGCGTTCATCCACTGCGTAGGCCTGGGCTAGTGATTGCTACGATTCCAAGCCGTCCTGGGAGGCTTATCTTAGGCATTTTACAGCCGACAACATGGCAGAAGCGCGGTATATGACGATTACTGAGATATCGAGAATGCCCATCAGATAACGTCGGATGTCAAGCATGTTGTTTTACAGAACCGAAACCGAAAGTTGTTTAAATGCTAACCTTGGACATCGTCCAATCAAGGTGTACCTCCTCCTGTCGTCACAGACTTTAGTTGGTGCGGCCCCCACAGACCGCGCATGGTAGTTTTTCTTTTTTCCGGCTTTGTAAAATAATTACCTACTTATCAACTGGATAAACGACAAAAAGTGTGTTAATGTGAGCCAGTCTACGCAGTGCAAGCAACAACGTGAGTTTTCCAAATTCACTTCAGTGACCTTTTAATACTACTCTTTGATGAACAAACCATCTCATAGGGGCATTTACGAAAGCGAAACTTGTGATAACATGGAAACCACAGGCACTAGAACATTTATCTGGCAGATAATCTAGACAAAGCTAGGTCAGAGAGCTCAGCAAGCGCGATAAACTATAATCTGTAGCTTCAGATCTTTGTACTTAACTCAAGAAATATGTTAGCGTTGCCATTACGCTGCACAACTAAACTGGCTCACACAGATGCCTCCAAATACAAACTGACCACAAACACGCAGTACTAAAAGCACCCGCTTTCGGTGTTTATACAAAAACCTCGAACACTCCATCAGGCCGAGGCGAAATGAACGATAAAACACAGATCACGCTTACCTTACGGGGTGTTAGATCACGAACATTATTCACTTATCCAACGATAAACTCAAAAATTACGCGTACTTCACGCGGTGTTAAATCACGGTCTAAGACATTTCGGTGCAGGACATTTCGGTGCAGGACGATTCAGTAGCAGAGCACGCACATATCGGTGTACGGACGTTTCAGTGTATGGACATTGCGGTGCACGGAAATTTCGGTGCGACCTTTTCTGCGACAGAACGATCGGGTGCATACTTGTTTGAAACAGCCGTTACATTTTTTATTTCCGCATAAGGGGGTTTACGGACAACAATCTAGTGCAGTGATTGCATTTTTAATAGTATTCCTTTTTTTATTTTTTCTGGTTATTTTCAAGAATTGAACATTTGTATATTTTTGCCGAATACTTCGTTCGGGGATACCTGTTATGCAGCCAAGTGATTGAGTTCATTTGCACTTGTTTTTTTTTTTTTACGACAAAACGGTAATTTATATTCGGTCTTTTATCATCCAAATCAGCTAAGGCCGGTATTTACGGTGGCCTAAATGATTCTTTGTTAAATTTACCGTAAATAAAAGCCAAAATCTTATTATCCAAAGAAAGCAGCTTTAGAAATATTAGGCTGCGAAAGAAAATGCATAAAATATTCAGAGTTTTTGTGTAGGCTGTGCTGTCACGCTAAAATGAATTTGCAAATACAGTTGTCGCCAGCTTTTTTTACGGACAAGTCTGGGATATTAGAGAATTGCAGCATAGCGGTTAGCGTTTGGTACTGTTAGGGCGGAGGGTGATGGGGCCCGACTGGTCAGGTGCGCATTCGTTCTCCAGGGACGGTCGCCCACCTCGCGGAGCCCGCGCATTCGTTCCGCTGAGGGCAGACCTCCTCGCCCTCCCCGCGCACGCTAATGCGCAGTCGGGTTCCTGTAACCCGCCGCCGTAGCCTTAGCGGACCCTAGCCGCTTTGCTACAAATCTGTAATGCTGTGGAGAAAGAACAAATCTTCTTGAAAACAGCTTCAGCTTCTATGTTTCCGAAATGCTAATGCGCACTGGCAGTGCAGTCTTATCCGTGCTCGGGCAAACCGCTATTCGTTTTGTGTTTACAGGCTTACTTTAATTTGCTTTTCATTCTTTTTCTCAGCAGCCCCCCCCCCTCTCCTCCCCCCCTCCTGTCTTCAAGTTTCAATCTCCCCCAGGTTCCTTTTTCAGTCATTATTTTCGGTTTCCCACGAAAATCTTACATGCCATGCGGAGTTCACGGTCTCCGGAGCATCACCGCATTGATGTAAGAGAAAGCGATACATTCACCATGAACACACAACCTCTCTAATGCGAAACAAAGCGCCACACAAAGACCCCCTGAGGGCACTATGACCAGCATTGTTGGCCCCTCTCTCCCCCCTCGAGGAGCAAGCTTGCTGGCTGCACCCTTGCGAGCGTCGCGGTAATACGGACGGCGCCGCTTCTTCAGGAATCGCCCCTTCCTTATTTCGGTAGCCCCATCGGCAAATAATTCGTCAAGTCACGCATATCACGCCCACACCAGACATCCCTCACTTTGTTCCACTATAAGAGGGAAAATTTGTTAGACTGGTTTTGCGAGAGGCGGAACAGTCGTGTACCAGTTTTCGAGGCCCAGTTTACACAATGGATAAGAACAACTTTCACCCCCTCTCTAACAAGAAAATGGTACTCAGTGCCTGCCCCGTACATCCCCCTCCTCTTTTTAGCGACGCCACTGTAAGTGCGATTGTTGGTTAGTTTTTAAGGAGACCCGAAACCGAATGCAAGGAAAATGATGTTGACAGAGTAAAATAATGAAAAGGAAATACACATGTACACATACACAGACTCAGGTTCGTTTACTTTTGATTATTTCACGGTGGTGTGGAGAGTGGAGGTGGGGCGGTGGAGGGACAGGAATGGACTAAAGCAGCAGCGTCTTGCAGCGTTGAGTGAAATGAAATCAAAATGTTCCAGTAACTTTCACGTAAGGTGATTACGGCTGGCCACGCGAATGATAAAATAAAAGGACGGTTGAACGGAAGTAAATTAACATCAATGTTTTGCATCTATCGAAATAGGGTTTTACGGGCTCATGCTCCGCCTCGATTTACTGTTCGCTTCCGCGCAGTGTGGCCCAACGCAACTCTCGAACATCAAATCATATCGTCTGAAGAAATTAAAATATTAAAGCTAAAATATTGCAAGAATGCCTGGGACATCCAATGCCTCGAAATTTCCACACTGAGACATCCTGCACCGAAGTATCCGTACACCGAAAAGTCTGTGTACCGGAGAGTCTGTGCACCGAAATGTTCGTGCACTGAAATGTTCTAGACCGAAATGTCCGGATGCCCTGTTTCTCGACCGCCTCTTTGTCCTTCTCTTAAAACTCGCGGCGCATTCGGACGGCATTGAACAGATGACAGGTGACTTCCAATCAAACTTCTGTGGCTTGTAGCCGCCATTGTTTCTCGGCTACCCCGGCCAACAAATGCTTCTAAGCTGGCATAGCCTTGTTCCGAGTCGCTGCTTGCACAGAAAACTCTTTTCCTTACGGATCGCGAGGGTCCGCATCTGCCTCAAGTTTCTCTGCGGAAAGCAACGTGCCCGGGAATAGTCCCGCTTGGCGACATCAGTCATGCCTATAGCTTCCGCTATCTACAATGTCTGGCTTATACCCGCACCGGTGGGTTGCGATCTAGGTTTCTTTCTCAACATCCCAAGATCTACGGCTTCACTCGCCTTCACCATCGGCCCGCCCCCGTCTGAAGCCGCTATGCCTTCCACCTCCTAGTGGAGAAAGCTCCGTTTCAAACACGCGTTCTGTTTGACGACAAACGTATCCTTCTCAGCGTTTGTAAACTGCTGAGAAGTTTCCGACGAGGGGGCCAAAACTGACTAGGGTCTCTTTTCACACCTACGACTAATACTTGCGTCCCGAATGTTTCCAGTCGGTAACGCTGTCTTATGGTTATTTATTTTGCCTGAGCGTGTAGTGGGCGCACGCACATGGAAACGCTCTCCACATTGCCGTGGACTGAAATTGCGCCAGCCAAGCCGATACACCGAAGAATGGCAAACGCGTTTGTGGGACACCCCTGCGAGCAAGAGCTTCATTAAAACATAAGCATGCCACATTGGTGAGTGTCGCCGGACAACTGCAATTCTGGGGAACCGGTGACACTACGTGTTTGGAACTGAACGGTATTTTACACTGTTAGCTTTGAATCAGCAAATTTCTAATCACCTCTGGGTATGTTTGAGGAATACGTTACCCCTAGAATATGGGCATTACACTCCGTTAGTTGTTTCCACAAAACCACCGAAAATGTGTAAAATAAGAAAACCTTACGGAAATAGCTGGTAACGCTCCGTGCGTTTTGTTGTATACGACAAAAGAGTACATTTTGCATGTCGTACCGATTTATGACACCCGGCGCAGATTTTGTTTCATGACACCAGACACAGATGCGCAGATGAGCTACAACAATTGGGTACACCACTTCAGAATAAAAAAGAATCGTGCTCTCATGTCTTGCAGGCGGTTCTTTAGGTATGACGTTTCTGTCATGCCTCAATACTAACTATCTGTATTCTAGACGTTCAGAATAGCTGGCATTGTATATTGCCACTATGACGAAACAACCAGCAAAGCATGCGGACAAACAGTTTGCTCTTCTGCACTATGTGCAGATTTATTCGAAGCCATCGAGACAAAGGTACCCATTTGAAATAACCTATTGCGCAACTCTAATTAAACGCGGAACTTCCAGCACTGGTGTTAATTTGGTGCATAGCACGACAATTTGAGTTAGAAAACACAAAACCACCAGCTTCCCGTTTTGAAAACACACGAGTTTTGATTGCCGACTGAATATCGGCAGCACACGTCGAACCCTCCATGGTATAGGAAATATAAAAAAAATTCCGTGGAACTTTTACGCAAAGGGCTACCCTAACGCTCACCACCTGGGAAAAGTATTTAGCTTTATTGCGACTCTCCCTTCCCCTCACAGGAATTCGCTTGCCACGTACTTTCCAATAACCGAAACATGTAGTGGGCGGTGGCGTCGGCATCAAATGAAGAGCGTTAGGTGGTCTGCCTTTGGGCCTTACGCTTGCTTGCGGGCAAACGCGGAACTGGTTGCAGCTAGCGCTGGACGACCTGAAATGCATCAGTGAAACGAGGCCGAATTAGCGCGCGTTCAACAACTAAGGGCTTGTTGTTGCTGTTTGCTTCCAGGCTTGCCTTTGCGCTAAGCTTGGCATGACATTGAAGCTTGCTGCCCCGTTTTACAAAAAGGAAGACAGAACTTGAATTCAAGGCTTTTACAATTGGGAACCAATTCATCACAGTCTGTCACTTTCGTGTTCTCGCTGCAACTAGTCTACTTTGCAACTACAGGCATAGTCTATTGGCTGGAAAGTTTGAGAAAACTGAAATTCCGGGAAATCCCGAGAACAACCAAAAATTCTTGCGGGAGTTTTCTAGTTAATGTGCGTCCGTCGAACTACTGCAGCAGCTTTTGGGTGTGGCTTTGCATATTGTATACTGACAAATAAAAGTTACTTGAATATACATTTGGCTTCACTTACGAGCTCAAAAATACAAAAAATTAAAAATTATTCCACCGGCAACTTAAAAGCTTCTACAAGCAAAACTTTGTTCCAGCATGCGCGTACATCAAGGAAAAATGGCTCCTTTTCAAGAACAGGAGTTCTTGTCCTCGACGATCTTACTCCTGTTTTTTTTCCCAAAACTTACTGGATCTGATAAAAACCCAGACAAAACATGTTCAGTTTCAACGCAACTTGCATTATCAGGGCTATAAAACTTTTGAAGAATTCCCCACTCTTCGCTCCGTTTCACATGTTCGCAAAAAGCATCGAAGGTATTAATAGAAAGTAAGCAAAACAAAAAATTATTAGGCAAGCAGGCCTCAGCGACCCGTCCAAAACGTTTTATGGCTTAAGGAGCCAAATTAAACTAGGACGAATTTGCGTTGGTATGTATTTCCATTTGCGAAAATAACAAACATACATGTTAGGGAAGGCCAAGCACGGAGAAAAATGACTGGTTTCCACGAAAAGCGCTAGACCGTTGTGCAAGTTCGCGTAAGGGTTGTCGTGTTGCCACATCAAAAAGGTCGTAACTGTAGCGATGACCATAAGCTCTTTTGTGGGGTATGGTCGTTCAGGAATGTCGTCGGGAGTTTATGAGCGCTATAAAGGAACGAATTTGCGGTGCGTGTGCATCCCTAACTTGGCTCGCTTTAACTCTCTGCGAGTTTTATAGCGCTGTTACTCTTTATTTAGGACAACACGTCCAAAAAAAATTTTCCCGTGAACTAGAGATCGTGGTTGTAACCAAAATAGCAGTGGGGGCGCATTCTTACAAAATAGGTCTTGACCTTGCCGCAGCGAAAAAAAAATCTTGTGTGAATATCTCTATGGGTATCGAAATCCTTCGCCCGAATTTCCAATATGCTGTAAGGACGATGTAACTTCGCAATTCCATAAACTGCTCAAAACAGTTTGGGGTCATGCGGCTCGCATGTTTCGTGAAAGATAGTTACGTTACAGTTCTTTACATTGTACAGAATGGTGTTTATACTTTAGATATAAGTACACAGTCGCAAATAAAATTTATGCTAATACTTTCACACGTCATGGGGCATATTATAAGCAGTGTCATACACGTTCCTCTAAAACAGGCAGGAATGCTCGTTCCTCGCTCCTTCACAATTTTGAAACGAGTTCCCGTTACAAATTCCCTTACTGCGAAAGAAACACGTTCCAGTTCCACTTCGAGCATTGTAACGTGTCGTTACATTAACGTTAAATTTCATTTTTTTAATTAAAATATGGTGTCGGATAATCCGGAGGTGAAATAAAGTGAGGATTTTAAAAGTGACATCGAACTACGTATATTGTACGAATATGAACACCGCCAGCATCCGTTTATCTCGAGATAAAAATGTTCAAAAGACAGTCTCGTAGAATTTTTTCAGGGAGCACCGGACAAACTCAATACGTATCTAACAGCGATTTGGTGCTCGTCTTTTATAGGTGAAACACGTATGACACTTTCCACTTTGGTCTTACAAATGCGCAGTAAGGTTACTGCGCTTCAGATGTGCAAAAAAAAAATTACTCACATGCAGGAACAAACGTCTTGCATAAAAAAACGCGTCCAAAGGAGCAACACATGGGCCTTTATTGAACGCTGATTCAATGTTACAGTTTGTTTAAAATATTTTAAAGGTCTCTTTGCAAGGAATTAGTTAAAGGGTTCCGAAAGTGAAGCTTTGCGGATCATACAGCACAAATTGTGAGTAACAAAACACAGCAGAACAAGTAATGACTACGAGGTACGCATTCCAAGTATAAGTCGGAAGGCGGCAACAAGAAAAATAATTAAAGTGAACAGAGTCACACAAAAAATCTACGCACGAAAATTACAATGTATACCGAACACAATCAGGGTAGTAGATAAAGGAAACAACCAAAGATGGCCAAATATGTACACGCAACGCACAAATCAGTTGCTAAGGTTAGAAATATGCACGAGGGAAAGGCATAGGAAATACAGCGGAGCCTAATGACATGCGTAAAAAAACATCTACACTATACAAAATATAGTCGAACATAAAGTGCGGCACTAAAGAATCAACGAAACAAAAACAAATAAATAAAAAGTAATAAGAAAACAAGAAACCACGTGCTGTGGTATAGAAACGAGAGATTCTTCGGCTCTTCAAGCATTAAAAAGTTAGGTACATAACGCTCTTACAGGATATTCAAGAAGAAAACAATGTAGAATGCACGAAAAGATGTGTCAGTGGAAAAAAATGCCCGAATGCATTGTCGCAACTAACTTGAGTCCGTAGTTTGAACTAGCAAGAGCTGCATCTCGATGTTGGAGTCGAACAGACAAACCAGTTTTTTTGTCAACACTTTGTTGGCAATGTTGAAGAGCCGTTCCACGGAAGCGCTCCAGGGTACTGACGTGTTGCCTTTGAGGAAAAGTTGGTTCAGTCCCTGGAAGCTCTTCATCTGCGAGAGCGGGCAGTCAACTGGTACCAGCAGGTACCGCGACAGCTCATGCTTTGCCTCGGCTGGAAGGGTTTGCTGCCCCAAAGAAAAGGAATCCTCGGGTGCGGTCAAGGTGATAAAATCTGCACTGGACGGCTTGGTCACCGCAACCAGCTCTATCTTTATGTCGTTGGTCGCCTTGTCTCACGCAGAACTCTCTGGGATCCATGATAACTTAAACCTTGAGATTAAGCAACTGGCGTAAAGAGCTCGCTCTTTCCTCTGAGGGCTTCAAATCTGCAATTCCATACAATTCCTGGTGCCCGGTGACCCTGCAATCCCGGTGACCCTTCGAAAGACCTCACAGCGAGCGGAATCCTCCCTACAACAACGCACCCTCGCCTCGCACGCAATAATGTGGTAATTACCCCTGAAAATATACCGTGGCTTCACAAGGTACCACCTGCCGCGCCACTCGGACTTAGACGACCTTTTCTTGGCAGGGAACCAGTCCGTCAGCCAGACGCGCATCCCGGTCTCTTCAGACAAACGAACAAAGGTGAAAAGAATTCTCGCGGCTGCGCTATTCAACCGTCGAACTCCGAGTAAGCTCAACCGGCATGAAAGCAAGTAAAAGCTGCGGCCCGCTGCGTGGTTATTCTTCTGCCTTTCACCCTTTCACCTTCGAGGAAGCACGTTCGCTGAAGGGAGGGCAAATTAGCCAGCTTATAGGAAGAGAAAGACAGTAGCGACATGTGGATTTTTGTACTCGAGCCTTGCCTTCAAAAACAGCCAAATCATAGCGATTAACGTTTGTAGAAGGAACGCCGTTCCGGCCGTTCCTTCATAAAACCTAACGAGTTACCGTTACAGTTCCACCGACCCTTAATGGAACGGTGGCGTTCCTTCGTTCCTCCAAAATGAAACTAGCTCCAGGAACGCCGCTCCTTGGAAAGCCGTTCCGTTCAACACTGACTATATGCATTATTATCATCACTTTCTCAGTACCGCCGGTCATTTCCTTCACCCAACGTGGATATCCGAATCAGCAGAATATATACAGCATCCCAAAGACTCCGCGGCGCTCATCCCGCTACTCACATACGCAATGAATTGTGGTCACTGTGCACTTTTAACAAAGCTCATTTCCACATTGGCGCTTACTGCAAAGAGGCCTTGAAGCGACAGGAGACATAACTAAAGAATGTGAGTTCGTTATGTTGGTGTAATCGTTAGGTATTGGGGCCGTGATGGAATGCGGGAACGATTTCCGGTAGGGGATCCTGCTAGTATTAAAGGATCGTCGCCGAGGCATGAACTAATGTGCGATGCTACACGTTCCTAATTATGCACAGGTGATGGAAGCGACGATCGTTGCTTCGGGAATCATTTCGTGCCGCATGCCGAGCAAGCTTAGTCGTGCACAGGGAAGCGACTGCGTCATATTTGGACGGGGACCTCTGTTTGTATTGTCGTGTTTGTCAAGTGCCGAGATTGCTTAGCCGAAGTGAACGGCGCACATCTTTGAACGTCTATGTAGAAAATGTGTGAAGCACCCGCGTGTCTGGCCCTCTATTTCTGTATTATCGTTTCAATCATTTGAACTCACCTGAAATTTTCATCATCTAGCCTCATTGTTTCAGTTACAGTACATTCGAAAACGAAATGAAGGTTTATTTAGACTTAGCCTCACCTTTGCTGAAATATGCAAAACATGAAGAAAATTAGGTGTGACTGTAATTACTTGGCGTGTGTTTGTTGGAGCGGTCTAGACCAACAATAAAATACCTGCTGCATATTTCGAACTTTTTCTTCCTTCAGCGTAGCTGCCAACATAAACCAATTTTAGGCTTCATTGCAGTGGGGCCACGGTACCACCGAAACTGTCTTGACATATGTGGGAGTGCAATAACAAACCTTCGGCATCTTGGTTTTCCTTGTGGTTGGACTTTAGGCTCGCCTGAGTGGAAATTTGCGAAATGCTAAGGTATCGGCGAGTGTCTGACGGTTGTAAACACGGCACGATTGACAGAACTTCTAAACATCGAGAAAAAATTAAACCAAGTTCAATGCAGTGTGAAAGCTGCTGAAACAATTGAGCTGTGGGTTGTGTTTACGAAGATTTTGCTTTACTTCCGCTTCTTTCTTGTGCGTGATTAATCATGTTAGAGGACAATTGTCTGCAATTTGTTTCGAATAGTTCATTTAAAACAAGAGCAACGGCAATTTTCTGAAACCATCCTCCTTCCATTGACCACCTTGCATTCACAGTAATTCTTCAACGTTTACAACTTCACTTTGAATTAATTATGGTAAGTAAATGTAACTCACAGTATTTGTAGCGTTGTCTCAAGGGCTAATTGTACTATAATATTTTTCGTGCTATTTTCAACACCAAAATAGTTGAAGCCGCTTTCTCTAATCACACTGCTTACCCGTAGCGGTGGCTCAGTGCCTAAGGCGTTGCGCTGCTGAGCACGAGGTGACGGGTTCCTATCCTGGCCGCGGCGGCCGCTTTTCTAATGAAGGCGAAAAGCAAAACGCCCGTGTGTACGAGACTTCGGCGCACGTTAAAGATTCCCAGGTGGTCAAAATTAATCCGGAGCCCTCCACTACGGCGTGCCTCATCGCCTGCTTTGCGTAGGTGCGCTGAACCCTACAACCAATCAATAATCACACTGCCTCCTTAGATGGTGATGCCTCACTGGTAACACATAATGTAAGAAAGTCAGCATGAGCGAAAAGCCAGAAAAGGGAAAAATCCTGACGAAGCTTGCACCAACCCTATTAACGTCAGCTTCACTTATAACAACTAACGTATCGTTGGGAAGACATTTTCCAGTTGCAACTTAAGCCATCATGCATCAAACGAAGATTGTAAATTCTTTTATGAATTCGTTTCTCTTCTGGGAACCAGATTCTGAACCGCGGAAAACCTGTTTCAAAGAGAGCCGGACATGATGTCAGCAGAGAATGTTGTCAAGGGAAGCCCTACAACAGCTCAGGAGTTAAGTCATTTTGTCAGCGCCAGTAAATAGAGCAAACTAAGCACGACCTTTGCCATCGAATCACACAACCGACGTTACTGAAAACTCGAAAAGGGAAAAGTTGGCAATACATGTACCTTGGTATAGAGCGGAAGTGTCTTGCATATATACCATGGGGCGCACGAAATTTGTATCCTTCGTCTACAGTAAAGATTTTCTCGTGCCCCCTATGCATATATTCGACGCTTTACAGATGCCGGGTTTGCATTATTCTTTAATTCGGGCGGTGGTTACAGAAAGAAGTTAAAAAAAACAGTTCTGCTTGGAATTTTCTGCCTAATTGTGGGCTTCAATTGCCCTGTCAGTGTACCTTGTTTGGATAATGTGTATCATACGCGTATTTGCTTGGGGAGCTTTTTTTGAAAACGTCGTGTTTGCAAAGGCTCGATGGTCACTGCAAATTAAATCTTACTTGTTGCAAATTGCTTCCGGAGAACTTTACTGAGTGGCCGGTTTCGCAATTTTTTAAACTAAACTTACAAAGCTAGGCTGGTTGCAAAGTGAACAAAGTCCTAAATAATCAGCTTCATTTTCAGTAAACATGCATCTTATGGTTCTTGCCAACGACTTACGCAAGTTTCTATCAGCAAGCTTACCGAATACACGTCACAAACCGGTAATAGCCAACAGTAGTTTGTGATCTGGACGAATAGCGCGAATTTTCTACACGTGCCTTACGAACGTACGTGCCTTATGAACGTGCCTTATGTCCTCCACTCCTTCAGATGGTGCGCGCCGTAAAGAATACCTACAACAACGTGTCGAGTCTTTATATCATGTGTGGCCGAATGTTTCAAGGTTTTACCGATAAGCATTTTAGCTTCGCCCCTCTCATCATCATTCACTTCGTGGAGATGGCGGGATTTTTTTTTTGGTCTGTGCAAGAGACCAGACATTTTGGCTGGCGTGTTCTTCTATCATTTTCAAACTGACATCAATGGCGTTGTTTTAAAACCTTTGTACGTAGTAGGAGGTGAAGGTTGTGATGATTATATATACACTTTCACACATAAAATGAACTAAACTGTTAACCGACAATTCAACCACGTACAGTGTTAGTAATTACGGAGAGAATACTACTGACTGTCATTTGCGTCGTAATTGGCTTGGCTTGTAACGTTTCACTAATTTGCAAACATATAAAGAGGCACAATAGGTACACTCTTAATCTGGTTCCATGTAAGTGCGAGTTTAAAATGGAGATCCACTTATTTTATGTTGATTCGAACAAAAAATAACTGGATCAAGATATATAAGTGAGTCTTATGTGGAACCGTTCGCCTGTTTTCTTTAGGTTTGTGGTTTTTAATTGGAACCAGATAAAAGAGGGGAGGTGCTGTGGGATGATCCAGTTACTGTTACACTTGTGTTCCAGTTAAAATTGGGCGACTGCGATTGTATTTCTCCTCGTGTCTCATTCTACTTAACTCGTGCGCTGCCGTGAAGTATAACAATAGTTCGTGCATCAAGTGGAACAAGGAACCGCATATTTATTTGGTGCTTTTTGGCCGAAGATGCACTTGCGCCTTTGAGATACACGCACACAGCGCATTTAAATTATATAAACTTCGCTGACGCCTATGAGACTGCCTTGCAACAGTTCACTTTCATAATACAGCTATGGTGTAGGTTTACCGACGCACTTCAACAATATCCCACTTCTATAGAAACACCGCACAAAGCACTAAAAAGAGCGAGCGAGGATATGCTAGGAAAAAAAATTGCAGGAACCCTTTTTCAGGTTGTCTGCGACGCTCAAAACGCTTTAGTGAACATCGTCGTTTCCTAATTTGAGGCAGGCAGTGCAAATTTACCGATGACTTGAATATATAATAATAATATAATAAAGCTTTATTCATTGTTTATGTACATAATATATTTACTGCCGCACCTAAGCACGCAGTACTTGTGAGTGGGCAATTAGATCAGAGGCGCAGAGACCGTGTGATAACGCAGAAAATGTGAAATAAAAGTAAACAACAAGAAAACAATAAATAATGAAAAATACATCCATGTATGGCCTTAAACAGTATTCCATTCTTTAGAAAACACCCGCTAGTGAAGCATAGACAACAAAAACAGTAATGCCTAAACATATTACACAATAGCAATATCACACGTGCAATACTGTCCCGAAGTCAAAGACGACGCTGTTGTCTTCAAGGTAAACACGTTTATCGGAGCAAACTTTGCACCCCTAAGAGCTCAAAGGATACAAAGGTGGCGAAGCAGCAGTCAACAAAGTGACGTGCCCAGGCGAGCGTCGGTCAGTCGAATACCGCGGCGTTTGGTCTGCAGGCTTTTTATCTTTCGGTGCGCGTGGTTCTCGAACCATCGATGTACATCTACGACATTGTAAATCAAAGATGATTCCCGGCTACTGACGTTAGGGCGAGAGTCTCCTTATCTGAATGAGATAGCCCATGCGGCATAAAAATGAAGAATGTAGCATGCGCTTCGCTTGGGACACTGATAACAGAGCAGGGTGCGCCCGGGCAGCAAATGCAAATAAATAAACAAACCCATACATGGTTCGCGTCAATATACAGCGGCGTAGGATACAATTAACGCATCTCAATGTAGGCTGCACTAAGAGCAGAAAACAAAGCCATAGCTGCACGCAAACAAAGAAGACAATTTTTTGTATAAAGAATGAGCTAGGAGGGAAAAGCAAGAAAGGGTAGCCAATAATTCGTGAAAATACGCGAAAGGCGGGGAGAACAAAAATTACAAAAGAGATATAAAAACTTGCATGCAGGTAAGTGTAATGATGCACAATAATGCCACAGTGATGAAGGTGTAGATCACAATTTGTGCAACCCAACCGCAACAACCACGAGGCATTGAAATTGCCCGCGAAAGTCTTTTTCCAATATAGTTCTACTTAACTGCCCGCCCCCCTTTTTCAATTGCGGTTTTATTTTCTTAAGACTGCTTCAATTAAGAAGTTCTTCTGGGACCGAGTTAAACATGGATGCAACATAATATTGCCTATTCCTTTTACCATAATTCGCAAAAAATCTAGGTATGTGGAACCGTTGTGTCTGCCTTAACGTTCTGGCTTTAGCTATAGGCACTTTTAATTCCACAAGATAGTAGCACGTATTAAAAACGGTATAACAAAACAACTGAATAAAATTTAATACGCCCGTTTGTTTCATTATGTTTGTTGTTTTCTTTTGATGCAGACTTGTAGCATATGCAATGTTCCTGACGGTTCCTCGAACAAGCTTACTTATCTTTTCCTGTTTAGTTCTTGGGCAGCTTCCGTACAGAGTTAGCCGCAGCGAAGAGCGCTTTCCGCTAATTACTGGTAAATACTATATCGTGCTTCTATATTAGTTCGGTCTCGTAATTTATTCATGTAGGCAGATATTGTCGTCAGATTTTTACAAACCTCATTTATGCGTTCATCCCAGTAAAGACTTGTCTATGCAAAAACTTGATGGTCCTCGATCCAGAATTGAAATCACTAGTAATACATCGTGTTACTTCTCAATGTCCGATATCTATGTATGCTGAGACGTTACTGTCTTTAAAAACCTAGTTGGAAGCGGAAGAGTTGTACAAATTCTGATATAACATTGCGGTGGGCAATATTTTGTGCATCTTTCAAAATACGCTGAAATTTTCGTAGGAAAATTCTGAGAGTCCAAGCAATCGCACGGTCTCGCAGAATTTTTCCACCGAAATTCTGCTACGTAGTCAAGTAACTGTTTACAGATACTCTCCTCACGAAACATGAAACCCGTTAGGGATAGCAGGAAACAGCGCCGTAAAACCCTCTTCAAAGTTTGGAGGCATCTCACCGGTCAAATTTTATTCTTGCAGTCCGCTATACGTTTGACGAGGAAGGATAAAAAAGGTAACTACTTTCCCCTCGGCTTCCTATTAGAGCCCTCTTTGTAAACATCTCAAGGCGTCTGGGCGACGTGCAACGAGAAGAACGGGAGGTTAAGTTGATTTAAAACTTGGGCTAGTTAGTACATAACGAAAACAAAGACTGCTCATAAAACGAGGACACAAGAGAGGACGACTAGACACACAGGGTGCACTGGACACACGCTAGACACACACAGGTACGACCAGACACAAAGCCCTGTGTGTCTGGTCGTCCCTGTGTGTGTCTAGCGTGTGTCCAGTGCACCCTGTGTGTCTAGTCGTCCTCTCTTGTGTCCTCGTTTTATGAGCAGTTTTCGTTTTCGTAAAAAGAGAAAGCCTTCACTGTTACAGAGGAAAAACCAAAACAACCCCCAAACAGCAAAGGCAGGCTTGAAGCATGCAATTCTCCGATCTATGTCCGCATATCCGTTGCTGAAGTATTTGCATGCAGTGTTTCCGAGTTATAAAATAGTAAACGTTTCCAAGCATAGCCCAGAACAGAAGCAACGTAAAAAAAAACAAAGCGAGAGAAGAGTGAAATGCATACAATCAAAACGAGGATGCCGTATTTTTCAAAGTCGCGTGAAAGGTGGGAACATTTTCACTCTTTTGCTGTAAACGGAAATTCCTCTTTCGGTTCCTCATTTCCATCTACGGCTATTTTTCAAAACAAAAATATGCAGGTGTCTTTTCGTTTCCTTTATCTGACAGGCGGCAGCCTTGAAAGATATCTGCACATCAGCCATCACGCGCCTGCTGAATGCAAAATTCTCCATTGACACCGTTCTGCACGTACTGAGAAAACTGTATTTTCCATTTCATCGAAGTGTACGAGCCTTTTTGCGCGGCAATTCTGAAGGTGCAACAGCACATAAAGTCTTCTGACGTTAGGCTTAGAAAGTGAGGCCTTGACAGTGTAATAACAATGTAAAGTTCGTTGGTTGATACATAGAAGGGCATACATACAATTGTTATAATAACTGTGACTGGGCCCCTTTTACGTAGTATCAGTACTGTTCCGACCAACTTGCTGCAGCCGCTCATTCACCGTCCATATGTATAGTGACGATACCTTTATGAAAGGTGAAGCGAAGCATTGTGTGAGGCAACTGAGGACACCAATCGCTCTGAAATCTCGGCTTACAGATCAATACCGCTCATCTATGTAGTACCAAACGGACCGCTCTCTTTCATAGCCATGCACATCTCATATGGGTTGTTCGGTCAACCTACTATGACGTCGCCTCCGTCTTGACGTTGCCCACTCTAGAAACTTCCCATACTGTATTCGATCCGCTGACATCACCTGCTGCAGTTATGGTCATCATTCTGAAGATATGCGTCACGCACTACTCGAATGCCCCCGTTGTGCCACCGAGAGAAGAAGGATAAGTATTTAACTGGACCTGTTATGAGACGCGCCCATGCTTACAAAAACTGGCGTGGGGTTTAGGCACCATCTACGAGGTCAGATAACGCACTCCCCCCCATAAGGAATTTTTATGAAGCATAGAAGGTACGCGCAGATGACTAAATGCACGTATGTCTTGTTGCAAAAATTGGACTCCTATGGTATAGGTGGCATAGCGTACAATATCATCGCGTCATATTTAAGTAATCGTACCCAGTCTGTTTCAATAAATAATCACTACTCCTCAAAAAAAGGCTGTGTTTGGAGTCCCCCAGGGGAGTATATTAGGACCTTACCTATTCAAAATCTATATTAATGACATTGTTCAAATCGATCTTTCAGTTAAGTTCGTAATTTATGCAGATGATACAAGTCTATTCATTTCAGATACTAACTGTGAAGTTTTGGTTAAACGAGGAAATGAAATTTTGCTTAAGCTTGGTGAATCGGCATCGTGCAACGGAGTAGCTATAAATACAGAAAAGACCAAAGCTGTTGTATTCCGACAAAAAAAGAAACAGCTGCATCAAAATCAAACTTTTCCTGAACGGCTCCCCCATTCAAACAGTAATTGGTTTTGACGCTAAAAGTAACATTTTCTGAAAATATGCTTTGGGACTTACATACAGATCAAGTAGTCAATAAACTATCAAGTGTCACAGGTGCACTTTACCGTCACCGAGACTTGCTTCCAATGAAAACTAGACTCTTACTTTATAAATCACTGTTCTTGCCATACATTGAATAAAGTTTTCTTGAATGTGGTACTACTACTTCTACAAATATACATAAACTTACTAGAATGCAGAATAGAATAATAAGAAATATTTCAAACGTCGTCTCTGACCACCCCGTGCGTCCTCTGATAGAAAAACGTAACCTGATTAGCATTCCAAACTTCTATGATTACCGCCTCTGCAAGAAGCTAATTACAGGAAGAAATAAAGGTTCAAATAGCATGGTTATTATGTCTAAATTCTTTAAAAATGTTAATGCACGTGTTACGAGACATCCGGAGTTATGGTCGGTCTCTTTCAACGGAACCACTTACGGAGACAATATGCTACGAAGCAGAATACCGGTATTGCTAAACGGCCTTCACAGATTGGGGAATGACATAGATACTTTATCAGTTAAACACGTGTTTGAGCTATACCTTCATGATTAATTATTTTGAAGTTTCTAATATTTTCTTGTGTCATACACCTGATTTTAATAAATAAATTGTGTGCTTACTGGAAGATCGATGCCGACGTATAATTATGAAAAATTGTATTGGTCTTTCTTGCATTCGTATGTAGGTGTAAACACTTGTTACACTTCTGATTTCCAATCATCGGGTTACATCGGAAATTTGGCAAGCATGCCAAGTTGATTTTACATTTGCGTATGTATGTATCCAGTATATCTGTGCGTAACTATGTATTTATACAATGTTGAAAAATTGACAACATATTCTTTTGTCTATGGTTGACAACAACATGATCTTGTATGTACTGTGCTCAACGTCGCCCATGTTACAGGAGGCAGGGGCCTCGTCAAGCTACCGTTGGGCGGCTTTTTCTCCCGCCTCCTTGTGTACCAAAAAGCGTGAAATAAATGCAGTCTTGAAATGAAACTGTATGTTCCCCTCGACGAGTGCGGAAAATCATGGGTTCATTCTGCTGTACACGGTTAGCAATTGTGCATACATTCCAATATGACATTTGTGTACTTTGTACATAGATTCACATACGTTTAATGTATTACGTTCCCGCAATATAGATTCATAGAAGCAATGGCCACACTGTTCCTGTATGTTGTATGGGAGGGTGACGTATATAGTGACCACAGGATTGTAAGATCTCGAATTAGGCTAGTTTTGATGGGGCACCATAACAAGCTAGTACCGAAGAAGCCCGTCAATAAGCTGACACTAAGAGGGAAAGTTGAAAAATTCAGGATCGAGCTGCAAAACCAATATTTAGCTCTCACCAAGGAAGCAGAGTTTACGACACAGGAAGCGAACGAAAGACTTACACGCATTATCACGGAGTGTGCATAAGAAGTCGGAGGAAAGATCGCTAGACAGGATACTGGTAAACTTTCCCAGGAGACGAAAGATGTAATTAAGAAACAGCAAAACATGACAGTGTCCTCCCCAGCTGACAGATTAGAACTGGCATAGCTTTCGAAGTTAATCAATGGGCATAAGTCAGCTGACATACGGAAGTATAAAATGTAGAGGATTTAGCATGCTGTAAAGAACGGATGTAGCCTGAAAACAGTGAAGAGGCGTCTAGGCGTGGGGAAAAATCAGATGTCTGCACTTAAAGTCACAGGGCAAGGCAATGTCTTCACAAGGTAAAGTCGCAAGGCAATGTCTTCACAAATAGGGATAAAATATTCATAGTAGCCGATGAGTTCTATACAGATCGTCACTGTAGCCGGGACATCCAGGATAATGCTGAACGAGAAAGTAGTTCAGAGGAGATAGGAATTCCACAAGTAACGATACAAGAAGTAATGTAGGCTTTGAAAGAAATGAAAGGGGGCAAAGCACCTTGTGAAGATCAGATAACAGCAGACGTCTAGAAGGACGGCGGGCAAAGTGTACTAGTAGCACTGGCAAACCTGTACACGCAATTCCTGATGACCACGAGTGTACCGGGATCTCAGAAGAAACCGAACATCATCCTAATCCATAAGAAAAGTTACATGAAGGACCTGAAAAATTACAGGCCGCTCAGATTTCTGTCAGTCGTCTACATGGTACTTACCAAGGTAATTGCTAACAGACTTTTTGCCACCTTAGATTTCAGTCAACCTAAAGAAGAAGCAGTGTTTCGTAAATGCTAGTCAACGATGGACCATATTCATACGATCAATCAGGTGATAGAGAAGTGCACGGAGTATACAGAACCCCTATATTTTGCCTTCACAGATTATAAGAAAGCATTTGACTCGGTGAAAACCTCAGAAGTCATACCGTCTTTAGGTAACCAGGCTGTAGATGAGAACTACGTAAGAATACTAGAGGATAGTTACCATGGGTCTACAGCTACCATTATCCTCCATAAGGAGATCAGTAAAATACCTATAAGGATGGGCGTCAGTCCAGGAGACACAATCTCTCCAATGTTATTCACAGCATGTTTACAAGAAGTATTCAGCTTTGGATTGGGAACAGGTGGGAGTAAGGGTTAATGAAGAATACCTCAGTAATCTAAGATTTGCTGATGACGTAGCCTTGATAAGTAACCCGGGGGACAAATTGCAAACATGCTTTCCGCACTGGACGAACGGAGTGGAACCGTTGGCCAGAAAATTCACATCCAGAAAACTACAGTAATGTTAAATAACCTCGGAACAGCACAGCGGTTTGGGATAGGGGGCGAGGCAGTGGAGGTGGTAAGCGAGTATATCTACTTATGCCAAGTTGTGACCCCGGATCCTAACGGTAAAGTTGGGGTCCCCCACTAGATATCTTTCGCTAGGCTTAGCTTCTTTACCTGAATGGTGTTTGCTGTCACGCCGACCGGGCGGCCTTGGGCGTGAAGGGCGTGAGGAGAAACCCCGGTGGCTTCCTTATTATTCGCCACGCTTTTGTGTCCACCCGACGAGCGGGCGCAGACAGGACATATACGAACGCGTCGGTCACTCCATAATAGTTGAAAGCGATGTCCGCTTTTGAAAAGGGATGTCTCTGCGGTCGTTTGGGAAGCCGGCGGAGGGGGACCGTTCACACCTTAACGACCCCGATTACCGCCACGAGAATTCCCCGAAGCGGACGGGATCTGAAGGTCGGTCAAGGGGTCAAACCTTGTGTCGAACGTATGAAGGGGTAACCATACATTGTGTCGGTGGCAGTTGTAGAGCTCAAATTTACTGGGCGAAGTTTCCGTTCGTCACGTGCCTGAACCTGGCAACTAGGCGGCTGGAATGCGTCAAAAGGTAGGCCACCAACCCTTGTTAGGCGCTCCACGTGTTTACAAAGGAATGGAATTCTGGCGGCGCGATGCCTAAACATAGGTGTGCACCCTATCACAACAGTTTAGGACGTGCCCCCGGAGAGCTGATTCCCGTCGTTAGGTCTGCTTTTAGTTGGTTAGTTTTCATTTCTGTTATATTTGTGTTTTGCGGAATACCTTTGGGTTTCTGTATGAGAGTGAGAGGTGGGTCACGTGAAAATTTTGAACCCACCTAGCTTTGTTTGTTACGGCGGACAATCAATAGCCTAGGGCGGTTTATTCAATGAGCCATCCTCACTCTCAGCTTGTGACGTCCCATTTGTGGTTGGGGTTCTGTTGGTGAAACCGAGGTCTTTGAGGTTCTTGGGTGACGGAGAGGACGGACAGAGGTTGAAAGGAGAGCGGCGAGCCCGCTAGACGTGTTTTTGCCCAAACTCTTCTTTGCGATCACGAGCCATGATAGTAGTACATACGTAGTGTAAATAAAGAGTACATATTGTACATTTTGAGTTAACTTCGAGTAGACCGTCATCGGCTATGTGCCGTCGAACAACGAGCCAGCGAGTCGTCGTTTGATAGGATCATCGCATCGATCGTCGATCACCGGCCGACCAATCCACACATTGAATTTAACTCCAAGCATGAGGAAGCGGCAATTAGAATATTATGAATGCGGTGGAATGCATTCAGCAGGTATTCCCAGGTAATGAATGACAGCCTACCATGGTCCCTGAAGGAGAAGGTGTAAGACAGGGGCATCTTAGGGGTACTCACCTACGGGTTAGAAACTTGGAGGCTCACTAATAGGGTTCAATTTACAATGAGGACGACTCAGCGAGCAATGGAACGGAAGACGATAGGTTTACTATTAAGGGACAAGAAGAGGGCGGAGCGCGTCAGGGCACAAACGCATGTTAAGGACATTAGTAGAAATTAAGAAATGCACGTGGGCAGGGCATGTAATGCGAATGCAAGATAACCGTTGGTCATTAAGGGTAACAGAGTTGATCCCTAGAGAAGGCAAGCGTGGCAGGGGGCCGTAGAAAGTTAGATGGGCAGATGAGATCAAGAAATTTGCGGGGATAAATTGGTCGGAGTTAGCACAGGATTGGGATAACTGGAGATTAATGGGAAAGGCCTTTGCCCTTCAGTGGGCGTAGATAGGCTGGTGATTAAGTGATTGACGGATTGATCGTTTGATTAATTGAGTTGATTGTGAATATATCCCAGTCCATAATGAATAACGTTGAAGACGTCACCAGGACACCCGGGTACAAGGCTTTGAAGACATCAAAGCTCCGACCAAAAGGTCCGCGAACTCGAACACCGTGGTATTTTCTACCACGACTACAGCAATCCCCTCTCCGAAAAAAAATTAACGTCTCGCTTTCCTACGCCTAGAAACACAATCTTCCACCATGCTAAAGGGTAAAAAATCTGCGAAATCTGTGATGGATAAGCAAACACAAATTTCTACCAATAAATTTGGGCGAAGCTATTGGGTGCGAACATGATAGAATAACCTAAATCTCCTCTGCATTAGGGGAAACATTTACCCACTTCTTCGTAACCTAAGCGTCTACAGGTGCTCCAAAAGTAAAATTAAGCGCGACAGCGCTGGCCGGAGTCGGAAAAACTGCATCCAAGCGCGATCTATGAATAGATGCACCGCAGATAGCGAGAGTGCGCGGGCACATCCGGCCGGCGCATCTCCATACTTTCACGCTTCCATAATCGCCGACTTAAGTGAATCCACGCTGCTCCCATCCCTGCCCTTCAGGGGCGATTCCAATGCTGACGTGTCAAGCAGGGATACCCTTCTTTTACAATATAATTTACGGAAGTTTCTGTAATAAACTCGATTTGTTTTGAAGCAGCTGGCCTCCGCTAGGCCCAGCTCCTCAATTTTCTTGAGCTCCCAATAAACCCATAGAGGCAATGCCGCCAATACATGCATGAACAGTTTGTGTTTATTCATTCTTCATGCGTCTCCTCGAGCCAAGCATGATTATGGCCGCAGCTGCGAAATGATTCACGAGCGTTAAACCTCATGGCACAAAAAACTTGCCGCCGTGATAATAATGGTAGCGTTCCTATTAAACGGAATTCAATACGTCGGTGAAGATCAGTTTCGTCCCCAAAGCGGCCAAAGATATTCCTTCATAAAGCATTGGAATCACCCCTGGCGATTAGGGATAGCAGCGGTGTAGCTTCGCTTGATCCGGCGATAAGGCGAGCGTCATAGTACTCAGATGGGCCAGCCGGACGTGCCCACGCACACTCGCTATCCTCGGCGCCTCTATTCATAGATTACGATGGCATGAAGTTTGGCGTCCTCCGGCCAGCGCTCGCGTGCTCCATTAACTTTTAGGTGCGGAGTACCTCAGGACCCCACAATTTGTGTCCGCGTCCGTGCGCATAGCATTTACAATCGCAAAAAATCACACAGGCACCTCCAGGATTCGAGCCTGTGTCTGGTAGACCAGACACAGATAGCGTGAGCCATCTTACCCATTGGGCTACGAACGTGAGCTAGTACACGAGAGTCAAACGGCTTACTTCCTCACCTCTAACGGTGCGGACTACCTTAGGACCTCCCAATGTTCGTCCGCGTCCATCCGTGCGCACACCATCATCAAGCAAAAATCAAGCGAAATCAATTCGATTTGAGCCGTGAATTGGAGTTTCATTTGAGGAATAATAAAGGTGCAACTCACGTCTGAAGTCGAATGACGGTCGGGGCGCAAATCGGATATCACTGGGGCGCAATTTGGATGTCCTTTTGAGCCCCCATACTCCGCACCCTCGCCATCATCCACGGAACGGAGAAGCTGCCATTTTTTGGAGCACCTGTACAGGCGCAAGCTCCAGGGCAAACAACTCAAACATAACAAATTCTACTTCCATTGAAAGATAAGGCAGTTTTGACCAGATCGTTACTTTAGGATCAGAGCGAGCTGATTGAAAGGGAAAAGGAATGACCTGCTGCATCCATGGTCTAGACTTCAAGTTCAACCTTTCAGCTTTCGTACATGTTTAGCCTCTTTTCTAAAACCCCTATTTCTCCCGCAACAAATATCTCCACTTTCTCTCTCTCTCTCTCTCTCTCTCTCTCTCTCTCTCTGTCTCTCTCTCTCTCTCTCTCTCTCTCTCTCTCTCTCTCTCTCTCTCTCTCTCTCTCTCTCTCTCTCTCTCTCTCTCTTCGAAAAAAGCAAGAATATTCATTCTGGCCCCGAAATAAGAAAATAAACACATTGAAACACTTAAACGGCTGCCTTCTCCCTCACACTGACCAATACCTTGCCGCTGAATCAATTCACGCTCACATCATACGCCTCAGAAGTATGGTGCGTCTCAGTCGCTTTCGGCACACGGCGATTAAACAGCCTTCCTGTTTGTCCTCTTTTCGCTGACCTTCATTTCTCGTGAAGCGTACATCGTAAACGCAGCAATTTAGTTCCAAAATGCTCCCTGGAAGCCGAAGAACGGCCGCTCAATACAAACAAGGTTTCCATCGAGCGGCCGTGGTCGAAGTGACGCTACCGCGTTCATACATCGTAAGACCCAAACGTAGATGTCATCTGCAGCTTTTTTATTCAGAAAAGAAAGGCATAAACCGTGCACATCAAATAGCATGGACAACACAACCTGACATCAACACTTATCCTCTCGCCTTCAGCATGTTACAAACTGCACCAGATAATACTTTTCTTTTTGCGAGGGCGCTACAGAAGGCATGCTTATACCGTTTTATTTAAGCCGCGCAATTTCAAGCGGTTCCACAACCTCACGCGTGTGCTTATTCCTCTTTCTGGTGATGAGTTCACACGCACCGAACAAGGCAACGTAATCACATTTACTACAGTGCGGAGCCCAATGCCCCGAAACAAGTCTTTTCCACGAGGTTCTTATGTTCCCTGAGCCTCTCTTTGACGCACCTACCCGCCTGGCCAATACAAGTCTTGCCACGCCTTCGTTACAGTGGACTGCTCCCGGTGCTTCTTCAAGCAGCCCACTTTTTTTTCTGCCCCGGGTATTTACCATCGGACACAGCTTGGAAAGTTTGTTAGGGGCACGTAAAATGACGTCAACGCCTGCGCGCATACCAATACTCTTGAGATTGTGCGCCATCCTGTGCATGTATGGTACCACAACAAAGATTTCTTTTTTTTTTGGTATTATCGCCGCGCATTCCTGGTCGCTAGGTTTGATGTCCTGCAACAACGCCGATTCACTGATGTCAGCAAATGATGCGGGAAGCCCGCTGTAATCAGGCGAGTAACTGGGCGCTGAAACTTTCTCTGCTCGAGTGACAGGGGATTTCAGAAAGACATTTTTGAAGCAAGACTTGAAGATACCCAGTTTTACAAGTTTGGTGTGGTTGGAGGAAAAAGAAAGCAGCGGTTTTGAGGTACGTGATTGTACATCGAACACACGTGTTCCCCCTTAAAATGCAATTTAAGATCTAGGAACTTAAGCGAATCGTCTGCTGGAACTTTGTGCGTCAACTCGAAAGGGTTTCAGGAAGTCGCCAAAAATGGCCCAAACATGGGAAACTGATGCGTCAAGGCTCAGGGCTTCACGATTTAAAAGTATGAGGTAGTTTTCGACTTACGTAAAAACACGTTTTCTTTTAACTCCGCTAAAGCGCGCCTTACAATACGAACATGAAAGGCAAACAGAAGTCACTTAAACTAGGCGCGATACATGAAACAATGCATATCCTATTTCGTGAATGAACGTACAAATCTTCCCAACAAATGAACGTAAATGTGAGGTAAAAGCTTAAAAGCTTCAAACTGCTAGATTCCTTCATACTAGCACAGTTCTGGAAGCCCACTGCACCGTCGTTGTCAATGGCGTTTTCAACGCAGTTTAAAAGCTATTTGAAAGGCAGTCAATAAAAAGGTCCTACAATAAACAGAAAAAGCCATAATTCCTTCTTCGTTCGCTTTTAGAAAGTCTTTTACTTTGTGAGAGTTCTTAATAATGAATGGGTCATCAACCGTAAAAACCTTCAGTTTTTGCTGCAAGAACAACGCAAGGGGCTTTTGCCACACCCTAGAATCAGACACAATAGCAATTGCGTGGCTCTTGCAGCAAAAACTGAAGATTTTAACAATTGATAACTCCTTCATGATCAGGAACTCTCACGAAGTAGTAGACGTTTCAAAAGTAATGCAAGTGCACCCCGGAATTTGAGCAGTGTAAAGTGATAAAGCACTATGGGAATCAGCACACGCCTGAGCTGCTGGAAGCTTAGAGGATTTACAAGGAAGGCACTGATTGTGTAAGCACCCCGCCTGTGTTCTTGTCTTCAAAGGGGATAGCGTTTATTTAAGAATAACATTTATCGTTAGCAGCGAAATGGTTGAACTGGTATTATGGTAAAGAAAAATGCTGATACTCCTTGTTTTTTTTTAATGTTTTACATATCTGTATTCTATACCGTTATCTTCGTGTAACCTTTTCCTTTATATGGCTCGGAGGCAAATAATCACGTTGCTGGTAGTAAACAGCGCTATTTGTGTGTTGCCTTTTTCTTTGTGTTTCGTCTTGAGCGCTGTTTTTGCATCATGCTGTAAACATATTTAGCGCTGCAAAGCTTTTTTTTCCTCATGCCAAGTTGATCGCCGGAAGGGATCGGGTGTGTGTCGAGGATGGGCTGGAGACCATGCCGCAAAACAATCGGGAGTATCGAGATCATTTCCCTTCTGTCAACACGGGATCCTAGGCGACCCCCGCGGCTTTGTACTACCCGGAAGTACTGCCCGAAACCGGTTTCGCAGCACCCCTGGGCAGCGCCGGAGCCCTGTCCACGCAGAACCTTGGTTCCAGGGAAACTGTGGCAAGTGCCAGTGGTCTTGAGGACGTAATCCGTTAGAAAACAAATACAAGAAAGTCAAGAAAGAGCCACATACATGGTGTAGCCGGAAAAACATCGGTTGAAGTAATTCGCGACGAAAACAAAGAAACGACAGCGAAAAAGAGATTTATTACGATTTAGCCTAAACAAAGTAGTTAATATGTATCACGAGACTTCCGCCTTCAAAGCATGCGAGTAGACTTCAGTGTCCGAATTATTTTTTGCCATCACTTGGTAATGACACAACAACGTAGCCTTAATTATGCGTACAACTTTATTTTTGTGCAAAAAAAAAATGAATGATCACGCATACAGACCGAATGTAAATCTCACGCGAAATGCAGGCCGTGACGAATTATTCCGCTCGCGCCACTACTTTTTCAGCGGAATTTAAAAATCTCTCTTGGCTTGGCGGAGGTTGAGAATTTGCTTAAAAAACTTTTTGTGCTATAGTTGTCTCTCATATTTTCAAGCTGAAGTATTTACCAACGCATAGCTCTCCTTCCCTATGCTTACGTGAAGTGTGGAAGATGTCGCCATACACAAAATACGCAGGTATCGTTCTTCCAATTTTTATTACTTCTTTCCTGTTATGTTGAACGCTCTCCCTTTCTTATCCCACGTAAACCATATAAAAATCAGGTTAACAACAGAGTAACTTGCTCCTTTAAAACTGAAAAACAACCCAAACTTTGAAGTGCTGTATACGCTATCTTGCCTTGCTGTCTAAATGTATTGTAGTCCAGTGCTGCAAATTACTTTCCATCCGGTGTATAGAGCCTATCGCCAGATTATCTTTTTACACTGTTCTCCTTTAATGGTTCGCTTGCGTTATCGCTTCGTGCCTCGCGTGTTGCAGTTATCTTTTGACCTCTAATGGCAGTCCCGTCACGTGTACTTCCAGAACAGATTCTTCTTCCGCTTTTCGACACCTTATTCGGTCTCGTTCCTTAATTGTGTTAGAATTATGTGTTTCAAATAATTTTGCCCCTACCTCCACCGCATAGGTCTCCTTTTAGAGTGGGAGCTAGCGGCTTCCACTGACTGCCCCAAATTGTGTGTCTGTTGGCTGGGTATTCTCCCATAGATTTTTGTAATTTACAAGTAATTTTTCTTTTTGTAGTGTACTTTCAACCGGCGCGCAGCCTGTAAGCTTTCCTTTCTGCCTTGCAGGGTAGCTTTGATGTGTACCGATCAGCGGGATTCAATCCGCACTTGAAAATAATGATCTCTTCTTTCGGGTTTTCGGTTTATGCTGAGAAGCGCAATTGACATCCAAACGGTTCCACCATGTTGCGCTACTTGTTTGCCCTGATTTTTTTGCCATCCCCCTCTAAACTTTGTGCTTTCGTGTAATACCCCACAAAGTACCGGAGTATTGCTCATGCGAGTGGAACAATGAATACCTCTAGAATAATCAACAGTTCTACCTTTGGGCATTACTGCGGTAACTCCCAATGCAATAGGTCGCAGTACTTGGAAGAAACCGCGGTATTTTTTTATTTGTGTTCATAGCTTCATGTCGACTCTCTTTTGCTGATGATCACATACGTATTTTTCTCTGTTGAGGGCCTATGGTATCCCTCACACAATATTATACCCGTGATTATAGTTATTCTTTACATGGATATTAAACCATTATAATCACGTCGCCTGCGAAGCAATCAGGAAATAAGAAGAATGTTTGAAGAAGGGTGGACAACGAAAGATGTTGGTATAATAGAAGGATGGTGGTCACGTTTGAAACTTTGCCGTTCCTTAATAGCCGTCCTGTCTGGTCCTCTATTGTGGTGTGACAAGCCAGAATACGGTGATGGCTAGATACTTCATATATTACTTATTTTTCTCCACACCTGGCCGTCTGACATCGCTAACAAAACACGCTACGTGGAAGGGACGCAAAGCCAGCGGCGCAGTCAGTGTGTGTGCTGGGACACGGCCCTAATGAGCCTGTTCTCTCCAACAAGAGAACAATGCTGCTTGAAAAGGATGGCGAGCAAAACGCCTTGGGCACCAACTCACGTAAAAAAGTGAGTGAGGGCGAAGTAAACAATGAAAGAACGCGTTTAGACGGCATGCTGTTGAAGGCTCCCATCGGTCGTGCAGACACCCCAGCAATGAACTCCCAGCTTTCGTCATTTCACTATTTTTCTGTAGCAATTTTGGCGGCCAAATATTTAGGCCGACCTACAAAGGTATATCCTGAAAAGGAGTAATATCAAAATGCAGCAAGCTTACCAAGTGGGTGTTTTCTGCCCTGTAATGAGTGGCTTGTACGCGAAGAGCGAACCTACACACGGTCACGGCTGTAGCACACCACGATGTACTATTGAACATCAGTGAAACTCTTTGTTGTGCAAACTCTCGCATAATTAAAAAATTACAGCCTAAAATGCACAACGACAGAGAACAAGCATGACGGGACAAGTCATCCCCCGACATGCTCCTTTTGTGTCGCGGCGCTTATTGCGCTCTAATGTTTAGAACTGGTTACATTGAATACTGCGCAAGCAAGACAATCAGTCAGCTGCATTACCGCTTAAACCATCAATAATTAGTAAGCCCCAACCCTTCACTAAATGTATGCATGTGCCACACTAGGTTCACAAACCGCAGCCTTGTGATGAGCCCGGCATCTCCGTCGGCCGCATCGTGAGCGTAGAGAAAGGCGAGAAAGAGGAATCCTATATCTTTGCGACCGACCTTGCGGCGGAAATGTAGTGCTTAGGGGTTGGTGTTTTCTTGTTCGGAAGAAGGCTTTCCTATACACGAATTATTCTTAATATGCACCAGTGTGTTTATTTTGCGACAAATACTCCAAACGTGCAGTATGGTGATGACATTCTCCTTCTCCTTAATGACTTGCTATATATGCTGCACATACAAAGTGAGCCGGTTATTTTTACAGACGTGTCTTTTAACATATTGTAAAAATGTTACTGTTGCTTTTTAGCCGGTACGACGGATTTCAGTAAGCAGAAAAAGTATATTTAGATTTCAGATAATTCACATTTTCGTGATATCGCTTGTATGCGCACGCTTCCGCCCTATTTCCCAACTCTCCTAACTCTGCTTCTCTTCTCTTTGTTCCACGAGTGTTTGTCCCACGACAACATGGTAGAAGAGCGGTATGGCGATTACTGAGATTTCGAGCATGTTCATGCAACGATAACTTCTGGTAGGAAGCATGTTGTTTCATAGAACCGAAACCTAAACTTGTTTGAATGCTAATCATGGACATCGTTCAATCACGTATCACCTTTACCTGACCTCACTGCGGTTAGTTGGTGCAGCCGTCACAAACCGTACACTATAGTTTTTCTTCTCTCTGGCTTTATAAAATAAATACCGCCTTATCGCCCGGATAAACCATGAAAACTGCGTTCGTTTGAGCCAGTCTACGCAGTGCAAGCAAAAACGGGAGCTTGACAAATTTACTCCAGTGTCCCTTTAAGCCAATTTAGCTGTGCGGAGAAACCACTCACTTCCTCGGGATAGCCCTATCACAGGATTTGTTAGGAGAAGATTCTAAAATTTGTTTTTTGGTATGTTTTGGGGTACCGCATTATTCGAACACCAGTGTAATATATCTATAGCCAGATGTAGACCGTTCCATCGGGCGAGGGGGAAACGTACTCTCGCACGCAGCGGTCGGGGTGCGGGAGCCGCCTTTCTCCCTCTCTGGAGTGTGCGCGCCGATCACGGCGGGCTTGGCGCGGGCTGCTTCTGTGCCTTGACTACGCTCTGTAGGCATCGCCGCGTGCGGGTTTTACCACTAATTTACGCTATATTTATCTGAAACATCAAAAAACGAGCCAGACTAGAAGCTTTTGAGTGGTTTGTGGGCTTTAACACGCAAGATTTCTGGTAATTTTGTTCTGCTGAGCTCTTTCTGTAACCTAATTTGGAGTAGTTGCAGAAAATTCTTCCATTTTTTTTCCAAACTAAACCAGGTGACTGAAACTTGCCTCTGTCGCAGATGGTATTAGTTGCATCTCCACCATTACTGCGGTCACATTGCGGCAAACCCAGCTCCAAGTATTAATGTCACCGCGACTATCACCTCCTTAGGTTGTCCCTTACCCCATCAAAATCTGAGCGGAAGAGGGGCTACTGAAGGGTATTGTACTTTCTACCTCTCGTCTTTCCCCATCTCCGATTTGGTCAAAATAAAGGTGTTCACGCACTCACTCCAGCCAAGAGTTAAGTCTATTACCCAAATGTGATGTTTCTGTCGCCAACATCAAACTAAGCAACGCAAAAGAGAACGATTGTCGGGTTGCCCAACGGCGGACGCTTAATAAATCCTTATATGACGCTCTCGAGGAGCTGTGCAGTTTATTTTATTTATGTTGTGCATTAGTGGCACTGCTAAATTGTGCTGCAGAGCAGCTCGAAATTCTAGAGAGAGGAAGTTTTGTTATTGTTCGCGGCCGTGGTGGCTGAAGGTGAGGTGTTTATATATTGATAAGATTTAGTACGAACTCTGTAATGTGACAAATACTTACGAAGTTCACCCAAAACTACCTGTATTAATCCCTGCATGGATATGAAGCCAGAAGTCGGTTACACTGACACGCGCTTCCGCTTGTTGCCCATTAACGCCGAGCGTATCACGGTTAGATCGTGTTAACAAACATCAGTTGTTGCAGTAAATCGATTAACATACCAACTATACGATACCGGACACACGCACACAAAAAAACAAAAAACAAAAACAGATGTTCGACACGGCATCGTTTACCCACCAAAGTCCACGCTACCTCGAGGTGAATTTCAGCTCCCCCGCGGGCAAAAAAGCAGCCAATTTAAGCCATATTGCTTAAACTGGTCCTATGCAACAACTTTCCCTTGTAAAGTACATTACGCAAATGAACGTACAGCGCGCTACAACGCAAAATTCACCGAGCCGCCGCTGGCGCGCATGCTCGGCGGAGCAAACGCCCAAGCCAGCAAATCGGTCAGCTACCAGGCGGCGTTGCGCACGCAAGACGGCGGCGCCCTCGTTGGAATGGTCTATATGCAGCGAGAACTTAGCCCATACCGGGGCTGGCCCAAGTAGGGGCCGGTACGGAGGGAACTTTGTATCACATCTCTTTGGCATTGTATGGGTTACCTATTTCAGTTAAAACCACAGTGATAACTTTTTGTGCCTCCAACATTAGAAAGAATTTCTCAATAAAAACGTTTTAGCTTTTTTACTCGTCTGAGCGTGGAATATGTTTTAACAGAAATTATTATTAGCCAGTACGGCGTAAATTATTGTAGCAGCAAAATCTCAAGACTTCATGTGCGGCTTGGCGTTAATATGAGCACATAAGCTTTTTATATTGCCGCGAACCATGTATGGGCTTGCTTATTTATGGTTTGTTTTTACTGCCGGGCCACGCCCGGCTGTGTTATCTGCGTTCCAAGCAAAGCGCGTCTTCCATTCTTTATTTTTATGGCGCACAGGCTATCACATTCAGATAAGCAAATTGTTTCGCCCTAACGTACTAGCCCAGAATAATCGTCTGTGATCTACAATGTTCTGGATGTGAATCGACGGTTCCAGAAACATTCGCGCCCAAGATAAAAACCCTGCAGAGCATACGCCTCGGCATTGGATTCTGCGACGCTTGCCGACGCCAGTCACTTTGCTGACCGCTGCTTCGCCGCCTCTGTATTATTTTGAGTTGTTAGGGGAGCACACGTTCGCTCCAATAAACTTCTTTCTCCTTCAAGACAACTGCGTCGTCCTTGGCTTCGTGACATCTGGTGGAGGTGCGGGGTACTCACCCTTTATGCTCTCTACTACATCTGGAAGCCGCCAAGCCAGCCCAACAAGAGAAAGCCGCGGACTGCAAGGATTGCTACCCGAGTTCGGTCTCATGCCAGAAGGGCCCAAGAGAAGGAACGCTGCAACAAACACCATGGTGCAAGAAACAACGTCGCCAATCGTCCTGCAGCAGCCCCGGGAGCCGCCATCGTTCCGGAGAGCCCCCGCTGAAGACCCCGAAGAATCGTTGGAGGAGCTGGAGCGCGTCCTCATCTTCAACAGGTGGGAAGACGAAGAAACTTTCCGGCATGTCTTCTTTTACTTAGAAAATGCTGCTCGAACTTGGTTCGAGAACCATGAGAGTTCTTTGACCGACTGGACTCAATTCAAAAGGGAGTTTCTTAAGAGCTTCACTTCTGTTGTGAGAAAAGAACGAGCTGCGTTTTGCTTGAAACTCGAACGCAGCACATCAACGAAGGTGTCGTGATCTTCGTTGAGTATATGAAGCGACTTTTTCGCCGTGCAGACCCCGAAATGACCGAAGAAAAGAAGCTAAGATTTCTAATGCGAGGAGCGAAGCAAGAGCTTTTTGCTTGTCTAGTCCGTAACCCGCCGAAGACGGTGGCTGAATTCGCGTCTGAGGCCGCCGCGATGGAGAAGACGCTAGAAATTCGAACGAGGCAGTACGACCGCCCTGTCAACGCGCTGTTCTCGGAGACCATCGGTGCCGCAACTGGAAGCTCCGATACATTGCGCGAGACCATTCGAGCAGTGGTCAAGGAGGAGCTTCAGAAGCTTTTTCCAACAACTCCGCAACCTCAAGTGGCTTCGCTGACTGACGTCATCCACGAAGAGGTTCAACAGGCGCTCGGAACTTCTATGCCTTCAGAAGCACCCCGTCAGCCCCAAGCGATGACCTACTACGCAGCTCTTCGTCAACCCCGCCCTGCTCCAACCCGTCGTCAAGAGGCCCAGCCATGCCGCCGTCCAATGCCGCCCGCCCGACGCCCTGTAGACCAATACTAGACCCCAAGGAAGACCGACGTGTGGCGAACGCCCGATAATCGCCCGCTGTGCTACCACTGCGGAGAGGCCGACCACACCTACCGTCGCTGCCCTTACAAGAGGCTCGGTCTGCGAGGATTCTCCGTTGACGCACCACGCCCCCGACCCGGCCAGCGCCCTACTGAGATCGACGAATACCTGTCCAACACAAACCGATGACCTGCCCGCTTCAACCGTTCGCCGTCGCCCTACCGGTACCAGTCGTCAAACCGCCATAACACCGCTGACTTCTCACGTGGAAGGTTTCCCAGCCCACGCTGGGGAAACTAAAAGCAGCAAATTCTGGAGGTGAAGTTGCAGAACGGCGAAAAAACGAAAAACCTCCAACGACGCATGGCCGCACCGAACACCGTATCTGCAGCCCAACGACTCGATCTAACCCGGACGTGACTCCCAAACCCGACGACAATACGACGCGACGCGTACCCGAAACGACAGAGCCTGCCGCTGAGAAGATGACGAGAATGACCACGCATGGTGCCCGACCGTGAACACGCACAAGCCGAGATACAACGCCCCGACGCACCAGAAACTCCAGGAAAGCAGCGTCCGACGTACAGGTATCCATCGACGGCTTCGACGTAGTCGCCCTCATCGACACGGGAGCCGACTACTCCGTAATGAGCGGCTCAGTCGCGTCGAAGCTGAAGAAAGTTACGACAACATGGGACGGTCCGCATATACGCACAGCCGGAGGCCATCTCGTAACGCCAAGTGGAATATGCACATCACGCGTCACCATAGGCGGCACCACGTACCCTGCTGAGTTTGTTATTTTGCCTAATTGCTCCCGCGACGTAATTCTCGGAATGGAACTTTTTGGCTGACAACGGCGCAATAATTGATCTGTAGACCAAGTCGATAACGTTTTCCTCCGATCACTCCACGACGGCGCAGCCGAACCCCGATCACCGTGCTGCTGTCAGGATCGCGGACGATCACGTCACTATGCCACCCCGCGCAAGCTTGATGATCGCCGTCTACTGTGAGGATGCAGCTTCTGACATCGACGCTATCGTAGAGAGTGATCGAAGGTTGCTTCTCGACCGCGGTGTCTCCGTCGCAAGAGGCATTGCGCACTTTAAGCAACGCCAGTCTCACGTTTTGGTCACTAATTTCACCGAAGAGTACCAGCACTTAAACAAGGGAGCTCCAATTGCGTTCCTCGAAAAAACGCAAGAAGCAAGTGACGTGATCGCGGTCGCCGACTTTGAACGCAATACCGATGAAACCATCAAACTTCCGCAGCCCTTCGACGTGAATCCGGCGCTACCGCAAGAACAACGGAACAAATTATTGGCTTTGCTGCGTCGCTACAGCGAGTGTTTTTCGTCGAGTTCAAAATTACGTCAGACACCCCTACCGAAGCACCGTATTATAACTGAAGATGGAGCCCGACCTACGCGACAGTCACCATACTGCGTCTCTTCCCACGAACGGGAAGCCATCCGGACGCAAGTCAACGACATGCTCAGCGACGACATTATACAGCCATCGAAAAGCCCCTGGGCTGCGCCGGTCGTACTCGTAAAGAAAAAAGACGGCACATGAAGGTTCTGCGTTTACTACCGGCGACTAAACAAAATCACCAAAAAGGACGCGTATCCCCTGCCAGGAATCGACGACCCCTTGACCACCTCTGCCATTTCAAGTACTTCTCATCGATGGATTTGAAGACCGGCTACTGGCAAATTGAAGTGGACGAGAGAGACCGAGAGAAGTCTGCGTTTATAACCCCGGACGGCCTATACGAGTTCAAGGTGATGCCTTTTGGGCTGTGCACGGCGCCAGCAACATTTCAAAGAGTCATGGACACTGTGCTCGCTGGTCTGAAGTGGCACACGAGCCTCGTATACCTCGACGACGTTGTGGTATTCGCCCGGAATTTTGACGAACACCTTGTAAGGTTGGAGTCTGTACTCGAGGCCATTCGTACATTGGGGTTAACGCTGAAGCCTGAAAAGTGTCGTTTCGCGTGTAGGGAGCTGAAGTTCTTGGGCCACGTCGTGAACGCCGCGGGAATCCTACCTGACCCGGCAAAAACTTCGGCGATTGCGAACTTCGAAAGGCCGAAAGACAAGAAGGGCGTGTGAAGATTTCTCGGACTGTGCGCATACTACCGCCGCTTTGTCGCAAACTTCGCCCGCATAGCAGAGCCACTCACACGGTTGACGAAAGATAGTACGCCTTTTAGCTCGGAAAACGACCAAGAAAAGGTATTCTGCGAGCTGCAAAAATGCCTGCAAAGCCCTCCCGTGCTCGCTCATTTCGACGAAAACGCCGAAACAGAAATGCACACCGACGCCAGCGATATAGGCTTGGGTGCCACTCTCGTCCAAAACCAAAGCGATAGCGAAAAAGTAATCGCCTTTGCCATTCGTGGTCTGTCAAAGGAGGAGAAAAATTACTCAGTCTCTGAAAAAGAGTGCCTCGCAATTATATGGGCCATTTCAAAATTTCGTCCATACGTATATGGTAGACCATTCAAGGTTGTCACAGACCACCATGCACTGTGTTGGCTCGCCAATTTGAAGGACCCCTCTGGCCTTCTTTGGCGGTGGAGCTTACGCCTGCAAGAGTTCGATGTTACAATCGTCTACAAATCCGGCAGGACACACTCCGACGCCGACTGCCTGTCCCGCGTCGCTGTCGACCCGCCACCACTAGACTCCGATGAAGACAGCGCGTTCTTCAGAGTCGTTACGTAGAGCGACCTAGCCGCCCAGCAGCGCGCCGACGCCGACGTTCGCGTCATGATCGACTACCTCGAAGGACGAAATGTCGCCGTGCCTAGGGCGTTCAAGCGGAACTTGCCAGCATTCGGCCTCAAAAACTGCGTCATCGTGAAGAAGAATTTCAGCCCTGGAGCGAGAACGCATTGCCTACTTGTCATCCCCGCAGAGCTCCGTGACGAAATTTTGAAGCGTGCAACGACGACCCGTCTTCCGGACATCTCGGCACAGCTCGCAGCATTGCAAAAATCAAGGCGAAGTACTTCTGGCCCCGCATTACATCCGACGTCCCCCACTGCGTTCGGAGTTGCTGTGACTCCCAGCGACGAAAAACGCCGCCGACAAGACCCGCCGGCTTTCTGCAACCGATCGCCGTCCCGTGGAGGCCCTTTCAACAGATTGGAATGGACCTTCTAGGCCCGTTCCCTACGTCACAATCACAGAACAAGTGGATTGTCGTGGCGACAGACTACATGACGCGCGACGCAGAGACCGCCGCTCTTCCGAGGAGCACTGCACAGGAAGTCGCAAAGTTCTTCATAACCCAAGTTGTGCTGCGACATGGAGCCCCGGAAGTCCTAATCACGGACCGCGGAACAGCCTTTACTGCGGAGCTGAAGCAAGGAATATTACGCTACAGCAACACGGATCACCGAAGAACGACTGCGTACCACCCCCAAACGAACGGACTAACAGAACGTCTGAACAAGACAGTCGCAGATACGCCGTCAATATACGTTGATATTGAACATAAGACTTGGGACGAAGTGCTCCCGTATGTCACGTTTGCGTACAACACGGCTATCCAGGAGACGTCGCAGCTGACGCCGTTCGAGCTTGTAATCGGAAGACGGCCAACTACGATGCTCGACGCCATGCTTCCGCACGTAGAAGACGACGACCTCAACACCGACGTACAAGTATACCTTCAGCGTGCAGAAGAAGCTAGCCAGCTGGCTCGAGTTCGTACAACGCGCCAGCAGCTCGTGGATGCCGGGCGCTACAACCTCCGACGCCGACACGCCGAGTACCACCCAGGGGACCGTGTTTGGGTTTGGACTCCCATCCGACGACGCGGACTCCGTGAGAAGCTTCTGCGACGATATTTCGGACCCTACCAAATTCTACGACGTGTCGGCCAAATTACCTACGAGGTGATCCCCGATGGTGATTCCGGAACATCACGACGGCGCACACGGCCCGAAGTCGTTCACGTGGTTCGCGTGAAACCTTACTATGCAAGATGACGGACTTTTTGTTGTTGTTGTTGTTGTTGTTTGTTCGGAATGTCTTTTATTTTAGCATCGGGTCAATGCACTCTTAGAGGGGGGGTAATGCCGCGAACCATGTATAGGCTTGCTTATTTATTGTTGGTTTTTGCTGCCGGGCCACGCCCGGCTGTGTTATCTGCGTTACAAGCAAAGCGCGTCGTCCATTCTTTATTTTTATGGCGCACGGGCTATCACATTCAGATAAGCAAACTGTTTCGCGATAACGTCACTAGCCCAGAATAATCCTCTGTGATCTACAATGTTCTGGACGTGAATCGACGGTTCCAGAAACACTCGCGCCCAAAGATAAAAAGCCTGCACAGCAGACGCCTCGGCATTGGATTCTGCGACCCTCGCCGACGCAAGTCACTTTGTTGACCTCTGCTTCGCCGCCTCTGTATTCTTTTGAGTTGTTATGGGAGCACAACGTCGCTCAAATAAACTTGTTTCTCCTTCAAGAAAACTGCGTCGTCCTTGGCTTCGTGACAATATTGTTTAAACGGCTTAATTAAAAAAAGTTACACTCGCCATTTGCGATGGCTCTCCCGGCGAATCTTTAGATTTCGTTTTGTGCATTTCATGGGCAACGTTCGTCAGCAAAAAAAAATCACGTCGATATATATACGTGCCTAGCATATACGAAACGAATATTTACTCCCAAATTCACATGTTCCAGCAGGAGACGTTAGGGCGAAATCCCGAAACTTTTTGGACATTTGAATGCGGTACATTAAAACTAAATAATTAATAGTCATTTCAAGGGGCCATCGATGTAATTAGGAATTTGCAAAAACTCAGTCTCTCGATTTTACCTTTCGTGGGTGGGGTTTCCCAAGATCCTGCCCCTGTGAGGTCCTACGCCTTTATACATACATGGTCGCCAATTTTAAGCCACTAGGTACGGCAGCTTCGACTGGATATTGAAGAACCAGTAAGTCAGTCAGAACGATACATTAAACAGTTCGATTGAAGCATGTACCTAAACTTGGTGTCACGATTTAGACCCGCGTTCTTGAACCTGGGAGGGTAGGGGGTACCCCTCCAGCCGAGAGACGACATGCAGCGTGCTGGTTGTGACGGTGACTGACCCCCGAGCAGCCGTGCTCGGCGGTGTTTATTGCCCGGCCACACACAATGTTGCCCACCGATCCTGGTGGGGCCACTGAACTTAGCGGCCAACAAATATCAGGGATGGGGAACGCCACACACTTGTCACACCCCTCACCCCCAAGTTTCTTTGTCCTACGCAAACACAAAACAACACTTGTCCCCCCGGCGAGTAACGGTCTGGCGGTCTCCGTAGTCTCCCACTCCGCCTGGGCACAGGTGTCGATGCAGGTGTGGCAGCATTGGGTGCCACCTGTGTCCCTCTCGCACCAGCTGTCAGCCTTCCCGGTGTCGAAGGACTTGCACGTAGCGCCACAGTGGCGCGAATAGCACCAGCCCCTGGTGCTGTGCTGGCAGCGGTCGGTGAAGCTGGCTCCCCTTGAAGGAGTCCAGGCTGAGGCAGTGCAGCGGGCCCGTGGCCTGGCAGCCCGGCTGCGCCAGCAGGGGCGCCAGCACCTGCTCGGGCGCGTACGGGTCCCCGCACAGCATGCATAGCATCAGCCGCAGGTCCGGCCGGGGTCCCGCGACCGCGGGCAGCACCTGGAAGATGTGAAGCCGGCCCGCCGGCCGCTCGATGCTGTCCACCAGCGCGCACAGTGCCTGCTCCAGCCGCACGGGGTCCAGGCCGCCGCCGTCGTCCACGAAGGGGCACTGCAGGCTCTTGGCCCAGTTGATGCCCTTCTCGCGCATGAAGTCCCCCTGGCCCGCAAACACCATGAAGGGGGCAGGCCGTGGAAGGGCAGCCGGTCCTCCTGCTCCAGGTTGGCCAGCAGGGTCTTCTGGAGGCTCTCGCGGATGTACTCCAGCCCCGGCTGGCTGGTGTACACGCACAGGCAGCCGTGGGGCAGGGGCTCCGTGCGGAACCAGTGTTGCGGCCGGCCCACGTCGCCGATGATCCTGACATCCAGCGCGTAATGGGCCTTGTCGAGCCGGAAACCCTGTGGGAGCGCCTGCCGCATAGCCTGCGCCACCTGCTGGGCGCTGGCCCTGGCACCCAGCACCACCAGGTGCAGCAGGCGGTCGTTGGTGCCCAGCACCCCGCCGCAATTGGTGCCGGCCTCTCGCCGGTGCAGCAGCTGCTCGATGACGCCGTCCATGCAGTCGGGCTGGACGGGGCAGTGCTTCTGGCACCTGAATGCTTGCCGCCGTGCCGGTGAATGTCCCCACCTCAGGCTGGAACAGGGCCTCGAACTTGGTCAGGAGGCTCGGGACGTCTTCCACCGCACACACTGCTTCCTGGTACTCAGGCAGCCGTAAGCCCAAAGCCTGGATCCAGTTCCGGCCCAGCAGCGTCGGTGACGACCCCTTGGTCAAGTACAGGGGCAGGGTGGCCTTTTGTCGCCAAGGCGGACGCTGACCTGGGCTTGACCCTCGACTTGGGCGAGCTGTCCGGAGTAGCTGCGCAGCATGACTCCCGACGCCTCGATGGCCAGGCCAGGGAAGGTACGCTTGAAGGCTTTCCCGGCCATGACCGACACACTGGCCCCTGTGTCCAGCTTCATGGAGATGGGGCACCCGCAGACTTCGACGGTCAGCATGTATGGTGGCACCGGCGGCTGCACTGTGGCCGCGTGCCGCATGTCGAAAATCTGCGGGTCTTCAGCCACGACGTGAAGCCTAGCCGTCGCACCCGAAGCTGGTGCCGCACGCCCCCGCCGCCTACCCTTGCGCCGACTCCCTCGGCCGTGGGCTGGCGCGGAATCTGTGCTCGACGCCGGCTGCTGCTTCCGTCCGTCCGCCGTCGTCCCCCCTCGGCACGCCCGAGCAATGTGCCCAGTTCATCCACACGCAAAGCACTCCGCTTGCGCGAACTGGCACTGTGAAGGGGGGTTGTCACCACCGCAGCGAACGCACCTGCCATGCCGTGCCGCCATCTTGTTCACCGCCGCCTGCGCCGACGGTGAGCCGGCTGCACGCGCTAGCTCGCCCGCGTCCTTGGCCGCAGCCTCCATCGCCAGCGCTGCCTTCACGGCGTCGTCCAGCGAGGGGTCGGGAAGCTCCAGGAGTCGCGTCTGCATGGCGGAGTCGTTGATGCCGCAGACGAAACGGTCCCGGAGCAGCGAGTCGAGCTGCTCCCCGAAGGCGCAGCCGCTCGCCAACCCTCGCAGCGCTGCGAGGAACTGCCCGAGCGTCTCTCCGTCTAGACGGCTCCGGTTGTTGAAGCGAAAACGCTCCATTAGCGTTGACGGAGCCGGGCTGTAGTGCGAGCGTGGCATCGCGAGCAGCTCACCCAGCGACTTCTCGTGCGGCGTGGCCGGCTTGAGCAGGTCGAGCAGGAGAGCGAAGACGCGGATCCCGCAGCTGGCCAGGAAGATGTCGCGCTGTTTCGCCTCGGGTGTGTCGTTCGCCCGGAAAAACACGCCGACTTGCTCCTCGTAGACCGGCCAGGCGGACCCTTCACCCTCGAACGGCTCGAGCCTCCCGTACAGCGGCATGGCGTAATGGCGGCTGGCTTGAGGGGGCGGTGTCTCGGCGTTCTCGGTGGCGGCGTTCACGGTGGCTTCGGCCGCTCCGCGGGCTTCTTCCCTCGTCGCCAGTGTCACGATTTAGACCCGCGTTCGTGAACCTGGGAGGGTAGGCATACCCTCCAGCCGAGAGACGACATGCAGCGTGCTGGTGGTGGCGGTGACTGACCCCCGAGCAGCCGTGCTCGGCGGTGTTTATTGCCCGGCCACACACAATGTTGCCCACCGAGCCTGGTGGGGCCACTGAACTTAGCGGCCAACAAATATCAGGGATGGGGGGCGCCACACACTTGTCACACTTGGTCTGTAGCATTACGTCAACACTGGCCATAATATTCACATAGGTATTGCATCTACTCTACTAAAATTTAGTGCTGGCAGTGTGCATAAATGTAACACGCAATGATGGTAAGACTGCCTACAATTTGGTTTTGCTTGCATCAGGAGAAAACAGCGGTTAATCGGCGAGATGCGTCTACTGAGACAAGCGTCGCAATAATACACACAAAGAGTACACATTTTTTTACAGTGAATGGGCCAACAGATTAGCTAGATATAGAACGATCGGTTTCGAGAAGTGACTCTAAGAAAAAGAAAAATATCTGGCTGTATGTCCATCGTAGCTCCTCGAGGGAGTCGCAATGCGGAAAATGTGTGTGCCATTATTTGTGCTGCTTCAAAGATTGCTTTTGAAAATCAAGGCATTAATTCTGTAAAGGCATTATGCTTAGCATTCTTTTATGACACGCCTACAAGTACAATACAGAACGTACCTGAGATGGTGATCCTGTGGGAAATGTGTTTGGAAGAGGGGGCACTCCTTTTATCCAGGGAGGTTTTTTTAAGGCTAGAATTTCTATGCCTTACGGACGGCATTCCAAGTCAACCTAAAACGCATTGCAGGAAAGCCCCATTGTGCTTTGAGTTTCAGAAAAGGAACATGATTATAAGCGAAGGCACATCAGTCGCCTCAAAAGAAAAACGCGTTCAGTTGTGGAAATCGAACATGCGTATCTCGCGTTATGACGCCGACGTCGTACAGATTGTGCCGTCCAGACACGCTTGAATGAGTTTGGAGTTGGGACTTTGACTTCGACAGAGGCTGCATGGGAGTAACCTTCGCATTTTAGCCAGGATTTCCTTAAGAAAGAGGTTTTCGTTTTTTTAATGGGCCTCCGCGAAATGATCAGAAAAGACATAATGGTCACTGCAAACTTGTGATAAACTTCTTTGTCCAAGAACGTATGTTCCGACCACGCGTGAGCGGGCGTCTATTGAAATGTGAACTGCGACGTCACTAACTGGAGGAAAAGTACTAAAGCACAAAAAAGGCCACGAAGGCAGGACGCACTCATATCCTTGACGGCTGGCTGGTAAAGTCAAAGCCAATGCAGGAGCTGAATGCCCGTATAATTTGACGTGACACCCAGCGAGCCTTTCTCAGATTTTGCGGACATTTCCTCCTCCCTTCCCCTGTTACACCGTGCAGGTGCTTGTCTCATCCGGCGAGCTGAAAAGGGCAGCCTTCCTGTCCCACACATACTACATCGATTAGAATACCAGCGCAGCCCTGCACGATGCTCCCAAGTTCCGACTTTCCTAGTGCACCGCGTGTTCTTTGGGACTGTTCTGTTTCGCAACCACTCTTGAAGCTCATCTTCAATGCCTCCATCCGCCTCCCTTTTCTCTACTACTAGCACCCGCCGACGGAGAGAGCCGACCGAACGGCCCAGTGGAGAGCTTTCGTAGCTCATATTCGTCAGGTGTCCCGCCTGCTTAGCTAACTTTTTTTTTTCGTTAACATCGAAAGACTTTAGGGATCTTTCGTTTGTTTCAATAAACTTTATTAACAACAACAACAGCACTGTACACTGAACTGTTACCAAATACCACCAGTAAATAGTGCCGAGTGGCTCTTTTGCGGGAAAATGTTCTCCTGAAATCGCGCTCTGGTTGCACATAGTGTTGGTCACCCGGAGCGGCAAGCTCGTGACAGACAAAGAATGCGTGCAGCAGTAGGGTAGGCGAACATAACACCGTTTAGTGGGATCGGGGGAAACTCTCGCCTCCAGCCGTCGAAACCTGACTCGTTGAGTCGAGGGGCCACCTATGGGCCACATCCTAAAATCCCCTGCCAAGCTGCGAGCAAATAAGTATCATTCGATGCTGTTTGATATGTTCTTTTTTTCTAATTTGGCTCTGCGTTGGCGCTTTAGTGAACAGACCGCACAAACCACGTGCAGGATTATTTTGTTTTGACATGGTGGTGTTCGAAATATCGAGTGACAGCGGAAGTCACAGATGCCGTGGACCCTACGATAGGGTTCACGTGAAAAAAAGAAACAGGAAATAATTTATTGCTCATCCAAAAAGTGCTTAATAGAGGTTCACCCTAAAATATTCTGTTTGGTGTTCCCAAAAACCTTTCCCCAACATAATGATCCTTCATTCCCTGCAGTACCATATTCACGTAGTCGTGTGTACGTCAAGTAGGTTCTACTGAAAACCAGTTACCTACAATGCAGTACTGGCGACAGCGTTACTAACCTTAATGCACAATTTTTCCTGGGCGCTAGTAATCCCCAGATGCCGCTGTTGTCATCTGCGTAAATCCCGTTTGCGAAAAGAAGTCGGCGCCACTCGTAACGACAACGGAGATTGTATGAATCGATCACCCGCTTGAATTTGGAATGGCGCGCAGCGACAAGTGGAGTTGACCCGCCGCGGTGGCTCAGAAGCTAAGGCGTTCCGCTGCTGAGCAATAGGTCGCGGATTTGATTACCGGCCGCGACGGCCGCTTTTCTGATGGAGGCGGAAAGCCTAAACGCCCGTGTGTACGAGATTTCGGCGCACGTTAAGATCCCCAGGTGGTCGAAATTAAATGGGAGCCCTCCACTACGGCGCACCTCATCGCCTGCGCTGCGTCGGCGCGTTAAAGGGACACTGAAGTGATTTGTAAACATTGCGGGATAACTAGCGCAAACTGTAGTCCGGAGTCCATAGACCATCTTTCGACTTGTCTGAGCGCGTTTGCGCGAATTTATTCAGTATAAAAATCGATTCAAAAGTGAAGTCCTCCTCTCTGGACCCTCGCCCATTATCTGTGGTGTTTTCGTGTGACGTCAGGAGGAGATGACCTGGGAATTGGCTATGCTACTGCACGGCTCGCCAACCTTCCGGCAGAGTCAGTCGGCCCAGCGTTTAGTCCGCCTACCGCAGACGGGTCGTCGCAATTCGGTAGCTCAGTTGAAACTAAGCCACAGCACGTTTGTGAGTGAAACAATCTGCCTTTCTTTACTTTGTTTGTACACTGTATTACATCAAGCTCCTAGTCCAGGTCGCTCCACACAAGCGCTGCACAAGTGCACATGCGACGCTTCGCTGACTGGTACGCTAGTAGGAACATCGAAGGCCATTTGAAGGCAGGAGATGAGTCAGCGAAGTCAATATAGATACTAAGAAAATAAAATCACCGGAACTTTTGCCGTACAGTGCGAAACTAGGAAGCAGCAAGCAATTTTTTGCGCTGGGTGAACAAGCACAGTGGTCCGCAGCACGACCACACATCTGCGAACGCTATTTCGTCGAAGAAATGCAATTGCTAGACGTGAGATATTGTGGAAATTTGGGGGACGCTTACTGCAAGAGCGCTATACAACAAATAGTCACCTAAGGTTTTTGAAATGCTAAAACTAAATAAAAGTGTAAACTGCGTATACATCATATATCTATATATCCACCTTTCGAAGGCGTTGGCTCGTGGCCGGGTGGTCTGAAGCGCTGGCATTATTGTTTTGCAAGTCGCAAGTTCGAGTCCCCGAGGGTACATCTTTTTTTATTTTTGCAAGTAGAGTTTTTCATTTGCGGCCGATGTTTTCTAAACTTGGTTCACCAATTTTGGGCTGCAACGTTTACTGCTCCATGAGCGAGTTCGCAGAACGCGCGCAGACTGACACTGACGTGATAGCGAGTTCTCGTTGGCGTTCTGCTGGCACAAGCACCGGCTACTTGCGGGAAGTGGGCACAGGCCAGAATCAGCAGACCATTGGCATACCCAGGAACACGCTTTTTACGATACAGGCATGAGTGACGCAAGCTACAAATAAGTGGGAAAAGCGCATGGTATTTGAGCGTCTGAGGTGACGTGGAGGGTGTTCATCCACTGCGTAGGTCTCGGCTAGTGATTGCTACGATTCCAAACCGTCCTGGGAGGCTTATCTTAGGCAATTTAGAGCCGACAACATGGGAGAAGCGCGGTACGACGATTACTGAGACATCTAGAATACCCATCCACGATGCCGTCGGATGTCAAGTTTGTTGTGTTACAGAACCGAAAGCGAAACTTGTTTCAATGCTAACCTCGGACATCGTCCAATCACGGTGCGTCTCCTCCTGTCGTCACGGCCTTTAGTTGGTGCGGCCACCACAGACTGCGCATGGTAGGTTTTCTTCTTTTCCACTTTATAAAATTATTACCGACTTATCAGCCGGATAATTGATGAAAAGTGTGGTAATTTGAGCCAGTCTATGCAGTGCAAGCAAAACCGAGAGCTTGACAAATTCACTCCAGTGTCCCTTTAAACCCTACAATCAATCAACAACTGGAGTTGGAAATCGAGGAGGTGTTGGAGAAAAATGAAGGAGACGGGGTTTCTAAGCTTTTTCGCAATTTCAGAGATAAGTTTTCCTCCCTTCGCTGCTGACGCAGATAAGTGACTGTATTTGTGCACACTGGCATATACGCACGCTGCGCTGATGTTTTTGGCCTCCCCAGCCGCGCTTTTTCCCATATCACTGTTGTATGGGCCCCAAATGTTTAGGCATATAATATAAAGCACTCGATGAAAATAGGTAAAGAAATGACCACATGTTTATCAAAGTGTTGGGTGCACTGCACTAATTTCGCACTAAACTTGACATGCTCCTAGCAGAAATGAGACAGTGGCGGGTGTATATAAATGTGTTCCGCTGCTCTCGCTACCCGAGTTGACATTGCACACTTACAGAGCATAGATAGTGAGTGGAGCAACGCCGTTCCGAAACGCGGCAACGTTGACGAAGTTACGCCATGCGGTTGACACCTGAAAACACAAAGAGTAAGTCTTTCACAACTCCCTCCGCCACAATAGCGCTTTGTGTAATTCCAATTCTCATGAAGAGAAAATAAGCAAGGTAGTAACCTATGAAACAATTTACGGCTGCATTTCAAGTAAACAAAGAGTTTACTCTTCTCTTTCAAGTTCTCTCCTTCTACTCTCAACCAACGACAAATAAATGTCCAATTATTTTTTTGCTTAGCCTGCTCGGTAACCCAACCGTATGTATTACGTACTCCTTAAATCCAATAGTTTATTTCTGCCAGTTCGCCTGCTCTGTTCCCTATACATGTTATTTCGGCAGGTATGGTGGTAACATCGATGGTTTTTCTATTGCTAAATTAAAACCGGTTTCTGACTCCGATACTTTGATTGTAAGACATGAAACGTTTAACTCAAATTGTTTCTCAACCGCAATGTTCCTTGATCACAATTCAAAAAAGAGAGAAACCTGTATCACATTAAACTGACGATATTGCAACTGAAAACCAGTGTGAGCTTGGTTATATAATGTTTTCTATTCAAGCGCTTCGATACGTCAGGTTTGCCTTATGATACTACCGTAACTTTGTAATGACAAATTGCGAGCAAGCGCAGTCGCGCAACGTGTTTTCGTTGTTTCTATTTGCAAAGTTCATGATTGTGGAACAAAATTATAGAAAGGGGGGTAAAACTCCTCGCACCTTTCTCAATTTGCGAGAATTTCTTAAGGCAGAGATATTTCAAGTTACAAAGTACGGCTTTATTACTGAAGTGTATTTTGGGACTGAATATTTTCCGCTAAGCGGCATTTTCATCAGACGGAGAACTGTGAGCTTTACCAGCGCAGAAAATCTGAAGCCATCCTTTATCTCGATTCGGGGGAAGGTCCATAAAATTAAAAAACCATACGCGGCAACGTCACGCTGAATGAGTTTGCGTTGTATGTACGCAGAAACATCCCGCGAATAAGCTCGTGTTTTTTCTATCTATACCACTGTTTGGTTTAATAGAAAAGTTCTAAAATCTTGTCACTGGATTGTGAAAACGTCTAGTGCACGAGCAAAAAAAAAATGTTGTACGCGCATAAAGCCTTATGAACAAACTTTCCATTTCCTCAAAATACCCGTACGTTTATTCAGCTTTGTGTGTGCGTGTAAGTAGTGACATAGCACCACACGCGCAGAGTGCATTCTACAAGCCGGTATAGAGGGGTTCAATGTAAGTTCCCTAGTTGTTTATGAAACAAAAGACCTAAGTTAAAAAGCTTTTAGTACTGCGAATATAGCAAATGGGAGAAAATAGACACCTTATAATGCCGATTTCCCATATCTTCTTTATAGAATATTCACCATAAATGCTTCAGCGCACCGGTGAATTCAGCCGTTGCAGTAACGACGCCGCCCCAGAACGCTGAGTCTTGTTTTGCTCTAACGTGCCGTTTGAGGTTAGCGCCGAAACGTGCTGCGTGGGACGGATATCGACGCCACTAGGCCAAGCCCAACGCTTGGAACCAGGATGCTAATGGCCGTTTTGTGCATGTATAATAAAATGCATACACAGAGCGCGTGGGAGGAAACCACTCAGGCCACGGGTAAACTTTAGTAATGTGTGTGCATCGGGTCTGCAGTAAACAATTACGCGGATCGTTTCGACTGAATCGTATGTGTGGCTTCCATCTGCTGAGTGCATCACCAATATTGCAACGGGGCGCCCGCATCCCGTCCTTGTTGCTATGTAGGTATGTAGACACTCGACACAGGTTTTCAGCCAGTAGCTATTTATTTCGTAAACTGACCCACCATTACCGTTAGAACGTTTGTTAGCTTAGCTAACTTGTACGTTTTACGAATGAATCGGCCTGTAGTACGCGATATTGAGCGCTTCACCGCCAGCGGGTATCCCGAGGCGACAGATAGCACAGATGATTTGTTGTGCTTGAGTAATGCGAAGCATCCTCAGCGAAGCAAGTCGCAGGCAATGCGCATGCCCAGGCCTCTCCTAGCAACAGGCAACAGGAAACGCGTGGTAGAAAATGCGTCCCTCCTCACACCGGTGCTTAGCACTGGGGCTCTTCACTTGCGTTTTTAATGCGAAACAAGCGCTACGCACGGTCCAGTTCACGTTGGATGCAAGAACATTTTGCTTCTACGGACGCCAAAGGCCGTACGACGGCTTTGTCGCTCAATTTACCATTGACTGTTTCACGTTCAAACTGCCAACTTTGCTACATGCGTAGGTTGATTTTACAGCAGTACCAATTTAACGAGTGCATTCAAGGCGTCACTTTGACAGATTTCGTCGTCTTGGTTTTACGGGCATTGTTCTCCTAATTAATGAACTATAATTATCGTGCTCACGTCTTTGAATATTGTGTGAATAGGCTAATTATAAGGGGTCATTGGCGAAAGAATTGCATCATGGTTGTGTCTTTTTGTGGTACTCATTTGCCCAATATTTGAACGAATGAGCTAGGTAAGCACAGAGCGAAGTTGTATATTACGCATATTTGCTTGAATACCGATTTGTGACCAATCAATGATGGAGTTCATTTTGACACAGGCCCTCGTACACGGCCATTTTTTTCGGCGTAATTGTACACACCTTCGAAAAACGTTTTCAACAGCAAACTAAATGACAAATATTATATCTTAAATCTAAAAAAAGGATAAATATAAACACCAAAAACACGCAACCCTCTTCGTTACCTACATCCTGAAACCAATACATTCCAATTATTTCTTTTGTCGTTTACCGTATACCTGAAAATCATACGAGAACACCTAAAAAAAATTTTTGTGAGCGGTGAACCAGGTAGCCAACCCTAAAACACAAACGGCGTATTAACAGGGGAGCATTCAGGAGAAAGGTTTTTCCCCTCTGCAACACATATCTTTCGTGCCACGATTAAAAACGACTAATCCCCCCAAATGAAACGATTTGCGTCGGACGTCTCACGATACGTATTTTTGCAAAAGGAGAATAAAGCAACCTGAACGACCCTGGATCCTCTCACGAGGTGCATGGTTAGCATAGTCGTTTGATGTATTAAATTGGACAGTGCTAAACATTCATGCACAAAACAAACTTTTTTGGAGGGACACGGCATTGCACTTTGTTTTATGTCCTCTGCACTTTTTCAGGCAGGGTAACGAGGTCAGTTTTAGCATTTTGTTATTTAAATGAGTTCCTGCAGCCGCCTGCTGGCACACATTAAGACCTTTTGTCGCCAAGACAGACGGCGACTGTCCTCGCAGAACGACATTAATGGCGGCTACGAGCGCGAGCGTTCTCCAGTGCAGAAGCATGGCACGTGAGGCCGCAATTCTGATAGCATTTCTTGAAGTAGATGAACCTCTCTCTTTTCTTCTATAGACGGCTGAATAATGACCACGCTGGCATAATGGTGGCCATTGAGAACAGCAGCTAAAAAAGCAAGAAAGAACCTCGCGTACGCAGAAAACGTGTTTCGTGGTTTGAGAGGGACTGACGGCACCAACTTGGGATCCTGCCTCGTTACGATACTAACCTGGTGTGATATGTGCCTGAGCTGTCAAGTTAGCTCGTTCACGTTTTGAATTACAGTTGAGATCTACCTTGAGGAGTCAGAAGCGTGCTAAAATATGGCACACAAAATTACTCTATCTTTGCTCTGGCCGTCAAAACACTTCTGGTTTCTTTCCCTGTTCTCCCCGTTCCCCTCCTTTCCAGAGTGCTTCTGCTGCTCCTGTTTCGCTGCTGCCAAACTTAATGCTGATCAACTTCAAGAGGTTTCTTTAAGCGCCACTAGTGCAAGCGGTCTCAGACACGACGCGAATCATGGGGCTCGGGGGAGGGGGGTTTAAGGACCTCCACGCATTAACGCGAGTTTAAATTATTTAAGGTAATCTTGCAACGATTATTGCCAAGTGAATTTCAAAGGCTAAGGTCTTGGGCTGTAGCAGTTCAATTGTATCAAAATTATGTATGTAATGAAGACGGCTACGATGTCTAAGAGTGGAAGACTCCCGTACATTTATTTATTTTGTTTAGTTATGTTCTCTCAACGCATATGGGCATTGCGGAGAGGAGTGGGGGGTCAAACACTCTACAGGCAATGCAGCAAGAGTTTGGTTACACATAAGAAACACATTTACGTTCTTTAAATAAACACATCAACTGGAAATATAAACAATACATTTGTGCGAAAACAAGGAGTTATATTTTGCTTTATAAGAGAGCGAAGCCATTTCTGAGCTCCTGTTTTTTCGATCAATGAAACCTCTCTCAGTCTCTATCAGACGTTACACCGTAGACATTGATATCCCTTAAGGTCGTCGGTGTGGAAAGGCCTACTATTTGTAAGGTAACTTTGGTTTGTGTGTAAGAATTGATATCTCCGTCGACAATGACTTCATGTTCGGACTGAAAATTCTGGCGTCCGTTTTACAACAATCGTAACTTAAAAGAAACGTATGCTCTATTTACTGCTGCACTAATAAAACAGAAACCATCTCTTATACTGTTCGCATGTGTTGAAGGGTATCTCGAGGGACATTTTGTTGTATCGTTGTATTATGTGGAAACACATGGGAATAAAATCAGATTTACTTATTAACACCAAGGGCAGCATAGGGCGTACTTTCACCGTAACGTAATATTTTTACGGTTGCAACAGTGCCATCAGAGTTGCTCATTAACTCGGGGAACATGTGCGCGGAAGCAAAATGGATACATATAACTGCAGCACGGTCCCCCAAGTTCATCGTTCCCCTCCTCACCTTATTGGTTTGCACACATTTGTATTCACGTCGGCTTTTTTCGTGCTGCTACCGCCCGATAGTCGTGGGAGATTATAACAGCAGTTTTCAGCTGCTTGCCCCCGGCGTGGCGGTAAACTTTAAGTTTATGCAGCACATAAGTTCATGTGTTCTGGCAATGTAAATCCTGAATAAACTAGAAGCACTTTTCATTCGGCGCGACAGAAGTGAGTTCATAATAGAACATAAACCACAGAAGTTACCTTTCCAGCACCAATAACAAGCTTATCCACATAGCCCGGTAATTAAAAAACGTGGCTACCTTGATATTAAACCGGCTTTTAAGCTTTCTCAGTAAAGACGCAGGTGCGATAAGAGGCACTTAGATTCCCTGCGTATAAGATCTGAGAAGTAAAGGAAGGTATTAGGAGTGTGTGATTTGAAGCTGGCCTCCAGCGTTATACTGCACCGCTTCCCTTCTTTCCCGGAAAAAAATAGCGGCATTCATTCCGTGCTTCCGGAAGCCGAAATTTCAGAGGTAAGTTAGTACACGTGCGCGTGCATGTACACGCGCATGACAGAAAACAGAACCAACACGATAAACTTGTGGCTCGACGGGCACGCGTTAGTCATCGATACAGAGGGCGCTAAGGATTCCAGGAAAGGAAAAGCAATCTAGTGGGCGTTTCTTGTGGTTTCGCGAGTAGCTGCGACTCCAGGCGTCATAGCTCACAAAGGATAGCTGTCCGTGTGCCTATAGCTCGTCGGGGCCTCCTAATAGGCCCGAACCATATCTTTCACACAAGCTGATACTCTTGCAACTTGAACTTCATAGTGAGAATGTTCTCGAAAATAGCCAACTCCTCAGGTCAAAAGGGGTCATAAAATTTGTAGCAGATGGTCTTAAAAGTATACTTTTTTCCTTGGCCTTAATGGATTCCATTCATTGCAGCTACTGAGAGCTCATATTGAACACCCACTACTGTCCTCACTCCGGAACTTCTGCATGAGAGCACAGAAACACAGGCTCACCTCATTAGATGAAAGACGGGCTAACGAATTTCGCCCAATGTGTTTGTGCCAACCAAATCATGTTAGCAAGAATAACACCGTCGGGCTAACTAGCGAGCAGCACTAGGCGAGTTTTGTCATTCGCTTGCCCCCAGAGTAGCGCACTTCTCTCCAGAAGACTCTCTTTTTCTCTGCATGTACCGCAATCGCGAACTCGCGAAGACACTAGGATCTAGGTTCTAGTCTAGGTGGGCTGTGCTGTTATTGGGCACATGAGCAGACAGCTCACGGTAACTCGGTAACTCGTGCGCAGCACCGGTAAAGTGCTTCTACACTGCGTTTCTCAGGTACAGTGAGTTTCAAGCGGGAACGTGCACCTAACAGGACTCTGTGAGAAAGTGTTTGGATGCGAACAACATTTGCCGCGGAAATGCGCCTGCAAGAAAACAAGAATGCGCCTGCATTCTTGTAGTGAAAGCATTACGGCTCGGGCAGCGGCTTAGGTGTGGCAGGGGCTAAATAATAACGAAAGCTCGAATTTCTGGAAATGCATAAAAGGCGTAGGCATGCCTTGATTGTTGCTTTTACAATTTCTTTGGGAATATGTGGGCTATGGCGCATTATTTTACGTCATCTTTTCATATTTACAATCTTTTATAGGTATTGCTGATTTTTCTACTGAATACAATTTCGGCATTGGGTGGCGATTCGAATAGTTTTTGCATCATAGGAGATTCGAGAAAAAACATGGACACAAAAGGTATCTCTAAAGAGTAGCAGTATACTGAAAAAAAAAAAAAACATTTTCTTTTTTAGAAAATATAGGCGAAAATATGTACAAGAAATCAGGTGAGAGGTATCACTACATTCCGGTTACGTTTTGGTCCAGTATTAAACGCGGTACGTTAGAACAACTGTAATTCTAGTTCCTTACCGGCAACAGCTGTTTTTTAAGCCACTATTCATCACTAGAGGACTGAGTTCTAAGCATTTAAAAAGGACGTTTTAGACACAAAAACAGGAATTCACCAGTGTTTAGGCTTCCAATGTCGAAAATACAGGCACAATTATTTTTCATCAATGCAAATAATTTCAAACAAATACGTGCGCCACCTCATTCTACAACAAGAATACCAAAATTAACATTTTTTATTATAGCACAAGTGCGCCAACAGTTGAATGTTGCCGTTTAATTGACCCATAAAACTGCTTAAGTAGTAGGTATGCTTTGGCTTATATTTCAACGAGCGCTGTGTTCACAATCTTGCTCAATGGCCACTGTCGCTTGCTTGAGTGTCGCATATAGCGAAGGAGTCGTGAATTGAGAGCCCGGAATACTTATTTTGAAAAAGCGCTATGCTCGAGTACATGTTGAGAACGCTAATAGCTCATACAGTGTATTCCTCAGACGAAGCGACCACCCCGGATGTCAGCGCGGGCGCGCGTTCTGAAATGAAATTACAATTATGCTTTAGATCGCCTGCGTTTTCTCACGTAGTTCGTTTGTCATCCATGCAGTAAGTTATAAGCATATTAGCTCTCAAAAATTACTAACACGACCCGCGTCATTTCAAAATATTCGCAGGACCAGCTGGTGCAGTGTTGAGTCGCAGGAGAAAATTCCGTTTTCGCCCTTAAAGTTGTACCCGAGTATAGTTGATGTCTGCATGACGAAATTTAGTTACGACAGCACAGAAACAGACACAAATAATGGACGCAAGTGACACTACCATTTATAACGAACTAATTAATACGCTATTACAGGAGGAATGTTTGGTGCAACTGTAGCAATTTAAGTTCTGCTTTTTTGGCACAGCAATATTTCGGTTATAAGGTGCACAACGCAGGGTATAATAGTTAAATGAAGTTTAAAAGATGTTATTCAATGTGTGATGTTATGTTATGTGATGTTATTCAAAGAAATTATTTTTAGTCGCAACACGTTTTTCTCTCAGCACACTGACCCGCGGAACCCAATTTTCCTTGACTGAAAGTACGGGCGCTTGTACTCCCAAGTCTAACATAACAGATCCGTTTTGGAAGAAAATCTTGTACACATGAAAACAATCACTTCCTGATTCCCATTCTAGCCATATTCTGCAGAATTCCATACCGCCAAGTGCTAACATAAGCCTTTGCCAGATCAAAAAAGATGGCTAGGCAAAACGTATTTCGAACAAAAGCATCTCGTATCATTCTTTCAAGGCGAACGAGGTACTCAGTTGCAGACCGGAACTGCGGAAAACCACACTAAAACCTGTCTAGGGAGCCTTAACGTTTAAAATGAAGACCAATATAAAATTGACAGTCCGCTCAAATGTCTTGCACTGACAACTGGTCAATGTTATGGGTCGGTGGCTAGTTGAACAGTATGCTGGGTTGCCATCTTTCAGTAACAGAATTACGACAGCCTTTTTTCCATACTTTAGGCAGCCTACCTGTTCTTCCGATTTTGTTAAGAAACTTGAGGAGATCTTGCAAGTAGCTGTAATATTTGCTGCTGCATAGACGGGTAGTGAATACGTTCAGGGCCAACAGAAGCAGCTTGCACTGAAATAATGCTCTTTTAGGTTCGTTCAATATAAGTGTCTGGCTATATTTCTCAGTGTTATTGCTACTGTTTTTCAATCCGAGGTTTTCAGTTAAAGTTTTTTGTCTGACAAACTCTTGTGTGTAATTTTTGTCAATAGAAACTTCTATTAAATGGGCGCCTAAAATATCCGCTTGCAATAAATCGCCGCCGTAAGTCAGTAGAAAGAAGTGGTACAGTAAACCATCTTTAGCGGCATTCATTTGAATTTGTGCGCATGGTCCCAAACCTTTTTTTTTTGGGGCCTGGTCGTGTTTATTGAGCTTGCAAAGCGCTGCCGTGAATTTGTCTTTGTTTCGTTTGTGCTTTTCCTGGAACCAGCCCGGGCAGCCTTAAAGCTGGGACAGTTCTCCATGGTATAGTGTTGTGTAAACACTTCTCAAGCAATGTTGTGCTATTTCTGGGCTTTGTGACTGGCATCGTTTCACCACGGCTTTGGTTGCTTAAGATTCGCCCAGTTGTTTATGGTAAGGCCACTTTGGCACCTTTGAGAAGTTCCTCACAGTTGTATTTTCCCCATTTATGACATGCTGCTCATGTCAAATCGCTCAATACTGGCCAAATCCTCAAATTTCTCCGAGTCAGCTTTCTCGAGGCTCCATTGAGATGGGCAATTTTTGTGGGCAGGCGGAGGATGGAATTCTCGCTAAAAGACAGGAAAGTGGCCACTTTCATGTGGACTGTTAACGTCACTCCACCGAAAGTCTATCTGGAGCTTTGGCAACCCAACAAAAGGTAGAATGAGGAAAAGCTACCGCTGTTCGCAAAAAATGTATTTTATTTATTACCTAAAACATCAAGACTGTTAGCGGTTTCCCACTTTTTGATTAGTGTTCCCCGGCTAATTTTATTTGGCGGCCAATTTCGTAACCTCCCCACATGCAGTGATGGGCATTAAAATCTTCCATAACAACAACCGGTGTTAAACAGTCAATGCTACCCTGTAACGTGAATAACAGTCAGAAACTGGGGATCATTGTTGAGATCACCTATATGAACAGTATTTAGCCCAAAGCGAAACTTGAAGCTAAATAGTGTTCATATAGGCACTTATACCCATAATAGGCATTGAAAATAGGCATTTATAGCTATTTATGCACACACGTAAAAATAGACACTTATACTCACTATAAAACACCACAAAAGACTTTTACCTCTAATTCATGCTCATAAATAAAAATGCCGCAATAGGAGCGCCAGGAACAGAATAACCGTTTGATTAAGATCCCGTCTGTAGTTATGGCGCTCGTGTGGAAAGCCGGCGCTATGATTCAAGAAGAGACGTTCCCGCCTGTGACAACGTTTTTAGAGCACATGGAAACCAAGATCTCCTTGGCAGGGCTCCCTCAACTGGTCTTCCTACTTTCGAAAGGGATATTTGAAAAGCTGTGGCCGGATTCCATTACTATCCTCGCTTATATTGCCAGCCCCTTGACGATGTCTGGACCTGTGTTTTCTGAAAGAGTGCCATGCTGGCCAGTGGTTGCACCTGTGGGTGTGCTACGTTCGAAAGTACGTGTTCTCTGCCACCACCATGTGGCCGCTCAGGGAGCGGCATGAGTAAATTGAAGTACGACTGCTGTCACTAGTAAAGAAAGTGCACTTGAAAGATTTCGAACCATTTCTTTGCTACAAGATCCGGCACAGACTGCAAGAAATGTGAGAAAACCTGATAAAAAACTACGCAGAGCAAAACCAATGCTGGAAAATATAGCACAGAAGAAAACAGGGCATAAGAAGTACCTATCTGTCGCGTACAATTTGGGCATCCGACAGAAGAAAACTGGGCATAAGAAGTACCTATCTGTCCCGTACAATTTGGGCATCCGCAAGAAACCCATTCACATCACCTTACCGCCACACGAAGACCAGCTGGCAGCGGACGCGAGGAACAACTAGATGCTTTTCATTTGAAAACAGAATATCCATCGCAGCATACAGGCAGACAGCCCCACTTTAAAAAGCTGTACAGTAATGACATGCCACAATATTAAACGCACTATTTTTTATGTAACCCAATGCTCAGTTTCAAAGAAGTTTTATATTCGACCCCTAAGGTTGGATTTATACGCGTATCTCTTGTTGAACATATTATCAGGTTGCCCTTCCGACGTGGAGCAGAGCCGTATGTGTGTACAGAAACAAGACAACACCGCGGTTGCCTCAGCATGGACTCCCTGCTGAAATGCTTTTATTTTTCATGAGTCACCGTAACTACTCGCGTAATGATCAAACTTTTTTCTTAAAATACGATGCCAAGTTATGGGTGCGATCATTACGTGAGGAAACTTTTCGGGAAAAAGTTTCAGCACAGAAAACGCAAGTTGCAGCTCAGAATGTTTACAATACGTCTCATGAACATTATAAACATAACAAAAAAACACAATAAAAACTCCACTAACCCCCCAATGACCACCTAGAGATGCAAACTGCAGTGTTTTTTATTGCGAAACGCGCCACAACGAGTTTTCTGTGAGGTGGCAACAGGTCGACCAATAAGTGGCTGCTGTCACAGTGTGGGACATCAAGACACGGCTGCCGACTCAGCTAGCCGAGCGCATTTTTTAGATGCGAAGCATCTCATGCTCGGGGCTGTGACCCTCCCTCCCTCGTGGTCTTTGTCCGCCGTCCCCACTCTACGGCGCATGCGCGTCTCCTCAGCCCCGTCAGCGTGTGGGCTGACGTCAGCGTGCGGGCAGACGTCAGCGCAGTCCACTACAAAAAGAAATAGTAGGGCGGCGCCCGGTTTCGATCCCACGACTCTCTGGTCTCAACGGGAGGTGCGTGGCGCTCTTCCCACTGCACTACCGACCGAAACGACAGCATATGCTACGAACGCGCATTATGTCCTTCACTGATTCAAACTACGTCAAAGAGCTACTGATAAAACGAAGGCACGCGAAGCTGAACGTCAACAGAAACGACGAACTGAAAACTAAGGGGAACTTCAGTCGAACCATTGGCTGCTTTGCATACTAATCAGGGTTTCCCTATAGGAAGATGGTGTAATTTTGTGATAAGTTTTGTGAGTACATTATGCGCATATATTGAGAGTTTCTTCCGTATCAATGATGAACTAACGCTTGCCGATATCGCTAATATCATCAAGTCCATGGCAATAAGGTAGCCATGTCCGCTTTGAAAGAGGAGGAAACTAACGTAAGTACGACCATCGTCGTCTAGATTTGGCACACATACGGCATATGACTGGGGCACGTTCAGGGGGCTATCATTGCGCAGGAAATAAAGTGACATTTTCCCGACGAAATTCAGGGGTGCGATCATTACGCGAGTGCGATCATTATGCGAGTAAATACGGTATTTGAAGCACTAATCAACGTGCATTTGCTAAGCTTTCACCAAGCCTCATATCGGCCTTTACACACATAGGATTTCAAAAATTTGAGGTTCGCCTCAAGCATGACACACATCGCGCTCATTGGCCATGATTCCCTTAAAAATTTCAGACCACTACCGCCATCATCATCATAAACATCATCAGTTCCTCTTTCAGGTAACTACAGAATGAAAGCCCGGGCTTGCCTTGATATCTCTAGGGAGACACGAAGGGAACGTAAACTGTGTTTCGATGTTACCTGAAATATCATTTTTGCGGCTCTTTTTCTTTATTTTGTTGGGAGGATGTTCAACCACGGCGGCCCTGCTCGCGCTCGCGAACTCTGCGCTCGCGAACTGCGAGCGCAGAGCCCGCGAGCGCGAGCAGGCTGGCCGGGGTTGAACATCCTCGCAAAAAGAAAAGAACGCAGCCCTTGAGCTCGGAAATAATTCTTTTGAAAGCCGGTCTGTTGAACCTTCTAGCTCCGCCTTCTGGTGTACTCCAAAACTCAGCCCAGCCGAAGGCACGTGAGCATGCGCATCGTGAGCAGCACCTTGCGTAGTCTAGGCTAGCGCGTTGGCTTACGACACGTGAGAAGATCGCAAAAAGTACAAAGAAAACATACGAAGCGTACGTGAGCGCGCACTTTGTGAGGAGCGCCTGGCACCAGCGAGCTCGACCTTCGAGAAAACTCTGCATAGCATGCATGGCATGATCTCTCACGTGCTTCTTTTCTTGGCAGTTCACGTGTGTACGCGTACGTGCGCCTGTCTTTGTGTGCCTCTCTCTGTGTAGCGTCTTCCTTAGCGCAGTTTACCCCTTCTGATGAAATGCACCAACTCGCCCAACAACAAGTCCTTCTAAACAACATTCCTGAAGTACTTCAGCGGTATGTTCGGAAATACATGTTAGGGGCAACAGCCGGGTCGCCATCAAAGGGAGATGGCCCACCAGCTTTGCTGTTTCTCTAACCTTGATCCACTAGTGCCAGCTTCGCCGATTTTTACTGCAAAGCAGTGTACTGTTAACTAGGCAAAGAAATTTCTGTGTTCGCGTCACCCGAAAATCTCGGGCTAGTACTGGATACACAAACATACATTTCAAGCATTTACTGGCTACATTGCGGCTACACAAATGGGCTGCTAGGCATCGAACCTGGGCCCGCAAAGAGAAGACGAGGGAGAGCCCGTCGTATCGCCGACTAAGCTACGCACAGATGAGGAGGCATACGGTGGTACGGATTCAGCGTTTGGGGAGGGGAATGACGCTGTTTGGTGCCGGCACATTACACAAGAGTGAGGGGAAAGCAATGAGAGTTAACAGCAAGAATGCGCGTGTCCCCCTCCTCCACACCCATCAAAAGACGCTAAAAGTGGCCACCACAAAAGGCGCGTTCCGAACTACGCAGTAAGGTGCCGGCACGCTCCCAGCGCCGGCATGGAGGACCTTCCGGTGAAGGTAATGACTACATTTATTGAACATTTGTTAGCTGAAGAGCAGCCTCTATGAGTGGGGTCCTCAGTTCAGGACTCCAATGGCGGACGCTATCCGGCGGGCCCGCTTGATCAGCCGTTGCTGGTTTTGTGGGGCAGTGCTGGACAGAGCAGCCTCCCAAGAGGAGAGGGTGGGTATGCGTATAGGGGTGAGCTCGTCTGGTTGACGCGGACACTCCCATACAGAGTGTAGAGGGTGGGAGTGGGGCTCTGGCAAGCCGGGCAGTTTTTAGCATATTGGGTGGGGAAGAAGAGGTGTTTGTGGTGTAAGTTTGGGAAGGCGTGTAATTGGAGCTGTCGCCATGACGCGGTGTCAGCGCGGGATGGGGAGTGGTGGGGTGGAGGTAGGGTTTTTATTTGTGTGCGGTAGTAGGCGAGAGTGAGTGCATAGTTGAGAGGTTTGTGAGATGGGATGATGGAAGCTGATGTCTTGGAGCTACCCTGGATCTGTCCGTCCGCTTCCTCTGATGCCCAGTGGCTCATTTCTCGGGCGAGCGCGTGTGCATGCTCATTTCCAGGAAGGGAGGCATGACCAGGGGTCCAGACGATACGAATTAAGGGAAGCTTGGATGGATCGGAGTGTCGAAGAATGTTGTTCGCTTGGATGGAGAGGATTTCAGAAGAATATGCCCGCCAGGCGGCTTGCAAGTCTGTTGTAATTGCTCACGTGAGGCGCATGAGGCTCACCTTAGGACGAAAGGAAGACGGAACGCGGCTACAATGAAGCATAAAGCCCTCTTGGGATACAGCAAATACGAGGTGGTAAGGGGAGTCTGGAAAGGGGTCATGGTACCAGGATCAACTTTCGCTAATTCGGTCTGTGCATGAAGCTAGAGACCCAAGCGGGCCTGGAAGTAAATCAAAGGGCGGTAGGCAGATTGGCCCTAGGGGCCCACAGTAAAACTACAAATGAAGCGGTACAAGGGGATATGGGCTGGTCGTCCTTCGAGGCGAGGGAGGCGCAGAGCAAGATAAAGTTTGAGGAGTGACTTCGTGACATGGAGGACGAAAAATGGGCTGCGAGGGTGTTTAAGTACCTGTATTTGAGGAGCGTGGACACGCGGTGGAGACGGAGGACCAGACAGCTGACCAAGCGGTACGGAAAGTTGGTAGGGGAAAGCGGGGTTTACACAACAGTTAAAAAGCAGGTAAAGGCAGCAGAGACGACAAAGTGGGCACAGGGAATGGAAGCGAAAAAAACCCTGGAGACTTATAGGGCAGAGAAAAAGGAAATTAAGAAGGAGGGATTCTATGGCAATACGAGAGGCAGTGCGTTGCTCTTCGAGGCACGAGCAGGGTGCCTGAGAACCCGGGCATACACGGGTAGCTACAGGCAGCAGGATGAAACGTGTGCATGCTGCGGCAGTGATCGGGAAACTATAGACCATATTGTCAGGAGCTGCACAGAGATACGGCCACCGCAGGGTGAGGGGGAAACGATGCTGGCGGAGGCTTTTGGATTTGGGGCGACGGGGAACCTCAACTTCAAGGCCATAGAGGTGACGAAGAGGCGACTGGAGTGGTGGCGGAGGAAAAGTAGGGAAGGGATGCGTACGCAGGCGGAGTAATCATGCGGACGAGAATTTAGAACAGCGAGTGGGGAAAAAAGGGGGGTGGGGGCGATGAGTTTAAAACAGAAAAGAGGGAGAGATGGGAGGGAGGAAGCAAATCTATAGGTTAGCTGGGAGTAGGGCAAGTAAACGTAATAAAACAGGCAAGTCGGTTGCTGACAACCGACGCCCCGATTCAAAGGGAAAGCCACTAATCATCATCATCATCATCGTCATCATTATCATTGGCCAGGTATTGTTGTCAGCTTTCGATGGTCGGGCGGTGGTGATGTGGGACACAGCCAATGCTATGGCTATTTTCTCGGCCACCCTGATGGAATCAGTGAGTACAGAGGAAGTTGTTTTCGCATTGCCAGCAACTGCAGAGGCCAGTGCCACTTTAGCTTTGGGGTTGGTTGGGTAACTAGCTGAGTAAGTGTAAATCACATGTGGGTCATGGCCGTACTGGCGGGTTAGCGCTTCGGCTCGGGCGCGGCGTCGTTCCTAGTTGGTTTCCGCGTTCATGTTCTTGGGGAACGGGGCCACTTGTAAACGTGCACGAAGGAGAGGGGCAAGAGCCACAGGGTTTGGTGGGAGACGTGACGACGGCTCGGGGTGTCTCAGGCGAGTGAGCACGCGACGACCGGTGCGGGTGCTGCTAAGGTGGATAAGCTGTCCAGCTCTTTGTGCCTCAATAATTTCTTCTATCGTGTTGTGGACACCCAATTGAAGGAAACTTTGTGTATTAGTGTAAGGAGGAAGTCCCAGGGCAGCTTTGATTCCCGTCCGTAAGGCAGTGTTGAAGCGCTGGATTTCGGAGCAGTTCTTGAAGGGGCCTGCGGCAACCCAACGGGACGTCTTCGCCCATCTGTTCCATTACCTGGAGACGAGCGGCCTCGCGCAGTGGCTGTAGCCCGGAGTGCAATGACTGACTGATCTGCCCGGACTGACAGCTTTGTAGGAGTGACAGCTCTCTTTATACCTTTCTCTCTCTCTCTCTCTCTCTCTCCTTTATCCTATCACTCCCCTCTACTTCCAGTCCCCTGCACGGGGTTGTATGCAGCTGAGCTCCCTGCCGAGCTCAAAATATCCCCAGTGCATTTCCTTTCCTTTTGCTGTTGCCAATCACAACCACCACTGCCGCCACGCTCGACATGAAAGCAAGCAAAAAACGAACAGAACTCCCGCTCGCGCTGTTTAAGCCAGGGGGCGCTTCGGTACTGCGAAAGCGGGAAATTTGAATTGCACTCTAAAAACGTCCGCTCAATTCATCAAGAGTGTAGTGAGACATTAAGGCCAAGGGCGTGGTGTGTGGTTGCAGTGAGTGGATGCCACGTGTGCATATTCAAGTGACGCCGCATGGGAAATCGTTGTGGGTGACGTTTACAGCTTCGCAGTCCAACCTCTTCACAGCGTGGAATGGAGCCAATTTTATTGTAGTGGTATTTAATGCAGCATTAGGCAGAAATCTGCAGTGCCTCTCCTTATTAAGATTATCCTCCGCCCACAAGTATACAAGGACGCCTAGCGGTAGATTTGAAAGTCAAAAGCAGCCTCAATACTACGAAGCATGCAGCCTTCCTCGAACGTTCTTTAGTACTCTTTCGGTTTTGTACATAACTTTGGCCGAGTTGAAATGAAAAGTTCAAACACCCCACCACCTAATGACAACAATGACGGAAAGTTCTTCTCGCGAGGGATTATGTTGCTGCCGTTGTGGTTGTAGACTGTATTGTTGATGAGCTTGACTTTGCGTCATTGAGATTTGGACTTTGGTAACCGGCAGTCTCAGCTTTAATTGTTCAGGCTTTGGCCTAGATCAACGCGACTTTGACCCTGTTTTCGCTATTTGCCGAAAAAAGGTTTTGTTTCAACCGTCGTTGTAGTTAGACGAAGGGGCGTTTGAACTTCACCAACTTCACGATTGAAAGGCGCATCGGAGAGACGTCGAGTGCGTAACGCAAGGGACCCAGGGTCTATTTCGCCCAGGGAAGTGTTTCTTTCTTGAGTCGCTTGATGTGCCTTTGCCGACCACCGTCACTGTTTTGTGCAACCAACTGTGGCAAGTTAACTTCCTGCAATGCGTTATGGTGACGGGAGGGTCGCCACCAATAAGGCATAAAGAGCTTGGTTGAAAAAGTTTGCACTCAGTGGGAGCCCATTCTTTCTCTCGCAAAATGATGGCAACTCGTTCCGGCACGGATGCTGCATGTATCGGGCTCACACTTCTAATACGAAATGCTCGCATCTCTTAGGTGCTTGATTTCATATACTGAAGCGACTTTTTAAGCAAGCGGGTGTACACATGGGCCAAACACTGTGGCGGCATTTTGCAAAGGGGCTTCCTGATTTACCAGTCCTAGATAGTCAGCGGGCCGTCCGAAGACTGCATTCCCAATCCTCCCGGCTCTGTAGGAATGCACACGGGAATGGAGCCCCGACTCATGTCTGATACAGTATGCGGACGTGTCGGGACTGATTTAATACAAGAGATCCAATATTCTTCCCACTAACCCTTAAGCGCGAATGAAATGTCAGAAAGAGTGATCGGAGGCCTTGAGGTGTCCATTTCTATTACACCGAGCAATACATCCAGACAAAAATGCTGCGTCACAGCTGTGATTAGGCATCAAAATTAGTCTCACAGCCAGCTCAGTTTACCACGAATAGACACTCACAGTGAAGTGACAGCAGTGTTTTTAGAAAGTGGAATATGAATTATATCTACTAAAGCTTCGCGAACGAGGGGGGATCCCCAGGGAAAAAGGAGGGCATTTTCTACTCCTAAAGGAATATTTTGGTTGACTGCCCCGGGACCGTTTCGCCAAATCTGCCTAGACAACCGCATGAGCGTAAGGGTAGGTGGGAGCGACAGCAGCGTCGGATTTCGTGGTACACTTCGGGTCGCAGAGACTGTTTTAAGGGGTTGTTCGAAAAATTCGGCAAGCGTAAACAATTTGAGACCAGTTTAGGGTATACTGGGCATTCCGAGGACAAACAACAGGACGTATGATATGATAAGAGATGACCATACTGCTTTGGCTCAGTAGAAGGCTTGAAAAACAGGCATTGCTCTTTTCATTTGTTCTAAACAGAAATATGTCCTATGAGTGCATCTATTCACAGAACCGTAATGTAAACCCCATAAAAAGTAAAAACCACCAGTTTACGAGCTTTCTTCTGGAATCGGTTCCTAATTCAGTAGAAGTAATTTAAAAAATACGTTTGAAATCAGATGTAATGAAGTTATCCAATGTCCTTGCTGGTATTTTATGATTCGAAGGGTTGACCACAAAACTGCACAGGGACGGTGAAAGTGCACGACACAAGAGTGAAATGTAAAAGGAATGAGCACGCGCAATAGATATGGTTACTGCAATAAGCCGGATAAGGAGCGAAATGTGCACGGTCATAACAAGGAACGGGCCACACAAACATAATATATTATTTGTCACCGCGACCGATTGGCCTACTTGATATCCTAGATTTTGAAACGATGATGGATAAAATTGAAATAAAAGTGATAACGTAAGAAATGGCCCCGCAAAATGTTACGATGGCGAAACAAAGAAAGCATACAGATTAAACGTGACAAGGTTGCCTTTTCCGTTCAACCGCAAGTATTCTTGATCCGCTGGGACGAGCTTAGCTAGCTCGGTAGTGCTCTTCTCGAAAAGTAGATCTTACTCTACCTGTGCCATAACAAATGTCTTCAACAACGAGCAAGCTATTTGTTTCCTTTTTCGTCTCGTGCATGTTGTTGATCGACGCGGTGCGGAGAATTGCCGTAGCACAAAAAAAAAACCTAACTTTAAACCGTAGCTAGCGCAGAAGCAACGTGTATTGCATTTTTACCCACTGAATAGTGCCGTGTGTTGATGAGGGAGATAAATGTACGGCAATCCGGATTTCTTTTTTTTTTTTGCTCTCGGGCGCTTTTCATTGCTAAAATTCGGACGTGCGTTTGCCGACTATGTTCGGCAGAAACTTGGCGGTGGCTTACCGCGCGATATTAGCGAATTTTTCTAAGCATCAAAAAAAAAAGAGCGAAACCTCGTATACCTCCGGGATGGTTCGCTGCTTAGATTGACGTTCCAGGATTCTCTGTCGAGTTGAGCGGCAATTCTGACGCATGGCTCGTCGTGTTTCTTTCATTTTGCTATCTGCTTCTTCCAGTTTTTTATCGCAAAGTTACGTTTATCGCCCACCAACCGCACTAGCAGCTCTATAAACATACAAGTTGACAAAAACGAGCTCTCTCTCGTGCACCCAGATAACGCACCGGTATCGGCCATTATTTACCGTGGTCAAGCTTAACAACTCCACTAAAATTGGGGCACAAAAAATCAGCCACTTTTATTGCAAAGTACAACATTGTGCGGAAGATTAATCCTATAATATTTTCTACGCACTGAAACAACTAAAACTTGGTCAGCCGTGATGCTAGTACAAGCAGCGTCTTTTTACCTAATGGGCATTCGCTAAGTACGGTGGAAGGAGAAGGATGAGGCAAAGAGTCATTTCAGAAGTTTTTAACTTTCATTGGCTTTTCGAGATCATATCGATCAAGATACGCTGTACGGGCTGGGTCACCTTCTATCGAATAGAAATCAATACCAGGATGCAGTTTGATGAACTGCCTTGGATCAGAAGTTCCTTCGCCTAATGGTTGAGCGGAGAGGAGATATAAGAACCAGTATGATCAATCTGCAAAAAGCTCAATATCACATCACTATCAGCTGCAATATATAGGTGTATGAAGTAATGAAAGGGAATGGCAGGAATGAGACACTTGAGTACGTTTTCTGGTATGTAGTCTGGTTGAGCGCACTTAACTTCTTCAATGGCTATTCAGCGTTGAGAAGAGAGCCCTGGATGAGTAGAAAAACTATTGGTAGCGAATTCGTGATAACCCTCATTTTTATCGTTCCTGTATTGACACAGCCGCAAAGACGGGAAAGGCTGTCGGGCTTGCATTTTGAGGTGTCTGCGCAGGTGCATTGTCAAAGACAGTCTAAACCGCATCAGGGGAAGTATGATTTCACTGATGGTTTAATTGGAAGTGCTAGGCTTTAGATTATACGTAGTAAGCTTGGCAATGAAAAAATAACCTTCTCCGACACAAGCTACCGTGTAAACTATCGTAATGGCGCAAAGATAGTTTTCATGGTGTTCGTATGCTATCAAAGCGTTAAAATATTGGTAATCAGCTGTCTCACCTATATTCTTGAATTTTTGTTTTTTCGCCTAGAGCATTTAGTAAAGGGGTAAACCAGGCTTCCTAGTTGCACTTATTATGAGCGAATTACGGCTTGTTTTTTAACTGGTTAGCTTGCAGAGTTTTTATGTAGCTGGTCGCTTTTTGGGGGGTTGTTCGTGTTTGTCGCAATAAAAGTTGTTACTGTAGTGCCTGGCACGTTCACTGGCGCGTTGCTCATCCAATACTCACAAAAACTTTCCGGGTGGAAGTGCTAGATTCCACGAATGCAATTCACGAAATTGTTTCACAGAAATATCGCAAGTCGAGTTGTCGTTGTCCGACACTGCCATCAGCAATGGTCGAAGCGTGTATTCTCGCACACGGACAACGCGAAGTCGCCCTACGAAAACCTCAAGTATCCCACGTTGAGCGTTACGTGACATATTGTATAACCTGTAGTTTCAAGGCGTCTACTTCTGGGACTTCCGACCACACGCATAAATGTTGCAGCTTTTCAGTTCCAAAGGTAGGTACGGTTCAGCAAATTGGAAGGTGAGAATGTTCGAGATAAATCGGAGAGATGCGACCATAAATGTTTTGTAGTTTTGTAAATCAATAGGGTGGATGCTTCGTTGGAGATTAAAAAAAAGTCTTAAAAAATACGGAAAAAATCTGATTATACTTTTCTTCATTTTCTGACATAACAGGTGCCTTAACTTATACCTCCCGACCGTATTTCACTGGGTTCGCTGCCATGCCATATACAAACTTTTCTGGTGAGTGTCCGCATTTATCTCCTCCGGCTTCTTTTTTGGCTTCTTCCCAAAATTAGCTCCGTGTTTTGGGGGCCGCTTTTGGAACGATTAGTTGCTTGTTTTCTGCGCCGCATCTGGCCATCCCATGGTAAACAGTAGCGCGAGCCCCTAGCGCGTCTTTCAGCTCCGAAAATAAAATAGTAGAATAAATGGATGAATTAGCTGTCTTGACCGTGCTGTCAGTGATTATCTGCAAGGGAAGGAATAAATCAGACATTGAAATAACAGTGGTTCCGTTCATGTAGGAGGAATGTCCCAATAACCAAAAGTAGAGTGCTGATACCATTGGCGGACATGATACAGCCAGCAGTTTTCGCTAGCGCCGTTTGCTAAGAAAATTAATATTTTGGTACGTCAACTAAAAAAAATGGGTCTTTCTCGAAAGTAAAAAAAATAAGGATATTTGAAAATAATAGAAATGTGTAAGATACTGCCGACGAGAATAGCCTCTCGAATTAATCTAATAAATATTGCAGATTTGTTACAACAAAACAGTTTTTCCAAGTGTGCAATCTGGTGATGCAGGGGAGCTGTAGTTCTCTTGTTTCGCGTCGAACATCAATGGGCGCTCACCGGAAAAACGGTAGCGTCATCACCGCGCAAAATATACGGTTCGCGTAAAGAAATCGGCAGCTAAAAAATCGGCAGCTAATAAACCCTGGCTTCCTCTCCTTCCCTCATGAATGGACAGGAACCCATTCGTATAAGACCATTGCGCCATCGGTGGGTCTTGGGACCTGTTTCTAAGCCTACGTGACGAACGACCTAAGCAAACCTGCGAACAGGCTCAGCGTGTAACAGCTCTGCTGTTAACAATAATTGGATCTTCGCAGCCACAATGGCTTGTAGAAATGGCAACAGACGAACCAAACGACTACTTGATCACGGCATTGTCACAAAAAGGATAAGATCGAAAATTGCTCAGAAGGGTGAGATAAGAACATGCCGGCGAAAAAAAAAACGAGGTCCGATAAAGCACGTTGAAGCAATTCTCAATGAAAGGCGGGGCCCCTTTTCTTGGAGTAGACAGACCGAGGACAATCATTGTACAATTATGGGTATGATATTAACACTATTGAAAATGAAACAATTGACTAGATGTGATTATAACGAAGGGAGGATATTTACACTACGCTCAAAGTTATAGCTCTATTCAAGGTACCAGCTCTAATATCCGCGATTACTTTACTAACGACGTATGGCGTTCGCATACATCAAGATGCCTGCATAAGGGGCAGTGGCAACATGGCCCAACGTGCGTACTTACAAGTAGTGCGCACGGCTAGTACCCATGCTGACACGGATCAGCCCAGAATTGAAAATGTAGCTTATCAAGTAGCTGTTACAATTGATATATTTACTCTCACAATCGTAATTAACATTGGCTTTGTTCGATTCTGGAGTTCGCTACATTTCTTTGACAACCAGAGTATTATAAAAAAAAGGTCCCCTGCAAAAATTGACAATGCAAACAAAACATTTTATCCTAAACGTCGTATGTATAATGGGTAAAACCAGAACACAAAGGAACAAATTCAATATAAAAAGATACACATTTGAAGTGCATTATAAATTTTTACGTTTCTCGGGCAGCTAATAAAATTTACTGGCAAGACTGAAATACAGCAAAGGTACTAATACATATTTTACAGGGATAAATCTATAAAATATATAATGGAATCAGCCAACTATTGATATAACATGGCCATTCAGTTAATAAACATATATTTGGAATTTATATTTTAATTTCTACAAAAGTTCTGCTCATCAGCATAAACAGTATCTTTGCAAAGTTTTCGAATAACAAACAATTTTACGCGAGAAGTTATTTTAATCATCAACTGTTTTGATAAATTAAAAAAAAAATATCACGCAGTAACAGACATGAAAACGTGAAAGACCGCCAAGCTTGGAGGTGATAACGTTGCCGGAGGAACATAGATATTATGCCAATGTATAAGGTGATGAAATAAGGCAAATTCACATTTCTTTTGTCTAAACGGCCTCTACAACACGCCCAAAAACAATGACATTCTACATATTGACCCACTTTTTACTGTCCATCCGGTTGCGAAATTCAAATACGTCAGTCCACGTTTTTACTCCAACTTTAACTTTATTGTTCAGTTCCTGAGGCACAGAGTATTTTTTTCCGCGTCATAAGTTAAGTTGCGGTGTAGGTTTAACGTTAATAATAATAACGACGGGCTAACTGAATTATATGGAGATGGAGTCAACACGTTGCCAGGAATTGGAGAAAAAGAGAACTGCCAGCCACTCAGTTTTAAGGGCTGCACGCGTGCATTAGTTCCGTCCTTTCATTTTTTTCTTCTGCAAAAGCAAATCGACAAAGTTTTTGTTTCCCGTCTACAATCCGGCCTCGATACCGTGACCTTGAGAAAGCTTTCTCTTGAGAACCACGCTTCGGGATGACGGAGAAACGTTTTGGTTGTGGAATGCCAGCAAGATGGCGAAAAGCATCCTAAGGCTTTGAAATAAATTGAGAAAAAAACCTCAGGGCTTTTCAAGAGGCGAGGGACATGAAAACGTGACACACAATAGAGACGAGAGTCCGAGATGGGTCACCACGAACACGACAGCACAGCATGCGAATAGGATAGCAATATAAGTGAAGTGCCTTGCTTGGGTATCAAAGCGAATGCTAGTTTGGGCTATTTGCAGAGCCTTGTGACGATTCACAAAACTTTCTTGCTTCTGCATTTAGACGCGAATGACTGGCGGTAAACCGTCAGGTTATTCCATAAAATTACGTGCTTGTTCGCATAGCTAGAAGTCCAAGCCTTGTCTCAAAAGCACGTTTCTCGATGCTGACATACGCATACTTCCACAAATCCTACAAGAGGGTTCTGTGAACGAACAGCAGTTTGGGCGAGTTGGTTTAAATTTGTATATATGCATTCCTCTAACAACGCTAAGACGACGGGGACAAAGAAAAATTTACACCATCTTCCCGCGAGGGGAACGATGGGGTAGATACGACGCATCGGGGGTTTCCGTTGCGTTTCCGTTATGTTAGCGTGTCCATTGTTGTTGGTGTCCATATTTTACCAGCATGTTCAGCCCCCCTGCGCCGCATCTACCCCATGGTTCCCCTCGCGGGAAGATGGTGCAAATGTTTTACGGTTGCGCCGACCATCGCGATAGCAGGCCTGTTATTCTCCATTCAAATCATCGGTGGTCATCGGAGGATGTCATCGGCGCAGCGGCGGCGGAACGACTAAGCGGAGCGGCGCAGTTACCGCGTTCATATGCAGCGTATTGAGAAAGAGCAGCGCATAGCAGCGCATGCGCATGTGTTAACCGAGCGCAAGCTTCGCGCAAGCTGCGCGCTAACCCGCACCCACGCACAGCTGGCCGGGCGACAGAGCGAGCGCCGGCGAGCGCTAACACGCCGATGGCGCTTGGGTGAGAGCGGCACTAGCGCGCAGCTAGCGCGGCGAGGAGAAAGGGGGAGGGATGCGGACTACGCCGGACGACGCCGGAGGAAGAAGGCGAGTGACAGAGAGGCGTCGCATCTAAAAAAAGACAAACACAGGCGCTCAAAACGCCTGTGCTTGTCTTTTTTCTTTCTCCCTGTCATGTTAGGGCTGTTCGAAGAATGGTAACACATCAACTAGTTAGGCATTCATTACCGATTCATATATAGAAAAGATGGAATCAACTAGTAGCACGAAATGAGGGACTACCGCACAGCTCTGAGCTCTCGAACTAAAATTGTTTACAGGAAACCAAATAAAGATAAACGCAAATTTATTACAGATGTTTATTAGAAAATATCAAATTTTGCAAGGCCACTACAGCGCTGTTCCAACATCATTCTGATGGAGTTGTTTATCTGGCGCTGTTTTTTACACATGGACGCAGGTTGATATAGAGCAGTATGGAAGACCTTTACGTGCTACGTTTTCCCCAATGCTATTAAAGGGCTTTGTTTAAAGTTATGCCGACATCAGTGCCTGTTGCAAGACTTTGGGTATCTCCATATTGTTGCTAAAACTGCACGCTATATGTTGTAAATGCTTCAGCGGAAAACCACTATTGACGTACCTCGGCCGATATTGCGTGAACTCATTCACTCGGTGGATCATCCTAGGTAACGACCCACAAACGTATCATGTATTGACTCGCTTGTGCAAGCGTTGAAATTGCCGTGGACTGTGCATTGGGTTTGTTAATTTATGGTTTTTTTTGAACACTTGCCTGCACCGAACTGTGGTATCTGGGCGCCGAGTAAAGCACGTGTTCCATTCATATTTTTTTGTTGCCGCGCGGGTTATCTCCTTTGATGGGGAGAGTGCATCAAAATAACGTCACCAACCTAGAATATTCTTCTTGGACCTACAGTGTTCTGGATGTAATTCGACAGGTTCGAGAGACACTCGCGCCGAAAGATAAATGTCCGCGGAGCCGACGCCGCGGTATTCGATTACCGACACTCGCCTACGCACGTCACTTTGGTGACTGCTGCTTCGCCGTTTTGTATTCTTTTAGTTGTTAGGGAAATACAAGTCCATTCCAATAAACTTGTTTTTCGTGCAAGGCAGCTGCGTCGTCTTTGGCTACTCGACACCTGCTGCAGGTGCGGGGCACGAACCCTTTACGTTCCCTACGTCCTGATGAAGCCGACAAGCCAGCTACGCCGACCAAGCCGCCGACTTTAAGGTTTACCGGGCGAGTTTCGTCTCCTTCCAGAAAGAACAAAGAGTAAGACCGCTGCAACCGTCAACATGGTGATTGAAGCAATGCCCCCCCTCGTGCTGCAACATCTCTGGGAACCACCATCATTCCGCGGATCTCCTGGTGAAGACTCGGAGTTCTACATGAGAAAGTGGAGCGTGTTCGGATCTTTAACATGTGGGATGACGAAGAAACTTTCGGCCATGTGTTGTTCTATTTAGAGGACGCGGCTCGCACTTCGATCGCGAACTACGCAAGCTCCCTAACTGACTGGACTCTCTTTAAAATCGAGTCCCTTAAAACATTCGCCACCGTCGTGCAAAATCAACGACCCACACTTTTGCTAGAAACGCGCACGCAACACCCTCACCTAACGAAGAGGTATTGATCTTTGTTGAGGAGATGAAGAGATTGTTTCGCCGTGCGGACCCGAAAATGACTGAACAAAAACTAATCTTCACATACATTCGAGGGGCAAGGCAAGAGATTTTTTTCTTTCCTTTTCCGTAACCCTCCAAAGACGGTGGCCGAAACCGTGTCTGAGGCGGCAGATATAGAGAAAACGCTTCGACCGAGGCAGTACGACCCCCTAATCAATGCGCTTGTTTCGGAGACGATTGGAGCCGGTGGTACAATCTCCGACACACTACGTGAGCCCTTTTGTGCGGTGGTGAGGGAGGAGCAGCGGAAGGTTTTCCCGACAACGGCAGAACCTCAACTCGCTTCCCTGGCTGATGGGATACGGGAAGATGTTCAACACGCTTTGGGGTCTCTACGCCATCCAAAGCACCCCGTGAGCCAAAAGCTCTGAGGTCTGAGCTCTGAAGCTTTGAAATATGTTCGTCGACCCCGACAACCTTTAACTCGTGCTCAAGAGGCCTCGCCGTAACGCCGTCCGCTGTCTTCCGCCCGACCAGCCATCATCCAAAACCACACCGAGGAATACTGACGTCTGGCGAACACCCGATAATCGTCCCGTGTGCTACCATTGTGGAGAGGCCGACATCTATCGTCGCTGCCCATACAAAAGACTCGGACTGCGTGATTTCTCCGTCGACGAACCTCGCCCTCTCACTCACCAACGCCCTCGTGTGATCGACGAGTATCTATCTCAAACGAGGCGTAGCTCAGCCCATATCAACCGTTCGCCGTTGGCCTACCCATACCAATCGCCGAGCCGCCGTAGCAATGCTTACTTCACTATGGTCGGCCAGCCAACCCAGGGGAAACTAGAAGAAGCAACTTCTGGACGGGAATTGTACAACGCCGGAAGACCAGATATGCTCCGACGACGCAACGACTCACCGAAGGTCGCGATTCACGACATGCCCTCAGCTCGACGACCGAATCTAACCCTGACGTGACTTCAGACCATGACCACAGCCACACGCCACGACACGTACCTGACTTGCCCAAGCCTGCAGCTGAGAACATAAAAACAACGACGCATAGTGCCCGACCGTCAACACGCGCAAGCCACAGATACGACGCCCCGACGCACCCGGAATTCAAGGAAGGCGACGTCCCGCGCCCAGTTGTGGATCGATGGCTTTGATATAGTCGCCCTCATTGACACAGGAGCCGACTACTCAGTAAAGAGCGGATCATTCACGTCTAAGCTGAAGGAGGTTATGACCAGATGGGACAGTCCGCACATACACGCAGCAGCACGTCACCTCGTAGTTCCAAGTAGAACGTGCACATGGCACGTCACTACAGGCGTCAGTGTTGCGATGCTGAGCACGAGGTCGCGGGTTCAATTTCGGCCGCAGAGGCCGCTTTTTTGATGGAGGCGAAAAGCAAAAACATCCGTGTGTACGAGGTATCGGCGCACGTTAAAGATCCCCATGTGGTCAAAATTATTCCGGAGACATCCACTACGGCGCGCCTCATCGTCTGAGTTGCGTCGGTGCGTTAAGCCCTACAATCAGTCAATCAATCGATTACGTTTTCCTGCGATCACTTCACGATGCCGGAACCGAACCTCGAACACCGTGCTGCTGTAAGAATAGCAGATGATCATGTCACCCTGCCAACCCGCGCTAGCTTGATGATCCCCAGTCTACTCTGAAGATGCTGCCTCTGACATCGACGCTATTGTAGACAGTTATCAAAGCTTGCTTCTAAACCGTGTTGTCTACGTCACAAGCGGCATTAAAAACTTTATTCAAAGCAACGCCTACATTCTGCTAACTAATTGTACCGAGGAGTGTCACCGTTTAAACAAGGGCGCTGCAATGCGTTTCTAGAAGAAATGCACGAAGCAAGAGAAGTGATCGCGCTCGCCGACAGTGAACGGTCCTGCTAAAATGGTTATAATCTTCCGGATTCTTTGGACGCGAATCAGGCGGTACCGCACAAAAAACCAAACACATTATTGACTTTGTTGCGTCGCTACGGCGAGTGTTCATCGTTTAACTCGAAATTACGCCAGACACCTCTAGGGAAGCCCCGAATAATAACCGAACATGGGGCCCGACCTGCATGACAGTCACCGTACCGAGTGTCTTCACACGAGCGGAAAGCCATCCGGACACAAGTCGAAGACATGTGCAGTGCCGACGTTATACAGCCATCGAAAAGCCAGAAGGCCGTGCTGGTCATACTCGTGAATAACAAATACGGCTCATTAAGCTTCTGCATTGACTACTGGCGACTGAAAAAAATCACCAAAAAGGACTTGTACCCCTTCCCATGAATAGACAACACCCGCCACCACCTCTGACACGCGAAGTACTACGAACTGATGGAACTAAAGGCAGGCTACTGACAAATTAAAGTGGACAAGAGAGACATACAAGACTGCATTCATAATCCTGGATGGCCTATACGAGTTCCAGTGATGCCGTTTGAGCTGTGCATGGCACCAGAAACGTTTTAAAATGTCATGGACACTATGCTAGCTTGCCAAAAGTGGCACACATGCCTCATATACCTCGACGGCATTGTGGTGTTATTCGCCCGGACAAGGTTGGAGTCTGTACTCGAGGCCATTCGCACGTCGTGGTTGAGGCTGAAGCCTGAAAAGTTCCCCTTCGCGTACGAAGACAGCAAGTATTTGGGCCACGTGGTCAACACCGCGGGACAACTGTCGGACCCGGCGTGAACGTCAGCCATAGCGAACTTCCAAAGACCGAAAGGCAAGCAGGGCGTACGAAGATGTCTCGGACTGCGCGCCTCTACCGGCGCTTCGTCGCAAACTTGCCACACATTGTAGAGCCACTCACGCGAGTGTCACAAAATAGGAACCCTTTCAGCTGAGATAAAGCCCGAAAAAACAGATTCTGCGAACTCCAACAAAGCCTGAAGAGCCCACCCGTGGTCGCTCATTTCGACGAAAACGCCAAAACAGAAATGCACCCAGACGTCACTGATATAGGCTTAGGTGCCATCATCGTCTAAAGGGAAAGCGGCTGTGAAGACGTCCTCGCCTATGCCAGCCGTGGTCTGTCTGAGGAAGAAAAAAAATCAGCTTCTAAGAAAGAGTGCCTCGCTATTCTATGGTTCATTTCAAAATTTCGCCCATACGTGTATGCTAGACCATACAAGGTTGTGAAAGACCACAATACTCTGCGCTGGCTCGCCAATTTTAAAGACTCCTCTGGTTGTCGTGGGCGGTGTAGCTTTCGCCTGCAAGAGTTCGACTTTACAATCGTCTATAAATCCGGCAGGAAACACTCCGACGCCGTCTGCCTGTCCCGCGCCCCCGTCCACCCACCCCCACAAGACTTTGATGAAGAAAGCGTGTTCTTCAGAATCGTGACGGAGAGCGACCTGGCCGCCCAGCAGCGTGCCGGCCCCAACTTACGCGTCATAATCGACTACCTCGAAGGATGCAACGTTGCCGTGCCTAGGGCCTTCAAACGCAGCTTACCAGCATTGTGCCTAAAAAACTCCGCCTTCGTGAAGACAAAATTCAACCCCGGAACGGCAACAAATTATCTTCTTGTCGTCCCCGCAGACCTGCGTTACGAACTTTTGCAAGCGTTCCTCGACGGCCCGTCTTCCGGAACTCTCGGCACAGCTCGAACTACTGAAAAAATCAAGGCGAAGTACTGCTGGCCGCACCTTGCCACCGATGTGTCCCACTACGTCCGGAGGTGCTGACTACCAGCGACGACAAATGCCGCCGACAAGTCCCGCCGGCTTTCCGCAACTGATCGCCGTCCCGTCGAGGCCCTTTCAACAGATTGAATGGATCTCCTGGGCCCGTTGCCTTAGTCACGATCCGAGAACAAGTGGATTGTCGTAGCCATAGACTACATGAAGTGCTACGCACAGACCGCTGCTCTTGCGAGTGGGACTGCAGAAGAAGTCGTGAAGTTCTTCATAAACCAAGTTGTGCTGCTGCAAGGAGCCCCCGAAGTCCTAATAACGAACCATGCAACGGCCTTTAGTGTGCAGCTGATGCAAGGAATCTTACGTTACAGCAACACGGATCACCGAAGAGTGGCGGCGTACTACCCTTGAACGAACGGACTAACGGAACGTCTGGGAAAGACAATCGCGGGTAGGCTTTCTATGTACGTCGACGTTGCACATACGACTTCGGAAGAAGTTCTCCCGTATGCAACGTTTGCGTCGAGCAAGGCTATCCGGCTGCTTCTGCTCTAGGCGACGTGGAAGTAAACCCCAGACCCGAAGGTGATGGCTCACCTCCCACTATCGTATCTCTGGCACAAGCCTTCTCAAACATAAAAGTTGCGCAAACCGTAATACTAGCCTAACTCAAGGCTATTCGAGCCGCCGAAAACAACCTTGATGTAATAATCAACCGTCTGTCCTCGCGTATCGACACGTTAGAAAAGAGCGACGACGCGAATCAGGCCTATGTCGATGGCTCCGTTCCAAGCTGCAGTTCCTGCCTCCACAAACTAACCTCGGAAATCAAGACACTCGCTGTTTATTGCGATGACGCGGAAAACCGTCTGCGCTGTTCCAACCTAGTTTTCTTTGGAATTGCAGACAAAAAAAGTGAAACATGGGCCGAATCCGAATCACATATAACGTCCCTTTGTTCCCGAAGGCTGGGCGTAAGCATAGAAAGTTCGGGCATAGAATGCGCGCATCGCCTCGGTCGCTTTGAACCAGGTAAAATTCGTCCGATTAGTGCGGGGTTCACCTACTTTAGAGTTAAATCTAATGTTCTCTCCTACTCACCTAAGCTGAAAGGCTCAACTATCTCGATTCGCGAGGACTACTCAGCTCGAGTTCGGATGGGACGGAAAAAACTTTACTTGTATGGCCAACAATGTAACGCCCCTGTTCAAAATTCGTTTTGATCAATTGCTTCTCGATGATAAGACTTTACCATGCGGAAACAGATCCTATAGTCGAAAGGAAATATTAGCTATTCCCACGCACTATCCGACAAGCGCCCTCCCCTCCTCCTGAGCCCCATCGGCAATACTTGGGTTCAAAAACTCACGACAGTATGGCTGTTCTGTAGGCAAATGTTCGCAGCCATCTTCCGAAAAAAAGAAGCCATCGAGTCTCTCCTAGAGGATAACGACACCGACATTGCTATACTAACCGAGTCATGGCTCATTCCCGACATAGGCTTCCTGCGCTGCCCAGGGTGCGCTGCGCAAGCGGCTTCCGGGCAGTACTTCCGGGTAGTACAATGCTGCGCGGGTCCCATAGGATGCCGCGTTTACAGAAGCCAAATGAGCTCGATGCTCTCGATTGTTTAGCGACATGGTCACGAGCCCATCCCCGACGAGTCCGATCTCTTCTGGCGATCAACTTGGCATTAGGAGAAAAAGCTTTGCAGCGCTAAATACGTTTACAGCAGGGACGAAAGTTCCGGGACGGTGACGGCGCTCTGCCAGTCGCAGGTTCACCGATCGATGGTTGTATGAAGTGAAATTTGAAGTGAAACTTCTAGTTTAAACTAATGCTCTCGGTGACAGGGACTTTTCAACAACAGCCGAACAAAAAATAAGCGTGTCGCAATCGGCGATGTTGGCGCTTTAAAAAGCCAGCGAGCCCGGCGGACCGCTGCTCGCCTGCTGCGGTGCGCCGCTCTTTTGAGTACCTGCGCACTATGCGTGCACATCCATTAAACAGTGCTCGTTTGCATCGCCGTTACGAATGCATGGTGCAGCGTTAGCTTGCCCTTTTGTAGCGTGTCTCAGTGACGAAATTCAGCAAGCGTCAGAAGCGTGAAATCTGTTTTGCGATTCCGAAATTAGTGGCCGTAATACGAAGTGGTCGGGCAAACCGAGAGCCGGTCGCTTTCCTTGTTGGCGCTCACTTTACTTAATTACGCTCTTGCATCATATATTCCCAGTTCGAACTTCATAGGCGTGAATGAGGGTCAGCAACGTTTTGAATTGTAGGGCCGAGTCGCATGCAGCCGACACGGCGGAGGGCTGGATCGGTAAACCGGGTGGGAGGAGCAGGAGAGCTTTGAATGCAAAGCGAAAAAATTCAGCGAATCTCCAATAATATTTGACAATAATCTGGCGAAGTGTGAAGATGGAGGACAATTCAACTGGAAGCGACCAATTTTCTGTTCTTGTCTCGCTGTCTAACTCCACTTGAGGACAAAACTGGCGTGTCGGCGTTCATATTGTTAGCGACCAAGATAACCAACAGAGTCAGTGATGATCGTAGGTAAATATTAGGTGCCGCGTGCCTTGTATGCGGCTGTGTTATGCTATGTTAGGCAATATAGATGTACACATTTCTGCAGGCAGCGGACTGCAGGGAGCGGACTGCAGGCAGCGTGCGATTTGGTGATTGTTTTGCGCCCAATAATAGAGCTTGATTTGTATATTTCACGCAATGCCTCACCCACTCTCTAGAGATGTCCCCTGCCGTTCGTAAATCGGGAGGCGTAAAACGTTACGATAGGATCATTTAGTTTGCGAAATACAAAACAAAATTTCCACTCGTTTTCAAGGCGGTGCGAGGCCAGCAGTGTCAGCGGAGTCGGCTGCGCAATTCTCGGGATCGCTTGCATGCTCCCGCTGAAGCAACCTTTTGCAGTTACCTCAGGCTGTAGGATGAGCAGCGCTCCGTGTTTATGCTACTCGTGAAATTTCCTTTGTCGACCACGCGCAAGAAGAAAGAACGGTAATCGTCGTCAGGAAGTTAGACCATCCGACCTGGCGATACTGGCGACCACGACAGCTCGCTGAAAAGAAAGCCGATAAATCGGCTTGTTTGAGCGCTTATTATTTTGTTTAGCCTGTACGACTACTTTAAGGGCTATTTCATACAGTGCGCAGTCATTTAAACGAACGATAAAGTGAATTAACTAAGTACAACCAAGTTTTACTCTGCCTTAAATTGAGAACGCATGGAGGGCGGCGAGGGTCGTCCGCTTTTGTACTACCCAGAGGCGTCGGCCACTAGGGGCGCTGCATGTCACCAAAACTCCAGCGCAGCAGCCCTATCCAGGACCAAGAGCTGCTCCAAAGTAATTCGGCGTACACAATTCACAGGCTCGACCGGGTGGGTCGGAGGGAGGGAGGCGTGGCCATCCTCATCAAAAAGAACATTCCGTCATATCTGTTGCCCTCCACGTGCAATCAGGAAATCGTCTGTGCAGTTGTTCCACTCCCTGCCAGCACGAACATGATCATCGCCTTCTATCGCGCTCAAGATAGCGAGAACTCATTTACTTCCGAACTACAGTCGTTGCTTCTTGACTTAACATCTCGCTTCCCACGGGCCAATCTGACAGTAACCGGCGGTTACCACTTTCCCGATATCAACTGGGCCAACTTAACTGCGCACTCCCGAATTTCGAAAGATTTTCTCGAGGTGATTCTTACATTCAACCTTAGTCAAACGTCAACACACCAAACCGAGGTGACAATATTCTAGATCTTTTTCTTCTTTCCGATCCCGAACTAACCAAGCCCCCAACATGCCTACAAGGTCTCAGTTACCACTGTATCGTATCATTTAATCTCTGCATTCCCATTCGATCTGCCCAACCATCCCTCAAATACATACGCAATTACAACAAAGCTGACTATGTCGCAATCAACTCCGAGCTCGAATCCTTCCTCGAGCTCTTTCAGCAGGATGCCTCTCTAAGGACAGTACACGAAAACTGGATGCTCTTCAACAATAAGCTCTTATCGTTGGTCGACGCACAAGTGCCCCTTGTCAAAATTCGTGGTGACGCTAACAACCCGTGGTGTACCAACTCCCTCAGGAAGCTGCTACAGAAAAAAAACTTCTGTTTCGAGCTGCCAAACAATCGCAACTACCTTCATAGTGCGAAAAATATCTCGAGTGCCAACGCGAATACATTAAGCCGTTAAACCAAGAGAATAAGACGTCTTACTACCATGACCTACAAAAAGTTCTCAAAACCAACCCCCCCAAAATTTTGGAAAATTCTACAACCAAAAAGCAACACTACCCATAACATTTCGCTCTCCTACCCAGATGGCTCGCATGTTCCACTTGAGTAGCGCGCCGACGTCATGAACCAGTATTTTTCTTCCGTTTTTAACCGCGAACACGACCTCGATAGTTCCGTCTCTTCGAGCTATAATTTTTCTCAAATGCCTCCCGTCATTGTTACTCCCGAAGGCATATTGAAGTTAATTGATAGTTTAAAGGTGTAAAGTGCTCCACGATGCGATAACCTAACTAGGAAGATAATGAAAGCCACCAAAATAAGCTCTAGCAACAATTTTCACATAATCTTTGCCCAATCGATAGCTACCAGTGCACTGTGCAACGACCTGACACTTAACAGAATAGTTCGGGTTTACAAATCAGGCAACCACTCCGATCCTTGCAACGTCCGAACTATTTCGCTAACAAGCATCGCGTGTAAATTACTAGAACACATAATATATTCCGAAATTGCGCGTCACCTCGACAGCAACAAATTCTTCTTTCGCAAACAACACGGATTCCGGCCCGGGCTTTCATGTGAAACTCAACTTTTTGATTTCACTACTGACCTTCCCATTAACCTTGACTCTTCAGTTCAAACTGACGCCATTTACCTGGGCTTTTCTAAAGCTTTCGATTGCGTTCCCCATCAGCGCCTACTAGCAAGACTTTCTAGCCTTAACATTGACTCCTTAGTGCTATCATGGATTCGCTCTTTTATTACCAACCGCTCCCAGTTCACTGTAATCGCATCCCACCACTCAGCCTTAACCAACGTTACCTCCGGAATTCCTCAACGCTCGGTACTAGCTCCCCTACTCTTCTTAATTTTCATAAACAACCTGCCTAACAGTATTTCATCGTCCATTCGCCTCTTCGCAGAAGGCTCCGTTTTGGACCGCCGGATAGAAAGCAACAGCGATGCACAACTACTTCCACATGACCTTAACGAAATAGAAAAGTGGTGCTCAAAAAATGTAATGAAGCTGAACATTGATAAGTGCAAACGCATGCAAATAACACGAAAATATTCCAGTATAACCAATACATATACGTTAAGCCCTTTCACCCTCTCTTCAACAGAATCCTACCGTTATCTGGGAGTTCTCATGACAAAAAACTTATCATGGTCCGAACACATCAAAAAAATTTACACCATCTTCCCGCGAGGGGAACCATGGGGTAGATGCTACGCATCGGGGATTGCCGTTGCGTTTCCGTTATGTTAGCGATGTCAGCGTGTGGATTGGTGTTGTTGTGTATCCTATTTACGCAGCAGGTTCACCCCCGATGCGTCGCATCTACCCCATGGTTCCCCTCGCGGGAAGGTGGTGTAAATTTTTTAACCGAGCGCAAGTTGCGCGCTAACGCACAGCTGGCACGGCGACGGGAGCGAGCGCAGCCGAGCGCAAGCTGCACGCTGACCGCGCTGACGCACAGATGGCACTGCAGTGAGAGCGGTGGAGCGCGCAGCTGCCGCGGCGAGGAGAATGGGGGAGGGATACGGACTACGCCGCGACAACGCGGGGCAAGGCGAGTTAAAGAGATGCGTTGCATCTAAACACTTGCTGCGGATGCATCCAAATCCCTCGGCTTCACAAGAAGATCTCTTACTTCATGTCTTTCATCTACCATGCAACTCGCCTACTTAACTTTCGTCAGGAGCAAACTTGAATATTCATCATCCTTCTGGAACCCTTACAAAGCGTACTTAATCAACACTCTCGAAACTGTGCAGAACCGCGCCGCTCGCTTTATCGCTTCCAAATATAGCCCTCACCACAGCGTCAGCAACATCACAGCATCCCTTGGAATCCCCGCAATTTTACTCCGCCGCAAGATCGCTCGACTTTGTCTCTTCCATTCGCTTTTTTTTTAACTCCCAAGACCAACACGTTCGTCGCGGCGCCTTTTTAACTCCCACAGCCTTCAACGCTTACATGGCACTACTAATTCCTTAACAAATCTTTCTTACCAGCTGCAATAGAGGCTTGGAATTTCCTACCCGACGTAATTGTAAATGAGTGCAATTCACAGAAATTCCGGCAGAAATTAAGCAGTTTTTTTTCGCACATAATCACACTTATTCTTTTTTTGTCTTTGTGCAATCGCTTATAGAACCAAGACTATGTACCTAATTAACTGCAATGCTTATCTTAAAACGGTGTTTGTATAGCAATTACCGCTTAACAAGTGGAAATATGAACTTTGTATGTTTTGTGTCAATACCGCCTAAAATGTAAAAATGTGCATTTTGTGCTTCTATGTGTTAATCATGTGTGTTTTATATGTATGTTTTACGAACTTTCTCGCTGATCTTGCCTTCCCCCACTTGCGTAATGCCCCGAGAGGGGCCTTTAAGGGAAAAATAAATTATGATGATGATGATGATGAACCTACGCAGATGAGACCGTTCAAGTTTGCCTACGGAAGACTGCCGACTACGATGCTTGACGCCGTGCTAGCGCTGGTAGAAGGCGACGACCTCAAAGCCGACGTCCTAGTATACCTTCAGCGTGCGGAGTAGGTACGCCAGCTCGCTCGAGTTCGTACGACAGACCAGCAGCAGGTGGATGCCGGACGCTACCACCTCCGACTCCGAGATGCCGAGTACCGCCCAGAGTGCCGTGTGCAGGCTTGGACTCTAATCCGACGACACGGACTCAGTGAGGAGTTTCTGCGACGGTATTTCGGACCCTACCGGATTCCGCGACCGGTCGGCCAACCTACTTACCTACGAGGTGATTTCTGACGGTGATTTCGGAAGATCACGACGACGCACAAGGCCCGAAATCGTTCACATGGTCCGCCTAACACCTTTCTATACAAGATCACAGGATTTTTTTGCTTGTTCGGGCTGTCGTTTTATTTTAGCATTGGGTTGATGCACGCTTAGAGGGGAGGGGGTAATGCCACGAACAATGCATTACGTTTGTTTATTTATGGTTTGTTTTTGCCGCCGGGCTGCGCCGGGCTGTGTGATCTATTTGCCAAGTGAAGCGCGTGTTCCATTCCTTGTTTTTTATCACGCACGTGTTGTCTCTTTTGTTAGGCAGAGCGTTCCGAACTAACGTCACCAGTTTATAATAATATTGTTTGACCTACAGTGTTGTGGATGTAATTCGACGGTTCTAGAAATACTCGCGCCAAAGATGAATGCCCATAGAGTAGAAGCCACGGAATTCGGTTCGCCGACACTCGCCTACGCACGTCACTTTGTTGGCTGCTGCTTCGCCGCCTGCGTAAAAATGCACGGTCTCTAAATACAGATAAGCCCACCTTGGCTTCACGGAAGTCGAGAGGTCGTTTAAAGACCATTGTAATAAATATTAAAAGCATTACTCGTACTACATATGCCAAATCTGTTTCAGTTATTACCGCAAAGCTAACTTTAATTTTTTGACATGTAGTTCAGAAGGTGTCGCAATACACAAAGACAAATGTTGATGTTACGATTAAAATTTTTATTTGTTCTGCCTTGTTATGTTGAGCCGCTTACTTTTATTCTCACAGCTAAAACATGATAAAAACTTACTTCCTAAAACTGAAAAAGAAACCAGAATGTTGAGCCTATATCTAATTGTATTACCTAGATGTCGAATCTCTTGCAGTCCAGTGCTTCAAATTACATTACATTCGGTGCTTAGGGCCTATCTCCAGATTTTCTCTTCTTTTTACCTCGCTTCCATTGTCGCTTTGTGCCTCGCACGTGACTGAGGTCTCTTGATCTCTAATGAGAGACCCGTCCCGCGTACTTCCGCAACAGATTCTTCGTTCGCTTTTCGCCACCTTATTCGTTCTATTTCTTGACAGTGTTTCAATTGTGCCGTTCAAAGTATTGCGCTTCCACCTATGTCTCATACGACTCCATTCAACTAAAGTGACCTGCTTCCACTGATGTCCCGTAATTGTGCGTACCTTGACTGTATTTTTTCCCTTATATTTTTGCAACTTGGGAAGGAGTGTGTTGTTGCAGTATACTTTGAACTGGCGCGCAGTCAGTAAACCTTTTTTTCTGCTCCGCAGGGTAGCTTTTTTCGGTAACGGTCCACGGATTATTATGCGCACTTAAAAGTCGCTGTAACTAGTTATGGGTTCTCGTCTGCTTCTAAGGAACGTAATTGATATACAAAACATTTCCCCGTATTGCGCTAGTTGTTGGTCACCGTTTTGTGGTTGTGCCCCTCGAATATTTGTGCTTTCTTATAGTACCCCATCAAGAATCGAATAATTGTTCCAGTGGGTAAAAGAATGAACACCTTCACAATAATTACACAGTGCTACACTCTTAGGCAAAAAGGACTAAAAGTTCGTCCATTGGGGGACTAACGGCCTTTGCCACAATCATTAGTCCCTTTGGGGACTAAACGTGAGGGAGCGAACAGTTAGTCCGCCACTCGGTTAGTCCGTTCCGATACTCCCCAAGGACGAACTGCCGAGAGTCGCAGAAAAAAAAAACCTTTTTGTCCACCAGCAGGGATCGAACCACCGACGCCTGCAATTGCACGCAAGGAACCCGGCGCGCTACCACTGCACCACGCCGCCGGACGGATAGACAGTCAGATACTTTTGAAAAGTAGAGCTTGTACTGCTGTGCCAGGTGATGGTTTCATTGCAACTGGTCCCGGAATTCCTATCCGTGCAAGCGACCGTGACCGCTATTTGCGCTTTGCGCTTAGCGCTTTGCTAACTTGAGGGACCTTTGCTCATTTCGATTCTAAGTACAGCCTCACAATCAGTTTTTTTCTCGTAAAGAGCAATCAACTCGTCGCCAGTTGAGATAGATGGCTGGGTGATCAGACGACTGATTTGTTTCCGCACAAATTAGCGCAAACTAAGTGTATTTTTAGTGCTCGATACATGCGTTAAGTCCTCCAGGTATCGTGTGTGAATGCGGTCGTCTGTGTGAGTGTCACAATAGGAAAGAGACCATAATTTCCTGCATCGGCGAAATCAAATTTGGTGGTGCTTAGCCTGAATTCTTCATGTTAGCGTCTCCAGACGATCGGGACTGGGAGATGCAAGTGGGTTTTACAGCAGTTGCAGCAACGTCATAGCTTTGGTGCACGAGGCAATTATGTACCGAGTGTAAAAGATAACTTCAAGACGCTTACCTGTAGCGAACAATTTTATTTTGCAGTTGTCATCAGCAACTAATGCGTTTTTTCTCGTCTGTGAAACATACATATTCATTACGCTTCGGGATCAACATTTGGTATTGTCACTAATATTTGTGTTATTGTTTACGGGCCTGAAATCTTTCATTCGCCGTTATTACCTCTCCTGAATCGGATGCAACACAGCGTATCAACATAACCTCGCCGAGAAGCGTCTGTCGATAACGCATCGCCGCTCCTTGCCATTACCCGCCGCTCTATTAACCGTAGGCGCTTCTCTTATAAACAACATGGATATTTTTTCCAGTGACACCACGTAAAGGACCCACTGACTGCAATGACTTGTGTTTTGGAAATCTGAAACTGCCCACAGACATATACGCGAATTGGCAATGACGACGCCATTAGTGGAATAACGACTCAGCCAAGAGACTAAATGCATCCGTTTCGTCTTCCCGTTACTCCTTATAGATCGGCGGGGACGAACAGTTATTTCCGCATTTGTGCACACGGCACACACTCTGTACAGATACTCCTGTAGCGGCGCGTATCCACCGCGCCCAGACGACGACGACGACGAAGGCGGAACCACGAGGCGCACGCTCACGTGCGCTCGTGCTGGAGGAATAAAAAAATCAGTTCGAGCCCAAACGCTGTCGTGGCTGGTTGTCACTGCGCAGGTCGCGACATGATTTGGTGACGTGGACCGAACTCGGCTCTTCTGACCGCGCCATGTCGGACCCTTCGGCTTCGCCGGAATCTGCGGGCCAACTACAACCCGGCGCAGCTACGCCCGCCCACGAAGCAGCTCCGCCTGCTCACGCTACAGCAGCGGCTGTGCACAGCGCTACTCTACCCCCGTTTTGGACTCGGAACCCGCGGACATGGTTCACGCAAGTCGAAGCGCGCTTCCGTCTGCATCCCATCACCAGCCAGTAGACGAAATATAACAGCGTCGTGACCTCCTTGCCAGGCAGCATCGCGGACGAGCTAGCCGACATCCTCGACGCCCCACATCCTGAAGCGCCGTACGACCACCTAAAGGCAGCGATCATCCAACGCAAGTCGGAGTCGGAGCGCAGCAGGCTGCAGCAGCTTCTGAACACCGAGGAGCTCGGTGACAGGCGACCCTCGCAGTTGCTACATCGCATGCGGCAGCTATTGGGCGATCATGGCCAGGACCTCAACAATCCACTTCTTCGGGAGCTCTTCCTTCAACGCCTCCCCCAGAACATGGTATTGGTACTTGCGGCAGCCGCTGACATGCCACTCGACCAACTCGCGGAACTGGCTGACCGCATCGCGGACTATTTCCGGTCCCCAAGCATCGCCGCAGTCGTCGATACGCCCTCCACCTCAAGGGACGACTCCAGGCTTGGTCGACTTGAGAGCCGCATTGATGAACTCAGCCATCAGCTGTCATCCCTCGCACCCCTCTTGCACCGACGCCGACGTGCATCCCGCGACCGACGGTACTCCCCATCCCCGTCCCGTTCTCAACATCGCTCCTCCGTAACACGCGGGGAGCCTGGCCCTTCGGGCGTCTGTTGGTATCATCGTACCTTCGGCACTGCCGCCCGCAAGTGCAGCCAGCCTTGCTCATGGACGGGAAACTAGGAGACCAGACACTGGCGGCGGCAAGTGAACCCGGTCATGCAGTCAGCCGCCTCTTCTACGTCACCGACAAGGTTGCCGGCCACCGCTTCTTGGTCGATACGGGAGCAGAGGTCAGCGTCATACCGGCCTCTTCGCTAGACCGACGACACCGAGAAATGACCTCCCCGTTAATCTCCGTCAACAACTCGCCGATCAACACCTACGGCCAGCGGTCGCTCACAGTCAATTTTGGCCTACGTCGCACCTTCCAATGGCTTTTCACAATTGCTGACATCAAGCAGCCCATTCTCGGTGCTGATTTCCTGGCTTTCTACAACCTGGCCGTGGACGTGCACTCTCGACGCCTCGTGGACATGACGACGAGCCTTTCAGTACATGGCATTCTCTCCTCTTCCACGGCGACCGGACTTCGAGCCTTTGTGCCATCTTCCGTGCACGAGAAGATACTTGCAGATTTTCCCGCGATCACAAGACCCCACACGGGAGAGTCCCCGGTGAAGCACACCATCACCCACCACATCGTCACGAAGGGACCCCCTGTCTTCGCTCGAGCGCGTCGTCTCGCCGGATCGCGTTACGCCATTGCTCGCCGGAGTTCGAGCACATGCTGGAACTGGGAATTGTCCGTCCATCCTCGAGCAACTACGCGTCAGCCCTGCATATGGTACCCAAAAAGGACCCCGGTGACTGGAGGCCATGCGGTGACTACCGTGCCCTCAATGCGATCACCGTGCCGGACCGGTACCCGCTCCCTCATTTGCAGGACTTCACCGCGAATCTGGCAGGCTGCAAGATATTCAGCAAGGTGGACTTGGTCAAAGCTTATCACCAGATACCTGTGGAGCCAGCAGACATACCGAAGACTGCCATCATTACACCATTTGGTCTCTTCGAATATGTCCGCATGCCCTTCGGCCTGCGTAACGCCGCCCAGACCTTTCAACGTGCCATCGACGAGGTTACCCGCGGTTTAGACTTTGTCTTTGCCTACCTCGACGACCTCTTGATCGCAAGCTCATCACCATCCGAGCACGAAGTGCACTTGCGAGCCCTTTTCACTCGGCTTGACGAATATGGCTTCGTCATCAACCCCAAAAAGTGTGTCTTCGGCGTGCAGACCATCGAGTTCCTGGGCCACTTGGTCACTCCACAGGGCATCAGACCTCTCGACACCAAGGTGAAGGCCATCCAGGACTTTCCACAGCCCACCTCAATTAAGAAGCTTAGAGAGTTCTTGGGCCTGCTGAACTTCTATCGGCGGTTCATTCCCAACTGTGCCGAACTAGTCCAGCCCCTCACTGATCGGCTGGCCACCAAGACAGGCCCTGCAGAGCACTTCGAGTAGAGCGAGCAAGCAGCGTCCGCCTTTTCTGCTGCGAAGAAGGCCCTCTCCGACGCTGCCATGCTTATACACCCCTTTTCTGATGCTCAACTTCGTCTTATAACCGACGCCTCCAGCGTGGCTGTCGGTGCTGTGGTTGAGCAGTTCGTCTCCGGTTGGCAGCCACTTGGTTTCTACTCCCAGAGGCTGAAACCTGCCGAGACGAGGTACAGCACCTTCGGGCGCGAGCTACTGCTGTCTACCTTGCCATCAAACATTTCCGGCATTTCCTGGAAGGCAGGGACTTCTACGTCCTTACGGATCACAAGCCCCTGACCTTCTCTTTCCAGCGCAACCACAGCTCGTACTCGTCGCGTGAGATCCGTCACCTCTCCTTCGTCTCGGAGTTTACTGTCGATCTCCGCCATGTCAGCGGCCCGATCAACACTGCTGCTGACGCGCTGTCTCACGTCGAAGCACTTTCGTCTACACCCAAACCAATTTCCATGGAAGAGCTTGCTTCTGCACATCGACAAGACCCTGAGCTCCAGCAACGCCGCTCTGACACCTCCACGCTGACTTTCACGGATGTGCCGTTGCCGTTTACCGAAGGCACAATCACATGCGAGACATCAGCCGGCGTCTCCCGACCTTATGTTCCACCGGCGTTTCGTCGAGCCGTTTTCGACACCCTGCACGGCAAGAGTCACCCCGGCATCCGAGCAACTCAACACCTCGTCACAGCTCGGTGGTTCTGGCCCTCGATGAATGCAGATGTCCGCCGGTGGGCACGCACCTGCCTCCAGTGCCAATGTGTCAAAGTAACCAGGCACACGGTCACTCCTGCCTCGCCATTCCATCCACCGGACAGCCGTTTCGCGCACGTGCACATTGACCTGGTCGGCCCCCTACCACCGTCGCGATGCGCCACCTACTTGTTGACGTGCGTCGACCGCTTCACGCGCTGGCCAGAGGCAATCCCGATACCTGATATTACGGCGGAAACAGTCGCCAAAGCATTTGTTGGTGGTTGGGTGTCCCGTTTCGGCTGCCCTGCTGTTGTCACCACTGATCGCGGGCGTCAATTCCAATCAGCCCTGTTCAACGCTCTCGCTGCCATCTTGGAAGTACGCCACGTACACACCACCTCCTACCGTCCATCTGCCAACGGGATGGTGGAGCGTTTACACCGCCAACTCAAGGCAGCTCTCACCACCTACGAGCCAAGGGAACACTGGGCCGACCACCTTCCCCTCGTCTTGCTCGGACTACGCTCGGCTTTTAAGGCAGACCTGCATTGCACATCTGCCGAGCTGGTGTATGGCTGCCCTCTTCGTCTCCCGGGCGACCTCCTCACACCTCCGCCTGCCGATGGTCCTTCGGACCCCGCCGGTTACGTGGCTGACCTTCGTCGCCTTTTCGAGCAAATCCGGCCTGTGCTTCCTCGACAACGCAGCGACCACTCCGTCTTCGTGAGCCAGGACCTTTCTTCCTGCACTCACGTGTTCGTGCGCCACGACGCTGCCCGTCGACCCCTCACTCCCGCTTTCGATGGCCCGTACCGCGTCATCGAGCGCCACCCGAAGACGTTCACCCTCGACATCAACGGCCGCCAAGACGTTGTCGCCGCTGACCGGGTAAAGCCTGCATACCTCCCCTCTCTGCGACCCAGCCAGACCTTCCCCGTCTCAACAACCATGCCCAGAACTTTGCACCATCAACCGTCCAAAGCTGTCACGTGGTCTTCAACAACGGCCTACGGCTCTACGGGGGGGAGCCCTGTAGCGGCGCGTATCCACCGCGCCCAGACGACGACGACGACGAAGGCGGAACCACGAGGCGCACGCTCACGTGCGCTCGTGCTGGAGGAATACAAAATCAGTTCGAGCCCAAACGCTGTCGTGGCTGGTTGTCACTGCGCCGGTCGCGACACTCCCATTAAAGATTAACTGTTGCCCGCGAAGACTAACAGCTGTATTTTAGTCCCTGTTTTAGACCTTTTCCCTACTAGTGTACATTAGAAGATTACTACGGTAACTCTCAAGTTTTACAGTAGTAGTACTTCTGTGTTATAGTAGTATAGTTTGTGTTCGTAGGTTCCCGTCCACTGTCTTTTCCTAATGAAGATACAAGTAGTTATCACTTTGCGGGCTATTATATTCGCCACCCATTCTTGTTCCAACAATAAAAGCGAAGTGATCCACTACACGCGAATTCAAAGTATTATCTTCACAGCGACCGGGAAGCAATGAGGAAGCAGGGTGTTTGATGTGGGGGTAATAACAGAGGATGTAGACATGTTAGGAGCAGGGTGGTCAGGTTTCAGACTTTTCTCGCGTGATAGCCGCCCTGTCGGCTCCTCCGTGGCAGCGCAATGAGCCAATATACGGGGACGGCTACGAGATGCATTCATCACGGCTTTTCGAACACACTCGGCCGGCTTGCATGGCTAACGTAACGCGTAGCGCAGGAAAGTTGCCACAGCTACTGGCGCTGCCTGAGCGAGCGAACAGACACCCCTAATGAGCCTATCCTCTCCCCAAAGAGAAAAATGCTGCCTGGAAACGATGGCAAGAAAAAGTACTCTGGCCATGATTATGCGAGTAAAGCTTGCGTGGGTGGTGTAGCCAATGAAGCCACGCGTATGATAGCCTGCTGTTCAAGGCTCCAATCGGTCGCGCAGACGCACGAATAATGAAGACCCTGCGTTCCTTATTGCACTTATTTTTTCTAAGCGATTGGGACGGCCAAATATATAGGAGGCCCCGCAAAGGTTTACCCTGAAAAGTAGTAAAATCATAATGCGCGGCGAACTATGCAAGTGGTTTTTGGTGCCTTCTAATAAATCGCTTTTACGCGAAGTGCCAACTTAGACACTTGTGTTGCTGTTGCCCACAACGACGTATCATTAAATATCACTAAAACACATTTTTGGGAGAACTGGTGAATAAGGTTTCTAAAATATAGACCACAAAATGTAACAACGACAGAGAATAAGAACGACGGCCCGAGCACACCTGCACTGCTTCCTCGGTGTCGTTGCGTTTATCACACTAATATTTTTTGGAACAGGCTATATTGAACACTGTGTAAGCAGCACCGTCCACCGCGCAATTAGCGATGAAACCACGAAGGTGTAGCCAGCAACTACTCTACACCGAAAGTAGGTATAAGCGATACAAGAGAAACAAACTGCAGGCTTATAATTCGAGCCCCCATCTATGGAGGCCTCATCGAAAACGCAGCAATAAAAATAACAACAGACATCCAAGTGCTCCGAGAAAACCGAAACATGAAACGCACCCTGGAGCCCCTGCAAGGGCCTGACCGGGACAGGGATAGAGTTTTGTCCTGACTCGTAAAAAGAAACTTTTGGGTGGGGCTCTCTGTATTCACTTCTACAAAAAAATACGTCTTGTTTCTGTAAGTGTGAAAGTAATGCAGTTTTTCCAAACCATTTAAACCCCTGCTGTAGCCTCGACCTGATTGTTTTTAAGGAATTCAGTTTTTTAGAAGCAGATAACAGTTGCTATATAGTGATGTTCGCCGGGAGCGGCACGCGGGTGAAAGACGAAGGACGCGTGCAGAAGGAAGGCGGGTGCACAAAACATTGTTTAGTGGGATCCTGAGACACTCGTACGCTTAGGTGTCGAAACCTCCCTCTTGGATTCGAAGTGCCGCCTGTCAGCGACATCACAAAAAAAAATTCCCGCGCCTTCCCGCGAGGGGAACACGAGTAAATGCAGAGCATTGGGGCCTCAGTACTGATTGAAGGCAGTGTTGCTTCCATCGCTTCTTCCGTGATGCTGGAGTAGCAGACACGAGTAAACGTGCGTACGAGCGTCAACCAAGGAAGGAAGGAGCAACGCAGTGACTGAAACACGAGCGACCGCTAGCCGCTATATTTGCAGCGCGCACAGTAGAGGGAGAGCAGTACGGGGGGGAGAGTGCGCATGCGCAAGCAGCGCGCGCCGCGCGCAGTAGAGGGAGAGCGGTACGGGGGGGAGAGCGCGCATGCGCAAGGAGCGCACGCCCTTCCACCACCCACCGCGCTGCTATCACGCACCTGTTAGGCCGAGACCGCGACGGAGCGAACGGGCTGACTACGACGCAGGCGCACGGCAGCTGCTGTTGAGAGAGAGGAGGGAAGGAGAGGCGCACCTGCTGTGGACGCGAAACTGTTGACACCGTCCGACGCAGGAACAGGCGAGGCTAAGAAATGCTCTGCATTTAAAACACCTGCCTTGCTTCTGTACAACTGAGACACAGTTAATACCAATCTGTGGCCGAGAATTGCCATATGTTACATCGACACAGTAATACAGACTCTGCATTTAAAAATACTATAAAAAGCCTTCAAATAATTTATAAATATTGTTTTCAGAAAACCTCCGGAAAACCTCAGAGTTTTTTCTTAAAAACTTCTTAGCAGTGGCACTTAAATAAGGGTAAATAACTGTTAGGTGCAATGCCCCCTTAATTGAATGAAGCAAACGGATGTAGCTATTAGTGTGGTTGTACGAATTTATCTATATCAAAAGTAGCCCCATAAGCAAGGTACCTTCTTCGTAATTTAGGTTTTCGTATGTAATTAAACCGCTTCTTTTGCCACGACCTGCTTGGAGAGCCCTCATTGACTTTTAACCAAATAAAAAGAACATTATTTCAACAACAAAAGAGCAATTAGGAAGTACCATTTATTATCCCTCAATTCCCCCGTGGACCTTAGAAAACTCCTATTTCAATACGTATCTCCTAACCTCGCTTTTAGGTAAGCGTAGAGCTCCTGTTAATATGGGGATTGAGGAAAATTCTGTGGTGGCCTCCTTCAGCTCAGGCTTTTCTGCACGCCACACCAGTAATTGCTCAAGTGCTGTTCACAAACTTCGCACTAGAACGAAAGCGACGATGCTACAGTATTTTGCTTTTCTACTCCCGCTGTGCCTAGTTTCACTGTGCACGTGGTATCGTTTTCACAACTGGTTCAGGCCTCAGCAGTGCACGTAGCCTATCACAGAAGATATATCGGCAGATCAACGATGATTGCGGCGGTGGGCATGGCGTCCTTTTCCTCAGGTGAGTCTCTGGAGTCAGGTGAGTCTCTGGACAGCCACAGTATTGGTTGGATATTTGGAGATTTGGCTTGAGGCAGTCTTTAAGCACAATGTTTGCCGCATTCATCATGAATTCTATCGTACGCCGTTATCCGCAAACTGTCCTTCCTGCTCCTTGCCCTGGAACCTGTATCCTCATGTAGGGGAGTGCCCATAAAGACTACATTTAACCCCAACCACTCGCCGCTTTAGTTGCAGAGTTTAGACTGCGCAAAATCCCGACCCTGGGAAGGACTGCACACTACTGGAGAAAGGCAGAATTTGCAGACGAGACCCCGACATCGCAGACTAGGGACGCCTCCAACCAGGCAAGTGCCCTATATAAGAGACCAAAGCTTTGTAAATAAAATTTTATTTCGACAATTAATAGAGCGTTGTCGCCACCTTTACGAAATATGAACTCCTTTGAGGGCTTTCCTTAATTGCACTTAGAGGTGTTCCAATCAAGCCCAGTTGATTGATTGATTGATTGATTGATTGTGGGGTTTAACGCGCCGACGCAACGCAGGCGATGAGGCTCGCCGTAGTGGAGGGCTCCGGATTAATGTTGACCACCTGGAGATCTTTATCGTGCGCCGAAATCTCGTACACACGGGCGTTTTTGCTTTTCGCCTCCATCAGAAAAGCGGCCGCCGCGGCCGGGAATCGAACCCGCGACCTCATGCTCAGCAGCGCAACGCCTTAGCCACTGAGCCACCGCGGCGGGTCAGTCAAGCCCAGTTGGACGCAATGTTAAGCGAATCAGGAGCCCCAAAGCGAGGCACTATGTTGGTGTGAGGTACAACATCTACCAGCAAAGTAAGTAGCATTCCTTTAAATTTCATGCTTTGGATGACCTCTCAACAGAAAAATGAATATAGGCAACCAGAAAACCCTGAAATTCTCTTTATACAGTGGTGACAAGGCCTGTCGGATGCTGACAAGGCGTTTATCGTTTGCGTACGTTGCGCGAATCAACAGTGACGACATTTGAAGCTCTGCTGGAAAGGCGTGCGAAACTTAGCAGCTCAAGATAAACAGAAAGTGGCAATAATAGTTTTCCGAGAAAGAGAAGATTACAAAAATGCGAACAAACACGCAGTTTTTTAACTCGTAAATCAATTTTGTTAATATTGCAACTCCTGTCGATAACTTTAAGGTGGGCCGCCACTGCGGTTGGGTGTTCAAGTCCCAATCAACCTTCGTGCATTTCAAATCATAATTTGTAACGTGTGGAAAACTCATATTTTAGATCTTTGTATAGGAAATTAGGGCAGCAGTATTTCTTCGATGATTAAGAGTGTGCTTTTTCCTCCAGTTGGGGAAGAGTACGTTTGGCCTTTTGTATTGCCGACCCTAGTTACAATTGCTGCTTGTATGGCTTCATATAACATGGTGTGAGACAATAATAGGTGAAGGCTTCTTAGGTTAAGAGTGCGCCAAGTACTCATAGGAATACCTTCAAGAAATTGACGTGCAAGAACAACGTAACTTACACGGGAAAGTATACAAGTTTTGCAAAGATAACTCCCTCACACTGCTATACACTGCGACGAGCTAACAAGATAAAAATAACTAGAGGAATAACCTTCGTTGCTTTTAGGCTCGAAAACTGTAGCGCAAGTTCAGGAAAGCTTGCACCGACGCGCAAGACTTCATTGGCGAACCTGTTGTCGGTGAGCATTGCCGGACACAGTCATGTTTCATTATCATTGTTGATTTGCTTAGATGCGGAGCTAGTATCATCGTCATATTCACGGAACAGGTCGTCGTCTTCTTATCGGAGTAATCGTCGTCATACGCACCACACCGGTCGTCGTCTTCTAATCGGAGAGTGGTGGATGTACTCACCCTTAGCATTGTACACTTTCACCAGCTCAACTGGCGAAGCTTGCACTAAGCTGCGCGAAGCTTGAACCTTTGCAAAGCTGCAGGATTTCTTTAGACTTGAGCACTAAAGGACACATCACCACACATTTGTACAAGATAAAAAGTATTTATTTACATGCTCCGTCATTGCTTTGTACTGTGCTATCATGTTCGTCATGCTAAGCAATTACATGCGTGGTAGCGCTTTACGGCAGCCCTGAAGTTGTTTTTTTATGAAGTGACTGCGCGGGCCGACGACGCTCGGTAGTTGCCGCGAGGTAGGCGCTCACAAGGGCTCGTCATTTTTTCGGTATTTTTTTCTCCAGCGGCAAACCTATAGCTTGCACAACAGATCCGCTATTAAAATGAAGTGGTGTCTCTTTTGATCAAACTGAATGCAACATCCAAAGTGAATGCAAAGTGAATGCGGGAGCTTATTGAAGAGAACGGCGCTGTATCGTTCCAGAACGCCTCTGGCATTTCTGTTGATTTGTTCCTGCAGCTTTTGTCCCTGTGCCTGTCGTAAACCTTTGTTGAATTTGCCTAATGAACTATTCGTACAGAAGAACGGAATCTGTATAGGGTCGAGTGTTGCACCCGTTTTGTGCCATATTTTTCTATCGAAAGCAGCGGTTTGGTGGACGGTAGGGTTGTGAAGGCCTTTAGGTATGTTGACGACTTTTTGATTTTGTTAAACCTGATGGACCCTGTGGAATTAGAAATGGTGTCACGTGATGTTCTTAGCTTTTTTAAAGCGTGTAGCAGCGCGTTAAATTTTACCAAGGAACTCGCTTCACAGGATGAAACAACGTTTTTAGACTTAAAACTAACCTTTTGTAATACTGGACTCGTGTGCTGGATGTACGCCACCCGCACTAAGAAACAGCTTTTACCTTTTGAGTCTTCTCATTCCAAGTTAGTCAAGCGTGGCATAGCATCACTGTGTTTTAGCAACGGCCTTAGGAAAAACTGTCACCATTCAATACAACAAAGTTTTGGCGAACAAGTTCAGCGTTTAAAAATGGCTGGTTGACCTGATGCTGTTTTGAAGTCGGTAGCCGAAACAAAGTTAAACAAAATGAGAAAGGAATCGGGCGGGAGGGTACAGGCGCGTGCTTTTGAGGACCATAAGAAAGGGGAAATAATTCAGTACATTCACGAGATCTCGCACAATATCAAAAAGTGGCCGCCAGACATGGGGTACATGTAGTGTTTTCGGCACCGTGTAAGCTGGCAAGCCTTTGTACCACAGTTGAATAACGCAAACAAAAGGACATGTGCACAACCCGTCATGCCACTAAATTTACGATGTGCACGAGAAATGTTATTTACCGCGTACCGCTGAAGTGCGATAAAGTGTATAGTGGTCAGACGGGACGATGTCTGAACGTTCGTTTAAAAGAACATGACACTTCGGTAACGTCAGGCGGAGGGGCAAATTTGTCTGCCTATTGCCGAAGTTGTGGATGCACCCCTTTCTTTGACAAAACACAAATAATTGGCAGGGGAATGACGAAGTGCGAGCGTGAGCTTATCGAAGCTTAAAAAATGCGTAAGCATGGTTATGATAAGTGCGTGAGTGTCCCCCCAGGAACACTATCACGTAAAGACTCTGGATATTTAAAGAAGAGCCGACATTGATCTGCGTTATCGCTGACCTTTTTCTTTTAGTTTTAACAGCGCATGCCCTGACCGTGCTTTTCCTTCCGAACTTATTCATTAAAATGTTGCTAGTCCCAGCGTGTCTGTGTCTGCTCTTTCTCGTATTCGCGTCTTTAAGGCTGGTTTTCACCGTTCTCCAAGTATGTAACCAACAGGCCCAACACTAAACTCTTCTACAACTTCCGGCAGTGTGGAACCTTAGCGTTAAAAGACATCAAACCGTTTCATTTGGCGTATAAATCACATCATAGCCGGCATGTTTCTAGAGAGTAAGTAAACAACGTCACGAAAGAAAAGGAACAACAGGCTCACTTTCGAGTGTAGGGATGTATTGCGTGTCATTTTATTTTGGGAATTCTCGGCGTACTTTTCTTTCCTATGTTGAACGCTTTGGAATCTACCCACTTCACCATATAGTTATACTGCATGACGTAGATATATTTTGAGGTACCCTAAAATTAGGCACCCACAGGAGAGTGCTCGCCTCGGCTCCCATATTTCTTTGATATCCCATTGAAGAGGCCCTGCTGTTGCCGACGTGCTGACAGTATAAAAGGTATTTAGCCTCCGGTAAAAAGCGACGATGTGCACCGTAAAGTACGCCGTCTGGCTTAGGATTTTAGTGGCGAAGCACCTTTCGTCCTCGTTTGTCCGTGGCTTATCCCTTGGCGTCCGTGTACACAATGTTGCGCTTGCGCGAGGAGCATTGGATTGCATTGGGTTGTATTGGATTGGATTTGGATTGGATTAAAACGAATTGCGTCGGATTTGATTTAATTGGTATTGCATATACTGTACACACGTGTTGTCACTCAATTACATGCGCGAGTGGGCAATGCAATTGGTGATTTACGGCAAGAACGATCCCCAGTGCTTCACCTACTCATCATGGTTCACTTCGTGGAAATGCGTGAATTTTGGTTCCGTAGCTCACTGGGGCTTCTAGAGATCATTAGATATTCTGGAAAGCGATAACCATATGGTGAATGGAGGAGAAAGAAAAACTGCCGGGCATACAGAGGTACGATCAGGGAAATGTTAACAATGATACCATTAAAGCAACTCTGCTTGCGAGGCAACATCAACCACGAAATGAAATATAATAAGAAATTTACCCGACAAGCACAAAAGAACTCCGTGTCAGATATTAAGGTGTACCTAAGACGGCCTCTCGCGCTAAAGTTTGAACGGGAAAATCATTGTGGCGGAGAAATGATTAGATAATGCCTAATTTGTGTCATTTTGTTTCATTTTTCCAGTTGCTGCGAGAGTGTTGATGTTAGGGGCGGTCGAACGACCGCTTAAAATTAGGTATAGGTAGAGTCGTTGTACAAATACAACTCACTTTAATCGCTGCCTGGGCAGAAACAGTAAAAAGATAGAAAACAAAGATGCACAAGATTAGCACAACCTTGGGAATACCAGCAAATATTCTGCGAAAAATACAGGTGTAGAACATAGGCTTGAATCGCGTAAGTCAGGAGAGGGACGGATACGGCACCAGATGTCTTGCCAAGAGCGGTGACTGATTTATTCCAGTTACGAAGCACAGTCTCTTCTCGAGCCCCGGATCAATAGATAATGACAATGTAGAGAAAACAGGTGATGATACGCGTTGCCGTGACAAATATGATGATAGGGCTAAGCGCTAATTTCCTTGTGTGGGGATAACTTGCTTATCCGCAAAATATCGGCACTGTGTACAAGGTCTACAATAAATTGCACGTTTGGAACATTTGCGGAAGCGTAATAAATGCATACATCCCTAATTAATTATTTTTTGTGGTTTACGAGTTTTGAACCTGTGTATTTCGGCACCCATTACCTGCACGAAGGAAACACGTACTTCGAAAAGATTCCCCCGAGCCGCCCTGAGCTTTTAGTTTCACTTGTAGGGGGAGCGTGCTGAGCGACTTCCGTAGCTCACCCGCGATCGCTTTTAGATGGATTACGATGTTCAGATGCGCGCGCTGTCATAACTAAGACGCTTCAACCGTGCTTCCCGCTGCTCCGTGGTCTCATTAGCGCACGGCGCTTCCTTTTTCCTGTTCCTTCCCCACAGCCAGCAACGATTGCTTTTCTGTTCAGATGAATCCTACCATTAAAACCAGGCCGTAGCACAGGGGTTTTCTTTGTCGCCAGTTTTTTTCACGACCCACAACGTCAGAGAGCACGACACGTTAATCACCACAATTACACTGGCGTTGTTTTGTCTCCGAAACCTTGCCACCAAGGCACCATTAAACTCCGCCAAAGGAAGCCGCCGGGATATAATCGGGCACCCCGTGTCATTTTCCGTAGCTGAGGCTAGATGAAATGCCGCCTAGCTGACCAAAGGGCTCCCTAAGGGACTTCAACTGCAGCCGACTTGCATATTGTCACGAAGACAGGACGAAGCAGTTGTCTTGAATGAGAAATACGTTTATTGGAGCGAACTTGTGCTCCCCTAACAACTCAAAGAATACAGAGGCGGCGAAGCAGCGGTGAACAAAGTGACTTGCACAGGCGAGTGTCGTCGAATCGAATGCCCCGGCGTCCGCACTGCAGGCTTTTTATCTTTCGGCGCGCGTGGTTCTCGAAACGTCGATTCTCATCGAGAACATAGTAGATCCAAGAAGAGTATTCTGGGCTGTTCACGTTAGACCGGAATGCTCTCCCTATCACAACAGATAACACATGCGGCACAGAAAGAAAGAATGGAACACGCGCTTCCCTTGGCGCCAGAGATAACGCAGACCGGCGCAGCCGGGCGGTAAAAGCAAAACACAAATAAACAAACCCAATGAAGGGTTCGCGGCATTACCCCCCCTCTAAGAGTGCATCGACCCGATGCTAACATAAGCGACAGTCCGAAAAAAATGAAATAAAAGTTCGTCATCGTCCGTAGAAAGGTTTAGGCGAACCACGTGGACGACTTCAGGCGGCCTGCGTTGTCGTGATGTGCCGGAGTCACCATCAGGGATCACTTCGTAGGTAAGTTGGCCAACACGTCGTAGAATCTGGTAGGGTCCGAAATAGCATCGCAGGAGCTTCTCACTGAGTCCGCGTCGTCGGATGGGAGTCCAAACCCACACACGATCCCCTGTTTGGTACTCGGCGTCTCGGCGTCGGAGGTTGTAGCGGCCCGCATCCACCAGCTGCTGGTCCGTTATACGAACTCGAGCGAGCTGGCGGGCCTCCTCCACACGTTGAAGATATCCGTGGACGTCGGCGTTGAGGTAGTCGTCTTCTACGTGCGGAAGCATGGCGTCGAGCATCGTAATCGCCTTCTACCGTAGACAAGCTCGAACGGCGTCAGCTGCGTCGTCTCCTGGATAGCCGTGTTGTACGCAAACGTGACATACGGGAGCACTTCGTCCCAAGTCTTATGTTCGACGTCAACGTACATTGACAGCATATCTGCGATTGTCTTGTTCAGACGTTCTGTTAGTCCGTTCGTTTGGGGGTGTACGCCGTCGTTCTTCGGTGATCCGTGTTGCTGTAGCGTAATACTCCTTGCATCAGCTCCGCAGTAAATGCCGTTCCGCGGTCTGTGATTAGAACTTCCGGGGCTCCATGTCACAGCACCAACTTGCTTATAAAGAACTTTGCCACTTCTTGTGCAGTCCCCCTCGGAAGAGCGGCGGTCTTCTGCGTAGCGCGTCATGTAGTCTGTCGCTACGACAATCCACTTGTTCTGTGATCGTGACGTTAGGAACGGGCCTAAAGGTCCATTCCAATCTGTTGAAATGTCTCGATGGACGGCGATCGGTTGTAGAAGTCCGGCGGGTCTTGTCGGCGGCGTTTTTCGTCGGTGGCAGTCACGGCAGCTCCGGACGTAGTGGATGACGTCAGAGGTAAGGCCGGGCCAGTAGTACCTCGACTTGATTTTTTCCAATAGTGCGGCTGGGCCGAGATGTCCGGAAGACGGGTCGTCGTGGCACGCTTCCAAAATTTCGTCACGAAGGTCCGCGGGGATGACGAGAAGGTAATTGGCTCTTGTTCCGGGGTTGAAATTCTTCTTCACGAGGACGGAGTTTCTAGGCTGAATGCTGGTAAGCTGCGTTTGAAGGTCCTAGGAACGGCAACGTTGCATCCCTCGAGGGTACTCGATTATGACGCGTAAGTCGGGGTCGGCACGCTGCTGGGCGGCTAGGTGCGCTCTCCGTCACGATCACCTAAGAACGCGCTGTCTTCATTCAGAGTCTTGTGGTGGTGGGTCGACGGGTGTGCGCGGGACAGGCAGTCGGCGTCGAGTGTTTCCTGCCGGATTTATAAACGACTGTAACGTCGAACTCCTGGGCAGGGCGCAAGCTCCACCGCCAAGACGGCCAGAGGGTCCTCAAATTGGCGAGCCAACACAAGCGCATGGTGGTCTGTTACAACCTTGAATGGCCTTCCATACAAGATTGGGCGAAATTTTGAAATCGCCCATATAATAGCCAGGCACTCTTTCTCAGAGGCAGAATAGTTTTCTCCTCCTTCGACAGACCAGGCTGGCATAGGCGATTACGCCTTTCGCAGCCGCTTTGCTTCTGGACAAGGACGGCACCCAAGCCTATATCACTGGCGTCCGTGTGCATTTCCGTTTCGGCATTTTCGTCGAAATGAGCGAGCACGGGCGGCTTTGCAGGCGTTTTTGGCAGCTCGCCGCGAATGCTTTTTCTTGGTCGTTCTTCTTCCAGCTGAAAGCGGTGCTGTCTTTCGTCAAGCGCGTGAGTGGCTCTGCAATGCGTGCGAAGTTTGCGACGAAGCGGCCGTAGTATGCGCACAGCCCGAGAAATATTCGCACGCCTTCTTGTCATTTCGGCCTAGGAAGTTCGCGATAGCTGAAGTTTTTGCCGGGTCAGGTAGGACTCCCGCGGCGTTGACGAATTGGCCCAAGAACTTGAGTTCCTCGTATGCGAAACGGCACTTTTCAGGCTTCAGCGTCAACCCGACGTACGAATGGCCTCGAGTACAGACTCCAACCCTTGCAGGTGTTCGTCGAAAGTCCGGGCGAATACCACTACTCGTCGAGGTATACGAGGCAGGTGTGCCACTTAGGCCAGTAGCACAGTGTCCATGACTCTTTGAAACGTCGCTGGTGCTGTGCACAGCCCAACGGCATCACCTTGAAACTCGTATAGGGCGTCTGGGGTTATAAATGCAGTCTTCTCTCGGTCTCTCTCGTCCACCTTCAATTTGCCAGTAGCCGTCTTCAGGTCCATCGATGAGAAGTACTTCGCGTGGCAGAGGTGGTCGAAGGCGTCGTCGATTGGGGGAGGGGGTACACGTCCTTTTTCGTGATTTGTTCAGTCGCCGGTAGTCAACACAAAACCTTAATGTGCTGTCTTTTTCTTTACGAGTACGACGGGCGCAGCCCAGGGGCTTTTCGATTGCTGTATAATGTCGTCGCTGAGCATGTCGTCGACTTGAGTCCGGATGGCTTCCCGTTCGTGTGAAGAGACGCGGTGCGGTGACTGTCGAATAGGTCGGGCTCCATCTTCGGTTATTATTCGGTGCTTCGCTAGAGGGGTCTGACGTAGTTTTGAGCTCGACGAAAAACATTCGCTATAGCGACGCAGCAAAGCCAATAATTTGTTCCGTTGTTCTTGCGGTAGCGCCGGATTCACGTCGAAGGGCTGCGGGAGCTTGAAGGTTTCTACGGGGGGTGCGTTCAAAGTCGGCGACCGCGATCACGTCACTTGCTTCTTGCGTTTCTTCGAGGAATGCAATTGCCGCGCCCTTGTTTAAATGCTAGTACTCCTCGGTGAAATTAGTAACCAAAATGTGCGATTGGTGTTCCTTGAAGCGCGCAATGCCTCTTACGACAGACACACCGCGGTCGAGAAGCAACCTTTGGTCACTCTCCACGATAGTGTCAACGTCAGGAGCAGCACCTTCACAGCAGACGGTGATAATCAAACTTGAGCGCGGGGTGGCAGGGTGACATGATCATCGGTTATCCTTACAAGCTGCACGGTGTTCGGGGTTCGGTTCCGGCGTCATGGAGTGATCGGAGGAAAAAAGTTATCGACCTTGGTCTGCGGATTAATTATTGCGCCGTTGTCCGTCAAAAAGTCCATTCCGAGAATTACGTCGCGGGAGCAGTTAGGCAAGATGACGAACGCGGCAGGGTGCGTCGTGCCGTCTATGGTGACGCGTGATGTGCACGTTCCACTTGGCGTCACGAGGTGGCCTCCTGCTGTGCGCTATGCGGGCCGTCTCATCTGGTTTATAACTTTTCTTCAGTTTAGACGCAAATGGTTCCGCTCATTACCGAATAGTAGCTCCCGTGTCTACGAGGGCGACTACATCAAAGCCGTCGATGGACACCTTGGACGTCAGATGCAGTCTTCCTCAAGTTCCGGGTTCGTCGGGGACGTCGTATGTCTGCTTGTACGTGTTGACGGTCGGGAACTGTGCATCGTCGCGTTGTCGTCGTCTTCTCAACGGACGTCTCGGTCAGGTCGGGTACGCGTCGCGCCGTGTAGCTGTCATCGTGTTCAGGAGTCTCGTCAGGGGCTGGGTCGGGTCGTCGGGATGAGGGCATGTCGTGAATCACGTGTCTTCGGTGCGTCCTTGCGGTCGTTGGAGGGTTTCCAGTATTTCGCCGTAGAGCAACTTCACCTCCAGAAGTTGCTGCTTTTAGTTTCCCCCGCGTGGGCTGGGGGACCTTCCACGTGCGAAATCAGCATTGCTACGGCGGTTAGGCGACTGTTATGGGTAGGGCGATGGCGATCGTCGTGAGCGGGCTGGTCCTCGGTTGGTGTTGGACAGGTATTCGTCGATCTCAGTAGGGCGCTGGCCGGGTAGGGGGCGTGGGGCGTCGACGGAGAAACCACGCAGTCCAAGTCTCCTGTACGGGCAGCGACGATAGATGTGATCGGCCTCCCCGCAATGGTAGCACAGCGAACGATGATCTGGCGTTCGCCAAACGTCAGTCTTCCTCGGAGTCTGGGTTTGGGCTGTGTACGGCGGTACGGTCGACGGTCGGGCGAGAGTGGACGGGCGGTATGGTTGAGCTTCTTGTAGACGGGTTGGAGCAGGCCGGGGGTCGACGAACAGCCGCAGAATAGGTCATCGCCTGTGGCTTACGGGGTGCCTCGGATGGCATAGAAGTGCCCAAAGCGTGTTGAAACCTCTTCGCGGATGACGTCAGTCAGGGGAAGCCACTTGAGGTTGCGGCGTCGTCGGAAAAAGCTTCCCGAAGCTCCTCCCTGACCACTGCTCGGATGGTCTCACGCAGTGTGTCGGAGCTTGTACCCCGGCACCGATCGTCTCGGAAACCCATCACGTTGACCGGGCGATCGTACTGCCCTCGTTCGAGCTTCCAGCGTCTTCCTCCATCGCGGGCCGCCTCAGACGCGAATTCGGCCACCGTCTTGGGAGGATTGCGGACAAGGCAAGCAAAAAGCTCCTGCTTTACCCCTCGCATGAGAAACCTTAGTCTCTTTTCTTCTGTCATCTCCGGATCCGCACGTCGAAACAACCTCTTCATCTCCTCAACAAAGATCACTACCCCTTCGTTGGGGTGCTGCGTTCGAGTTTCGAGTAAAAGCGCTGCGCGTTCTTTCCTGACCACGGTAGTGAAGGTCTTAGTGAACTCGCTTTTGAAATGAGCCCAGTTTGTCAAGGAGCTCTTGTGGTTCTCGAACCAAGTGCGAGCCGAATCTTCCAAGTAAAAGAAAACGTGCCGGAACGTTTCTGAGTCGTCCCACCTGTTGAATTTCCGGACGCGCTCCAGTTTTTCCAACCATTCTTCTGGGTCTTCTGCGGGGGCTCCTCGGAATGATGGCGGTTCCGTGGCTGCCTGCAGAACGACAGGAGGATTGGCTTGGTTGAGCATGGTGCTGGTTGCGACGTCTTTCTTCTTCGTCTTCTCCGGTAGTAGACCGAACTCGGGTGGTAAATCTTGCACGCGGAGGCTGGCTCTTGTTGGACTGGCTTGGCGGCTTCCAGAGGTTGTAGTGGGCATGAAGGGTGCGTACCCAGCACCTCCACCAGATATCACGAAGACAAGGACGAAGCAGTTGTCTTGAATGAGAAATACGTTATTGGAGCGAACTTGTGCTCCCTAACAACTCAAAAGAATACAGAGGCGGCGAAGCAGCGGTCAACAAAGTGACTTGCACAGGCGAGTGTCGTCGAATCGAATGCCCCGGCGTCCGCACTGCAGGCTTTTTATCTTTCGGCGCGCGTGGTTCTCGAAACGTCGATTCTCATCGAGAACATAGTAGATCCAAGAAGAGTATTCTGGGCTGTTCACGTTAGATCGGAATGCTCTCCCTATCACAACAGATAACACATGCGGCACAGAAAGAAAGAATGGAACAAGCGCTTCCCCTGGCGCAGAGATAACGCAGACCGGCGCAGCCGGGCGGTAAAAGCAAAACACAAATAAACAATCCCAATGTATGGTTCGCGGCAATATTAAGGCATCTATGTACAAACATACTTGCCTGAAGTCGGTGTAGGCAATGACTAGCCAACCACGCACCATACAATGTGCTTCGTTGTATTTTATGCCGCTCTCCTTAGCAGTCGTGGTTGCACAGTGGGGCGATACGTCCTCAGCGCTTATGCGTCTCTTAGTTGCAGCAATCTCACCTAGGGGATGGCTGCCTGCACTACACATTCCAGCTCTCTGTCACGCAGGATTTCTCGCGGTCTCTACCTGTTGTACTCGATCATACCACCAGAAGCAAAATGAAGTAGGGGTCCATTACTTTTTCCTTTGCGTATTTAAAACTTTCAAAAAACAAACAAACAAAACCAAACTGGTTACACCCCTCTCGAGTCCTACAACACAAACCGCGTGTAAAAATTAACCAACCAAAAAAATTGCACATGAAGCAGCTACAAAAGCTTCAGAAAGGTCTGTTAGCTTTCAGAGAAGCTACGCTGTTAGTGCGTTTTAGCCAGTTTGTTTATTGTACCCGTCGTGCGTGTCTGACATAAAAACAAAACCAACAAGTGTCCAATCCAATGCGTCACCAGGCTCGTGGATATGTCCTCCAATTTTTCCCTAAACGATTCGGTGGCATGTGCTTCTTCTAATTTTTGCGAGGGCACCATTTTTGTGTACACGCAAACAACATGGGGCAACGGCGTATTTTTTCTTCAGTCTGATAAGGTGACACTTTTATTCTGGTGCAAGTCTTCGCTCATAAAATTTACGCTAACGAATGTATGCATCCACGTGTACCTAGAACAGTTTCCCCAGTTACGTTTCTATACTCCGCTTCAGCTTATGCGTCATGTAACAAATACTTCGGTGTTCACATTTTCGCGAACTTAGCATAAACCTAATACATAGTTGTACACCACATATGCAGTTACGAACGATAACTCCTGCATTTTTTCGAGATCTTCTCCTTGACTCAAACTCCTAATGTTGAAAATACCAATCCTCTTCAAGCTCGAGCTCATCCTCGAGGAATAGATCCTAGACGCGCTTTTAGAAGCTCCAGGAAACAGTTTCAAGAACCAAACTAATTTTTCTGAGATGTTTCGATGTAGCTTAATAGTTTCCGTTCTGACGTATGTAGCACTTACGAGTATAAACGTTGTGTAAATTCTTCAGCTAATACAGTTCCTGTATTGCTAAGACAGGGCAGATAACAAACATCGTAATTGTGTTAAAAAACGCTCAACAATAATGTTTAGTCGATGAAGCAACGCTCTATTTTAAGCGTCGTAGGCGCTGCTGACCCTATTGCTACAAACTATACCTCCTGGACTGTTTATTTGTGTGTTATCTCGCCATCGTCTCACCGATCCCAGATTTATCTTGGAAGCGAGGCGCGCGTTTCACTGTGTTTTTGTGTATGAAACGCAGGCTATCTTTTTTGATATAAACATCGTATCACCCTGTCGTCACTCGAACTAAATTTTCGCGTTTGATTGACCGTGTTGTTCATCTGATTTGATGGTTCTCGAAGCACTAATGCCGAAAGATAAATCCTCGTAAGGCAAGCTCTGTGGCATTCGATTCAACGACACTCGCCTGCTCACGTCACTTTGTTCACTGCTGCTTCGTCGCTTGTGAATTTTCCGAGGTCTTAGGCGAGCCCAAGTTCACTTTATTAAACTTTTTTCCTTGAAGGAATCTGTGTCGTAATTGGTTAGGTGACACTATAGAGGAGCTTAGAGGTCGTGCGAGTGTGTCTGCTGGGTAGAATCGCTAAGCTCAAGGGTATCCATTGCTTGAAATCTTCTATCAAGAAGTAATCATTATCGCAGGTAGAAATGTGAAACAAAACCTCGTTGATTACGTACGAGACGCCTTAATATTTATTGTAGCAACCTTGCGCTTGGAGCTGTTCATATTAACATATGTAAAGAAGATGGTCACCGAGTCAATGCAACGGACAATGTCACCGAGTCAATGCAACGGACAATCTCCTGTTTGGTGGTATGCGTCAGTGCGAGGACGGTGCAACGGACAATCTTCCGTCTGTGGGCATGCACCAGGGTCAGGGACTATCATGGTCCAGTTTTGGTCACGCCCTATCGCACCCGCTTGTCTCGTGCTCGCCCTGTTCCGACCGGCTGAAACGACCGCTTGGTTTGGCCCAGCTCATCGTCGTACCCTTATCTGCCCTCCCAATAAACACCACTTCACATAAATGAATTTATTCCTTGTGGACGGGCGAGTCAGTTAACTTCACAGGACGAATGAAAAACTGCAGTGATAATTCATAAATAATTTATGGAAATCGTTCAATACCTACAAAAGAAAGTAGTACTTCTAATCCGCAGTTATCTTTCTGCATGAGCGAAAACTGAACATGAATGAAATGAAAATGAAAAAGAAGTTTCTCGCATTTAGTTTGAATTATTACACACGTATGCGAGGCTCAACTGTTATGAAAAGTGTGACAAGATTCAAATAAAGTTTGAAAACTAAATCTAAATCGATTTATGGAAGAGGCGTCAAAGAATCGCGCGAATGAAGGACTGCTTGGTTATTTTACAGTAGCCGCTCTAATATTCCGAACCGCACTAAGAAATGCAAAAATGAGCGAACACTATACGAAGCTAGCAAAACAGATCTCGGCGACAGCTGGTTTTCTTTGGTCCTCTTTCTATAACGCACGACTGAGTATCCGAGAAATTATCCGAGCTTAGCGTGAACTACGCCATATGTTTTGGAATCGTGAAAATAGAAAGAGTGCCCTAATATGGCATTCTTGAATATCACGGCTGCGTCATAAACGTTTCATAAGGTAATATGAGAAAAGGCTTGCTTCTGACAACCACGCAAGACGCTTGCCATTCGTTCCATTATAAAAGATGAGCCTCACTGACCAGACAATGGCAAAATTCGCCGCCCTCTGTACACAAAAGCTCCTCCAGCTGAACCAGATGTGTAAGCCTGAGAAGATCATGCTGCAAAGGAGTTAAAAGCACAGGGAGGTTTCGGTCGCAAGACAGCACGCTCGCAGCTAGCTATTGCGTGAAGCCCGAATTAAGCGACCACGGGAGCCAGTGGTGGGGGGCTGTGCAGGCGCGGCAGTGGCACCGTGGCAATGGTTAACCCCGGAGGCACGTTAATTCAAAATTGATAGCCCACGCAGCATACGCACTTCCAAAGAATGGGCAACATGCGATCAGCGATGGCACGAGCAGGCACCGGAACGAAAGAGAATACCACAAACACACAACCTATTATGTAAACTACTTTAATAAGCCTTAAGTAGTTACGCACAAGTAACCACCGGCCCCACGCTAGAGCTTCGCTGGTTAACCGCCTGTTCGGAGTCCGTTGGCGGGTTCTTGTACTTCTTTCTGACGCCACTGCACCGACTTGCGCTGCGTTTGGGTGCAACTAATGAAAGTGGTCTGTGGTTTTCGTGTGGCATTCGTCTGCTCTGCCGACCGTCGCTGTTATTTATGCGATTACAGCCTTCTGAATTGCTTTCCGCACATAATACAAAATTTACCACCTTGTGGACGATACGAAGCACAAAAGCCACACCTCGGTTTCCAAGGTAGACGTGGTGAGTACAGGCTGTCTCCCAGCGATCGTTCACCACTGGTAGATCATAAAAGATAGAAGCGTTCGTTGTAGAGCTGAGCCTCTCGAGGTAACTGACCTGTGCCGGTTTCTCTCCCCGCTCGAAAAGAACACGAAAGTGCCACTTTCGATACCCCTTTGGTCGTATTACAGGCATGGAGAGCACTGTGTGGCGCCAAAGTGGCTATTGGGGAAAGAAAAGGTTCCTCCGGCCTACCCCTCTCCACACCCCCCAAAGATAAAGGGAACTCTAATAGTTTTTCTACCCCCGGCCATGATTCCTCTCAAAGAAACCCTTATAAGAAATGCGGCTTTCGAATTGCGCGATACGGAACTAATTTTTCTTGGACATTTCCTTTCTGACGACATCGGCATTGCAACTACAAAAACCAAAATTATGAGAAATATTCCCGCTTATATTCCTTGTACCTGTACTTCGTCGAGGAAGCCGATATGGGGTTTTTAAGGTGCAGTGTTGCATTTCTTCTGACAAGTACCGTGCGCGCTAGTTTACACGAATTTTCAGCAGCTCTGCAGTGTCCTCACTGCATCCGAACGTTCTTTGCAGTACTGGCCTGAAACTCAGGGCACGGACAGCAGGTCGGTGATATATGCTAAAAAGCGCCTATAAGAAGACGAAAAAGTTCGAATGCCGCACGATATGCCAGCGGTTAGGGGGAGGATATTTTTTAAAACCCAGGGCGTATACAAGATCATAGCCTTCGTAATCATTGTCACCCTTATCGTTATCACAATTATGACCATCCACTGTTCGTTTGTGTTCACTGCAGGACGAAGTCCTCTTCCAGAAACAACAGGCCACTCCTGTCGCCCAAATTCAGAGTATATTTCCTGCCAGATATTTTTGCGTTAACTCCTGCATCGGGTATTTGGCTTTCCCAAACTCAGTTTCTATCTCTTGAGGAGTTCTATCTAACGTATCGCCCAGCGTTTACTTGTCATTGGCATTACATAAAATGCCCCAGCGTTCTTCTTACGCTTCATTTGGTGTACAATGTATTGAACCCGAAATTATTTTTAAATTCTAAGAGAAATTTTTTTATGCATAAGGGCTGATTCTAGAAATCTATTTTCTTTGGCTTGTTCGAGCGACCCAAACTTTCTTTCAAGGCGCTTACTACATATCCGTGTTTCCACTTCTATGCCATAAATACGAGGACACATTTGCTGTATGCCAGGACTTTTACCAACAAAGCTAGCTGACTTGCAAAATGTGCCCCATAGCATGAAACTTACATGTTTATTTTGCCTCACATTGCCACGAACCATGTTTTGGATTTGTTTGTTTGTGTTTTGTTTTTGCCGACCGGCTGCGCCGGGCTATGTTATCTATCTTATTCGTAGGCCAAGTGAAGCGCATGTTCAATTTCTTATGCCGCGCGTGTTATCTCCTTTGATAGAGAGAGTGTCGTGAACTAATGCCACCAGCCTTCTGTGATATACAGTGTTTGGATGCAATTCGACTGTTCGACAAGTCCTCGCGCACTGAGAAAAATGACCGCAAAGCGGACGCCGCGGAAATCCGACTCACCGACAATCGCCTGCAGTCACTTGGTTGACTGCTGCTTCGCCGCCTGTTATTCTTGTTGTTGTTAGGGAAGCACAAGTTCGCTCCAATAAACGTGTTTTCCTTCAAGACAACTGTGTCGTGTTGGCTTTGTAACATCTGGTAGAGGTTGCGGGGTACCCACCCTCTATGCTCTCAGCGACTTCTGGAAGCCTTCAAGCCAGTCCAACTGAGCCAGCCGCCGAATGCAAGCTCACCCGCTCGAATTTGGCGTCCTGCCAGACGCACCCAAGAGAACGGCCGCTGCAAGCACCAGCGTGGTGCATGAAGCCCCTCCCCCCATCGTCCTTCGACAGCCACAGAAAGCACCCTCGTTCCGCGGATCTCCCACTGAAGATCCTGAGGACTGCTTGGAGAAAGTGGAGGGCCTCCGCATATTTAACAGGTGCGATGACGAAGAAACATTCTGCCATGTTTTTTTCTATTTCGTAGATACAGCCTGAACGTGGTTCAAGAACACTGAAGCCTCGCTAACCGATTGGACTCTCTTTAAAAGCGAGTTCCTTAAAAATGTCGCCACTGTCATGCGGAAATAACGAGCCGCCCTTTTGATGTAAATGCGCACGCAGCGCCCCAACGAAGGAGTCGTTATCTTCGTTGAGGAGATTGATGGAGGCGAGGAGCGAAAACGCCCGCGTGTACGAGATTTCGGTGCATGGTAAAGATCCCCAAGGGGTCAAAGTTAAACCGCATCCCTCCACTACGGCGTGCCTCTATGCCTGCATTGCGTCGTCGCGTTAAACCCTGCAATCAATAAATCAATAGTTGAGGAGTTGAAGCAACTATTTCGTTGCGCGGACATCGAAATGACTGAAGAAATAAAGCACTGGTTTCTAATGTGCGGAGTGAAGCAAGAACTGTTTGCCTGCCTTGTCCGCAACTCCCCTAGAATGGTGGCCGAATTCACGTCTGAGGCTGCTGCATTAGAGAAGACGCTGGAAATTCGTACAAGACAGTACGACCGCTCCATCAATGCGCTAGATGTGGAGATAATCAGTGCCAGGGTATTAGCTTCCATACACTACGCGAGACAATTCGCGTGATATTCAGGGAGGAGCTTCGGAAAATGTTTCCAACAATGCCGCAACCTCAAGTCAATTTCCTGACTGATGTCATCCGCGAACAGGTCCAACAGGCACTGGGGACTTCAACGCTATCCGAAGCACCCCGCGAGCCACGCGCAATGACCTACACCGCAGCTGTTCATCAAACCCGCCCTGCTCCAACCCGTCGTCACGAGACCACGCCATACCGCCGCTCACTGTCGCTGCCCTACACCCTGTAGTTCGCAACCAGAAGCCTAGTAAGACGGACATATGGTGAACCCTCGTTAATCATCCGCTGTGCTTCAACTGCAGAGAAGCTGATCACATCTATCATCGATGCCCATACAAGAGACTCGGACTGCGTATTTTTCCGTTGCCACACCGCGCCCTCTCCCTGGACAACGCCTTCGTGAGATAGACGAGTATCTATCTGAAACCAGCCGTGGCCCAACCCGTTTCAACCGTTCGCCGTCGACTTACCCATACCAGTCACCGCACCACTGTAGAAATGGTGACTTCACACGTGGAAGGTCCCCCAGCCCACGCTGGGGAAACCAAAAGCAGGAACTTCTGGAGGTAAAGTTACACAAAGGCGGAACAATGAAAACCCTCCAACGACGCAACGACTCGCCGAAGACCCGGATTCATGACATGCCCTCATCCCTTCGACCCGACCGAACCCTGACGAGACTCCCGAACACAACGACAGCAAAACGGCGCGACGCGTACCCAACATGACCGAGACTGCAGCTGAAAAAACGACAACGATGACACACAGTGCCCGACCGTCAACACGCACAAGCCGAGATGCGACGCACTGTCGCACCCGGAACTCGAGCAAGGCGGCGTCCGACGTCCAGTTGTCCATCGAAGGCTTTGATGTAGACGCCCTCATAGACACGGGAGCCGACTGCTCAGTTATGAGGGGATCATTCGCGTTGTAGTGGGGTGTATTCAGAGAGCCAAGGAACCGAGAGGATCATGCATGCAGGCAGAAGAAGCTCGATCAGTGTAAGAAGCGCGGGTGAAGCTGAACCGAACTCGATAGCACTGGGCATGTTGCGCGCATGATGCTTGGGGATTGTCCTCGTTCAGCTTCGATTCCGGCTTGAGCTTGAATCCCGTGACCTTGACCTCGCTTCTTCATTACAGGGTCTAAGCTGAAGAAAGTTACCACCAGATGGGACGGTCCGCAAATACTTACGGCAGGAGGCCATGTCGTAATACCAAGTGAGCGTGGGCGTCACGCGTAAGAATAGATGGCAGCACGTACCCTGCTGCGTTCTCCATTTTGCCTAACCGCTCCCGCGACGTAATTCTAAGAATGGACAGTCTGACCTACGACGGTGCAATAATTGATCTGCAAACCAAGTCGATAAATATTTCCTCCGATCACTCTATGACGCTGGAACCGAACACCGTGCTGCTGTAAGGATCGCTCGCCGATGATGACGTCTCTGTGCCCCCCCCCCACGAAAGCTTCATGATCAAGGCTTGCTGTGTAGAAGCTGTCCTAGACATCGACACTATCGTAGAGGGTGACCAAAGTTGGCTTCTGGACCAAGGTGTCTCCATCGCAAGAGGCATTGCGCGCTTCAAGCAATTCTAATCCCACGTTTTGGTCACGAATTTCACCGAGGAGTACCAGCATCTAAACAAGGGCGCTGCAATTGTGTTCCTCTAAGGAAAGCAAAAAACAAGTGTAGTGATCGCGTTCGCCAACTTTGAACGCGCACGCGCAGATGCTTCCAAGCTGCCGCATCCTTTCGACGTGAACCCGGCGCTGCCGCAAGAAAATCGGGACAAATTACTGGATTTGCTGCGTCGCTACAGCGAGTGTTCTTGGTGGAACTCAAAATTACGTCAGACGCCCCTAGTGAAGCACCCAATTATAACCAAAGATGGAGCCCGACATACCCGACAGTCACCGTACTGTGCGTCTTCACATGAGCTGGAAGCCATCCGGACGCAAGTCGAAGACATGCTAAGCGACAACATTATACAGCCATCGAAAAGCCCCGGGGCTGCGCCGGTCGTACTTGCGAAGAAAAAAGACGGCACTATGAGGTTCTGTGTTGACTACCGGCGACTGAACAAGATCACCAAAAAGGACTTGCACCCTCTTTCACGAAACAACGACGCCCTCGACCACCTCTCTCCCATGCAAAGTACTTCTCTTCGATGGATTTGAAGAAAGGCTACTGGTAAATTGAAGTGGTCAAGAGAGATCGAGAGAAGACTGCATTCATAACCCCCGAGGGCCTATACGAGTTCAAGGTGATGCCGTTTGGGCTGTGCACGGCACCAGCAACGTTTCAGACTCATGGACACTACGCTGGCTGGCCTGAAGTGGCACACCTGCTCCGTGTACCTCGCCGACGTTGTGGTATTCGCCCGGACGTTCTGCGAACACCTTGGACGGTTGGAGGCTGTACTCAAGGCAATTCGTACGTCGGGGCTTGCGTACGAGGAGCTAAAGTTTTTGGGTCACGTCTTCAACGCCGCGGAGTTCTGCCTGCCCTGGCGAAAATGTCAGCCATAGCAAACTTCCCAAGACCGAAAGACAAGAAAAACGTGCTACGATTTCTCCGACTGTGCGCAAACTATCGGCGCTTCCTCACAAACTTCGCACGCATTGCAGAGCCACCTACACACTTTACGAAAGATAGAACCTCTTTATGGGAAAGGACCCAAGATAAAGCATTCGGCGAGCTGCAACAACGCCTGCAAAGCCCGCTTGTGCTCGCTCATGTGGACGATAACGCCGAAACGCAAATGCACACGGGCACCAGTGATATAGCTTTGGGTGCCGTCCTCGTCCAAAAGCAAAGCGGTTTCGAACAGGTAATCACGTATGGTCTGGCAAAAGAGGTGAAAAACTACGCTGCCTCCGAGGAAAGAGTGCCTGGGTCTCATATGGGCCATTTCAAAATTTCGCCCGTGTATGAAGACCGTTCAAGGTTGTGACAGACCACCATGCGCTGTGTTGGCTCTCCAATCTGAAGTACCCCTCTGCCCGTCGGGATAGGTGGAGCTTGACCCTGCCAGAATTCAACGACACAATAGTCTATAACTCGCGCCCTCGTTGACCCACCACCACTATAGTCCGATGAAGACGCCGCATTCTTCGTAGTCCTGACAGAAAGCAACCTAGCCACCCAGCACCGCGCCGGCCCCGAGTAAAGTGTCATGATGGAATATATCGTAGTACACTATGCAGCGTTCCTAGAGCCTTCAAACGCAACTTACCTGCATCCAGCCTCGAAACCTTCTTGTTCGTGAAGAAAAATATCGACCCTGGTACGGGAACAAGTTATCTTGTCACCTCCGCAGGCCTTCGAGACTAAATTTTTGAAGCGTGCCACGACAACCCGTCTTCCGGACAACTCTGCACAGTACGCACTATTGGAAAATAAGACGTTAAACATTTCTCATTTCGCCTCATATTTATCGACGTACTCGCCACTGCATCGGTTCACGTAATTGCGTGTGCATGTATATGTGTGCCATGTTGCGAATTGCAGATTTTATAAGATAGGGAAATATAGGAAGGCCGGCTTCTGTAATTATAGGAACGCCGCCTTCTGTAATTATGTGCGACCGCTCAGAAGAGACAGAGACCGACAGTCACGCCCAAATTATTCCACGATAACCGTAGTACTGCCCCAAGAACTTAAAAAATTGGCGCTTTTAATTAATGTCTGCGCAGGAGGCCGCCTGGTTCTTGCTGCGGCAGGAAACTAAACATCCCCCTCGCGATGGGCACGATCAAATGCAGAGCATTTCCGGGGGCGCACGACGTTAAGTAGTTTGCGTTACGTTATTGTTGTTGCACTTGTTGCGGTTGGTTGTTGTATTGTAAAGAAATGAGGAGACGGAATTACGTGGTCACGTGACATCATTTATTAGCAGGTGGGTATGATTATTATTCTTCTCTTCTCTCTCTTTTCTTCTCTGGCTGTTGTTGTTGCGTCATCGACGTCTAGATGCCTCTGGTTGAGTTAGTCCCCCCATTCGAGGGAGTCGATGGGAGACGTCATTGTTGAAGTTGTTCTTTTTCTTGCTGCTGCTGTTGGTGTTCTTGCTGCTCTTGCTGCTGCTGCTGCGGCCTTGTGGTCGTTGAAGTGGACCGTCAAGGGATCGGGAAGCAACGGTCGAACACGCAACGTAGACGCAGACGACGATGACGACACGAAGACGAGATCGATGCACGATCCGTGAATCGTCGTGGACGTTCTGCTGTTGACGTCGTTGTGATCAGACACGCAGTCCAAACCATGCAACTCCCTCATCCGCCTAACGAGCCAATCGTCCTTGCGAATGTCCACGTTAAAGTCACCCACAAGGATCAGGTGTTGAATGAGTCAAGGATATAAAGCGCGTTCGTAGCCCTCCGTTCTGTGTCGGCTTTGTGGTGCAGTGGGCAGAGCACCATGTACCTTGCGTTCCGCCCGCAGGGTCGTGGGATCGAAAACAGGCGCCCGTAAGTATTATTTTTTTATATAGTGCAGGGGGAGGTGTGCGGACTACTACGGACAACTAGAACGGGTGACATCGTGAGTTAAAGAAATGCTCTGCATTTAAAAATTACACCATCTCCCCGAAGGGAACTACGTGGTGATGCAAAGCGTGGGGGTTCCATGTAGGTTCCACACCCGAGCAGAACCGGCGCACGCGGTGTCTCGGAGCAGACTGAACGCCGCGTAACGCGCACACCTGCTTTTATGCAGCTAGAGGAGAGGAGAATGGAGGATGCACGCACATGTGCAGTGGGGGTGTGGACGGCGCAACAACATGGGAGGGACATTGCCCCGACCATGAGATGGCTCCTGGAGCGACAGTGTCGCCGGTGTCTTCGTGGGCAGGCACGAGAAGAGCACGCTTCCACTTTAAGCGCTCCGGGAGCGACAGTGTTGCCGGTGTCTTCCTGAGCCGGCATGAGACGAGCCGAGCGGCGAGGTGGAGCGCGGCGTTATCACAGCTGGTTAGGACTCCTGGAGCGGCAGTGTTGCCGGTGTCTTCTTGAACCGGCACGAGACCAGCTGAGCGGCGAGGAGGAGCGGCGAGGAGGAGAGCGGCGTTATCACAGCTGGTTAGAGCTCCTGGAGGGACAGTGTTGCCGGTTTCTTCCAGAGCCGGCACGAGACGAGCCGAGCGGCGGGGAGGAGAGCGGCGTTATCACAGTTGGCGTGGAGAGGAGGACGAAGGGAGGAGATGTGCGGACGCCGGACCACGACAGACGACGTAGGGTCGACTAAGAGATGCTTTGCATCTAAAATCAAGGTGAAGTACTACTGGCCCCGGCTTACAACCGATGTGCCCCACTACATCCGCAGCTGCCGTGACTTCCAGCGACGAAAAATGCCCCGACGAGACCAGCCGGACTTCTCAGCCTGTCGCCGTCCTCTTAAAGCCATTCTAACAGATTGGAATGGGCCTTCTGGGCCCTTTCCCTACGTCACGATCTGAGAACAAGTGAATATTCATAGCCACAGACTACATTACGCGCTACGCAGAGGCCGCTGCTCTTCCAAGGGGGACTGCACAAGAAGTCGTGGAGTTCTTCGTAAACCAAGTTGTGCTGCGACATGTAGCCCCTGATGTCCTAATCACGGACCGCAGAACGACCTACACTGCGTAGCTGATGCAAGGAATCCTACGCTACAGCAACACAGATCACCGAAGAACGACGGCGTACCACCCCGAAACGAACGGACTAACGGAACGTCTGAACAAGACGATCGCGGATATGCTGTCTATGTACGGCGACGCTGAACATAAGACTTTGGACGAAGTCCTTCCGTATGTCACGCTTCCGTACAACAGGGCTATACAGGAAACTACGGAGATGACACCGTTGAAGCTTGTCTACGGTAGACAGCTGACTACGATGCTTCACGCCATGCTTTCGCGCGTAGAATACGACGATCTCAATGCCGACGTCCAAGGATAACTTCAGCGTGCGGAGGACGCCCGCTAGGTCGCTCTTGGTCGCACAACGGACCAGCAGCGGGTGGACGCCGAGTACCACCCAGGGTATTGTGTGCAGGTTTGGACTCCCATCCGACGACGCGGACCCACTGAGATGCTCCTGCGACAGTATTTCTGACCCTATCGGATTTGACAACGTGTTGGCCAACTTAACTACGAGGTGATCCCCGATGGTAATTCTGGAATAGCACGATGAAACACGCGTCCCGAAGTCGTTTACGTGATTCCCCTGAAACCTTACTACGCAAGATGATACTTTTCTGTTGTTTGTTCGGACTGCCTTTTATTTTAGCATCTGGTCGTTGCTCTCTTTAGGCGTGGGGGTGGGGGTAATGCCACAAACTATGTTTTGGGTTTGCTTGTTTAAGTTGTGGTTTTGCCGACGGCTGCGCCCGGCTATGTTATCTCTGTTATCCGTGGGCCATGTGAAGCGCATATTCTATTCTTTATTCGGCACGTGTTATCTCCTTTGATAGAGAGTGTCGTGAACCAGCGTCACTAGCCTAGAACAATCGTCTGTGACCGAGAGTGTTCTGGATGCAATTCGACTGGTCGACAAGCCCTCGCGCCGAGAGATAAATGACCGCCGAGCAGACGCCGTGGCATTCCGACTCGCCGACGATCGACTGCACACGTCGCTTTGTTGACTGCTGCTTCACCGCCGGTGTATTGTTTGAGTTCTTGGGGGAGCACAAGTTCGGTCTAATAAACGTGTTCTCCTTCAAGACAACTGCGTCGTGTTTGGCTTCGTAACAATATGATTCTGCGCTAATGCAGTCGCAAGAGATGATGATGGTTGAAATTAAATAAATATACGAGTGTTATTTACCAATGTTGAGCAGTGTTTCTTTGTGTGCTAATAAACATTAGCTTTTATTATGGTTATTTTTATTTTTGAGGCTCAGCGTTTTTAGTAAAGTCGTTGAAGCATAACCCTGGAAGTCCTGATTAGAACTAAGGATTAACTCATGTGTTGCAGACATATCAAGGGGTTAATTATCCCTATTTTTTCATAGCCGTGATTTTTCGTAAATAAATTTTAAACATGACATTCTTACTCAGCTATGAATAATTTATTGCCTGTGTATTCATAGCTATGTGCTTTTCGGAACCAATTTTAAACTCGACCTTCCTACGCAGGCTATGCGTAATATGAGGCAGAGCATGGATCTTTACTTGGAACCTCTATTGATTGAGAATTTTGTGCTTCAAGTTCAAAAGCTGCTATGCCCGCTTCTGCTCCACTAATGAGTTGTATAAAACTTCAAGAAAAATGGTTAGGCTGCACGTCAATTTCGCAGGGCCGGTCGCAGGCAGCTTGATAGCGGTGGTCGCGGATGGTGCGGTTAAGCGATTGAAGCCGTGCGTATGAAGCAGGCAAGCAAGTAGCAGCCATTGCCAGCTTCCGCAGCATATTTTCCACGTTTGGTGTGTCATGCCCAAGAGTAACGAGAATTTTCCCTTTTTGCGAAGAACAATAACGTCGGACACCTTCGTGCTGGTGTGTATCCCTCCAAGTCTAACGGGCTGGCCGAAAGAACCCGTGTCAATTCAATTTCAATTTATTCAAGACAATCCTCATTACTAGTTTGCTTTAGGTGGCGTGGCTATAGACAGAATTAAAGTCTGACGCGGCCACGACATCCATTCAGCAACTGGAGACAGCCCATCATGCATTGCGCTAAGCGTGAGCATACAAATATTGGTAAACGAAAGCAAATGGCTCAACTACACCAAAACATGTCGATACACTACAACAGTAACACACCAAGAAATCCCTTTTGAAAACATACAAGGCTATAAAGAGTTCATTTTTTGGACAGTGGGGATAATATACCACAGTAGTGATTGTTTTACAGCAAAGGCAAAGTAATTTACACTAACAAATCAAAAACTAAACAAACAACTAGAACATAAATCACAAAGCAGCATAAGGTGACCACACAGCTAGGAGGTTTTCGTTCTATATAAACCAGACAAAACTGTACGGTACTAAATCAATTGTCCGCAAAGAAGAGAGCTTTCATAGCTTTTTTTAAAACAATGTCTTGAAACATAGGCATGTAAGAGATCTAAGATCACAGAATACTGAGTATGTAACCCGGGTATTTGAGAAAGCAATCTCTGCTCTCCATAACCTGTCCTTGAATACGGTTTGGCGATTAAGTTTGTTACTAATTGTTCTTAAACGTTAATAAGACGATTACCAAAGCTCGAAAGAATGTATTCGGAAGCACATTAGGCGACAAATCACTTAAAGTACTTTTAAGCTACAGGAGCCCGCTGTGTCACAAAAGAAAATCTCCCTCCGAATATCTATTGAGCTACCTGATCCAGTCGCGATAGCACTCGTGTTTCCTACCTTTCCCATTATCAACCCTGAATACACTGGTGGCCTACTCACCATGTACTCCTGTAACTTGTGCCAGGACAGAAATAGACGTCAGGGGAGCTACCTTCCATTACAGGGTCACGCCTGGTGACCATAAAAACGCTGGCGTGGTAACACGTAACACAGACCAATTGCGTTCAAGGCCAAGCTCGGCTACAGCGGCGCCTACACAGGCCAACATCCAATGCGATCCAAACGAGTCCCCTGCAGACCAGGCAACGTCTGCACACGAAAGCCACAATTCAGAAAGTGCAGAAGCCCATTCAAGTTTGCGACGCTCAACAAGGGGAAGACAAGCCGGTACAGCGTCTTCAATTCTAAGGAAGCTGAAATCTATACTGTCGAGAACTGTTACGTGCAGCCACCTGAGCAAGGCGTGCGACGTATCAACCCAGTGTAATTTATCTCCCTCGTTGTATTTGGCCGCCCTTTTTTCTTCAAACACCCTCTCCCTTTTTTTCTATAATTAAGTACTTTGTTCCAGGACAAATGAACCGTTCACTCCCTAGCGAAGGCCGTGGCTGTCGTTAACCTTGGTTCCCGCTTTGCGCGGGTACACTATGCAACACCATCTCACTACGTCTATCCGTGACACACATTAGTCGATATCTTGGATATGGAACCGGAAATACCTTCCCATCTCCAATATTTTCAAAAAACTGAGACAGTCAACGCATCCATGCGCACCCCAAGACGCAATTAATAAGATCAACAAACCTACCCTCTACTCCAGAAAAACTTTCGGGTTACAAATATACACAACCCTCCTGGCATTAAAGCCTGAGACAGAAAAACAAGACTTTCTTGTCTTTGAAACCTGAACATTAATAATAAGCGGCCTTTAGGGCCGTACAACATATTGCGCAGCTCGGGAGGGGGGGGGGAGAGCATGGACGTATGCACCTGACACTCATTAATAACCCGGTGAGTCGTTGCGTATACCTAATTCATTACTTCTGATTAATGACTTGGTGCTTGCGGTTGCATACCCCTTTGGCGGATGCGGGAGTAGAGAGTAGAAGCATTCGTTAAGTAAGCGGTGTGTTGCTAAAGAGCTTTTTTTCTCGTCTTATCAACTCAGCCTTGCCCTGAAACGTTTTAATAGCTTCATAGTTTGCTTTGTAGAGGGCAATGTAAACTTTTTATGTTCTTCGTTCAGAAGGCCGTTTGGGATGGTGAATTGGGCAATAAGACGTATTATGTATTATTGGAGCAGAAGCTGTCTAGAGCCTTAGCCTTTTCTGTGGGTATTCTTCGTTAGGTTCCCCGCACTTGTCAGTGAATACGCAAGTGCCTAAACATTTTCGTAAAAACGGTATTTTCTGCCTTTATTTTCACTAGTTCTTCCGGCAAACAAAGGCCTGGTAGTCGCCTATACAAAAAGAACGCGTCATAATTTCGGCCTGATGACAATAAGTTACAATAGAGCGGACTATGTTCCAGTCCTTTTATATAGACATTTGACGCTACTTAATAATATTGAGTTCTTAATGCAGTCAAAATAGTGCCCCTCACTGGCGCCGTCACCGTTCTTTTTTATTTTCGAAATTATTTTGCAGTTATATATATATATATATATATATATTTATATATATATAATATATATATATATATTGAGAACTCTGGATTATGTGACCTTAACCAATAAAAACGTTTGCCCAAAAAGACGCTTGCAGAGAGACCTAGCGAGGTGTTTTAATTTTCTATCCTACAAACACTTTTAGGAATGTTCCTCCCTACACATGCCATAAAATCTTCAAGAGCTGTCCAAATTAGTAGTCGCAGCCATATAAGTGCCTACAATGAGGACTAACTACTCTTCGGCGATACATTCTGCAGCACTTTTTCACATATGCATTCAAATGGCATGACTTTTCCACTACCAGCACGTAGCACATCCACAAACGGATCAATACCCGATCCCAGTCGATCGGTTTCAAACACATAAACCCGTCGACAGAGCCATGCCTTCGAATCATTCAGTAGCAGACGCTTTTGCACTGGCAGTGTTTCCTATATCATTGCACGTGCGTACACAAGATTTCGCATTCATAGGAACGTGAATTTTTTTGCAACATCGCATCTGTCAGTAAAAGGGATTTTTATTTCCGCTCTACGCACCCAACACTAAATGCCGTGCATACGGCCAGTTAAGTTGTTCGTCGTAGCTAAAGAAATATGTAGAAAAATATTAAACAATAACGAAATACACAACGAATAACAAATAAACAGAAAAGATGTGTGTGGCTTAGCTCTGATAACCATGAATTTGCGCAGTGAAAGCTTTGTTCAGCCTTTTTAAAGCTTGGTTTCCTTTTATTAACTTTGGTTTAGCTGTAATTATTACACTTGGGTACACATTCATTGTTAAGCCAGGTATGACAGCAGTCGCAAGGTTTTACATGAGCAGGCTTTACATGAATGTGACTAGGCTTCGATAAACACACAATTTCTGTCTCCTACGCTAGCTTCGCGCGCTTGGATTTCAACACCCTACCCAGTAAAGCAGCTCGACCGCCGATATCGTCAAGGGTGGTGACGCGCTTCGAGCCGACGACGGCTAAAAGCGTGATGCTGCTGCACAGCGCTCAGAGAGGACGGCCCGGACTCGCTCTCATCCATGTCCAAGCTCGCACTGACTAGACTAACGCGGTGCTCCTCTTGGCCGCCGCCCGGTGAGCCACGTAGTCTGGCGGGAACCAGCTTCGGAGAGCGCATGCGCCAAGCCAGTGGCGTCGGCACGAGGCGGCGGCGGAGCTCCGCGCGGCCAGTCACGTGACAGCGTTGCCAAAGCTTCGACGAAGCTGCGGTCAAATTAAGGTCAAATTGCTGACTACGGCGAAAATCGTCTACACTAGGTTAGTAAAGCTCTCCTTTAAATCAAACAAATGCTTGCTTTTCATAGAGTACCAACTGATCAGCCTTTGATACACCCAGGTTTCTAGTACAGAGGTCATGTGCTGTCATAACCACTGCGCTCGCACTTTGCGCTTACTGTGGATATCCTTAAAGCGCCAGAAACTAACTCTGTTTGTAGTTAAAACAGTTTAATTTCTGCAACACTGTCACGCACACTCAAGCTGCCGCAAATGCGGTGCCAGAAATGCTCTTCAGTCCTACCTGATATCGAAAGATCGAGCCGACACCCCGTGCACAAAGTGGAGTTCCGGCGAAACTACTGGGCACTTGTAAAATGACCTATTGCATGCATGGACGCTGAAATGCCAGGGATTGCCCCTCTCCTGGCCGCCTTTACCGGGCTGCAGGGACCACCCTGTTGCTTCTACGAATTTGAGGTAACTTCGTTTCCCGCAGATGTTGTCGTTATGCCCCACAGACGACTATTTCGAACCTGATATATTGATTGAAGGGTTTAACGCACCGACGCAACGCAGGCGATGAGGCGCGCCGTAGTGGAGGGCTCCGGATTAATTTTGACCACCTGGGGATCTTTAACGTGCGCCGAAATCTCGTAAACACGGGCATTTTTGCTTTTCGCCTCCATCAGAAAAGCGACCGCCACGGCCGGGAATCGAACCCGCGACCTCGTGCTCAGCAGCGCAACGCCTTAGCCACTGAGCCACCGCGGCGGGTTATTTCGAACCTATTGATATGACAACCAGAAACTTCAGTCACGACGACCTATCACTTCAATGACGTCATAGACACAACGATAAACACCTTAGTTAGAAATCAAAACTAAGTTATGCGCACGGGACGTAGAAGTAACTAACAGTGCGAAAATATCGTAAAAATGACAACTTTCATATAAAGTGTGGACAACCCTCACGTGCTCCATAAATTGTTCTTGGGATGTGCGTCATGATAAAACGTACATAACCGCTCATACAGGTGTCGCCTAATTAGTTGGATATAGGCTAGTGAACAATTCCAATTATTGCGGTAAGTCCCGACCACCAGGGGATTATTGTGTCCTACAGGTTCTGCGTAAAATATGCAGGTTTTTTTATTCTGCATGTTAGCATGCATAAATTTCGCATAAATAAATATTCGGACAAAGCTAGTTTGCCTGTTTCACTTTGTTTATAACAGCTGTGTAAAAGAGCAGCCAGCTCCTGCTCTTTCTTACGTTCAACTTGTCTCTCATCATATCTTTTTAGTCAAATAGGAATAGTTTATGGTATTTCCATAAATCGAGATAAAACAGGGTGCGTTTCGATATGTAATAAATTTTGGTGCTCCAGAGCGCCGATTTTTTTAAATGCTGCAGTTCCCTTCACTTGATTTGAACACGTGATAATTACAGTTGTTTCAATGAGTCCATGTTCGCCGTGGTATCTACCGTATGCTCGTATATTTAAAAGAGCACTTCCCACAAGTTTTGGTGTTTCTTGGTAAAGGTATTGTTAAGTGAGGGGAACGACAGTTTGTTGTCAGGTAAACAAGGGGTAGTTCGATAGGTCGAAAACTAGAAATTTCTTCTATTTCTACTTCCATCTCCTTAAACTCAATTTGTTGCTCAATTCCCCGGGTCAGTCGATCTCGAGGACCGGAAGCAGACGACGTAACAATAAGTTCACAATAAGTATGGTTCTCCTAGTTTTGAAATGAGCCTGTGGCACTTGATCGGTGTAAGAAAAAACGCCACAATGTAACTATCTCTGACTTCATTCCACTATCTCTGACTTCATTCCACATGTTAGGTGCTACACACAGCATGGTGTTTTCTGAAAGGCAGCCAGTTAAACAGAATGATGCTTCTCGTGGTGCAAGGTGGTGCAGATTTATTTTCTCAATTGCTGCTCCTACGGTGATGCTGCATCCATTTGATACAACGGCTACTGTGATCATGGACAGAGTTCCAACGGAAACCACAGCTGCCATGCTCAGGAGCACCTGCAGCACAAAACAAAAAGAAAGAAGGGAAAAAGGAGAAGTTACAACTCTACACAGCTCCCACTGTCACCAAACTAGAAGGGCAGTTCGAGGCACCTACAGATATTTACACTGATAATGTGCAATGTATCTTGCTTTGAAGGGACCCTACAACACTCTTGGAGCAGTGGAAGTAAACCTGCACGACGTCTATATTACACTGCCAGGAATACTTGAGCCAAATATTACTCGTGCACATGAAGCGGTAGGCGCGCAAATCACTGTAAAAGACGCGGAAAAACAAACCGCACTCTCTTCAATTTCGCTCATTATGCACCCCTGGCATGATCTAAACAACGTCAATACGGCCATGGCTGTCCTCTTTGCTGTCGCTGGTCGACTTCGCGGCTTATTTCTTGCATTTCCTGTTCGTCAGCGCTGTATGCCAACCTCTTCTAAAAGTGAACCTGTACGTAGAGTTTTGGGGGTTCTGTTGTGTTTTGAGTGCGCAAGGAGTTTCGTTGATCGACTAAATAGTCCCCGTTCAACGAGATCACTCGACAACAAACGTTCGTTACAATGAAAACGCCCTACCAGACTGAGCACGCGCTTGCGACTAGGCAGCGTTGCCTGCTTTTTTGTGGCACCGGACGGGAAATAGACCCCTCCACGTTGCGGAGAAAAGAGAAAAAACTCCACGGCCTGTGATATAGCCAAGGCCCCCAAAAAGAACACCGTGAGCCGCACCCCATTCAAGGTTAGAGCGCACAACTTTTGTGCGTTCAGCCGAGGTGCTCCTGAACTACAAATTGGTTAAAGAAAAGAAATAGTTTCCAAAGAAACAGAACCCGAGAAAGCATTATGAAAGGTTTTCAGCCAGAAATCAGATAAAAATGAAAACAGCCAAACGCTTTTATTGCAAAGCTCAGATTTTCAAACTATTCCCGTGTATCGTTTTTTTTCTCAAGTGAAGTTTCAGCTCCACAAAGTGTAGCAGTCGCATATTGTATGTTGCTTTGTTCAAAGTGGCCCAGCTATTGAAGTCACACGATAGGGCGAGGAAACCGCCCAGCCGACAGGTTTTTTTAAAAATAGGTGCCTATATTTACGCGAAGGCGACCTTTACAGTGAGGTTATGCGCCCAGAGGGACGCATAAATAGCCGGTAATTGTTGATTTTGGAGGCTTAATTAACTAAAATTTACTAATTAATTTTTAAGGGCTACAGTAACCAGACATATTGAGAAGTTAGACGCTATCATGTTTCTAGGCAGTTTCTATTGGCAGAATTATTCAGATGCATCCGTATTCCGAGATACCAAACGGCGAAGTTTAATTGCCGTTCGCATGATTACGCATGCAAGACAGTCTACACCGGTGCAAAGATCCTCCCTTCTGTGAGGTGCCTGCTGTGTACGATGTTTAGTTCGACATAGGGATGGAGGCCCAGGAAAAAGTGATTATCAGCACCCATTCGTTCTTGGCTTGCAGTATTGCAATCTGGAGTACTCGGAACCGCTATCGAAACACAGAACAATAGCGAGGAGCTATGCGCCGGTCTAGACTTCTATCATGCGTAATCATGCGAACGGCAATTAAACTGCGCTGTTTCATATCGTGGACTACGGATGCGCTAGAAGAATTCTGTCAATTGAAACTGCGTAGAAACACGGTTGCGTATAACTTTCCAATACAAACATGCCTGGTTACTGCAGCCACTAAAAGTTAATTTATCAATTTTAGTTAAAGAAACCACCTACATCAATAATTACCTCCTAATTATGTGTCCCCCTGGCAGCATAACCTCACTGTAGAGGTGGGCTTCGCGTAAATCTAAGCGCCTCTTTTTAAAAAAACGCGTCCACTTTACTTTGATCACCCTGTATAAACAGAGCTCGTGCGATAAAAACCTGCATACGGTACAAAACACCTCCATTCCTCACGATGTCTTCAAGAGCAGCGGCAATTGTTTCACACTTCCTAGCCCCCTCCGCTGCGCCTACCAACTGTCCATCAGCAACGCTAGACATATTGAGCGTCGCCAGCATCAGTAAATGGAATTTAGCTTTCGCGAACCACACCGTCAGACTGAAGCGGAAGCGCGAAATCGTTCCGTAACACGTTTCTGCACCGAACCTTAGTCGCGCAAGAAAATGGCCAGAAAAAATGAACTTACCGAACTTTCTTTGTCCGGGCACTGTAAAGCACCGCCGTTCGTCGATTGTTTGCAGCAGCATTTCAGCTTATCGTTAGCCTCACGTGTTTCCAAAGTGGCAGGCAAGATATCCAAAAAGCGCGAACACATGTCGCAACACAAGGCTGAAAATGTGCCTTTCCAAATATACCACTAGCAAGCGATTATTTTGTTTTCACTATCCATTATCTTCGATTTATCGTATTCGGTTAATATTTTTGTGTCCTCGTTCATTTGTCCATGAGTGCTCATGTATATACAGCACAGCGTTCGGTGGCTGGGCGCGCGTCCACGCATGCCCTCTGGAGTTCCGGTGATTGGGCACGGGCGGTACAAGACCTGCGACAGACGTCAGCCGTTCACCTTTCGAAGAGCAGGAGTGTGCATATTCATAAGTGGACCGGATAACGTACGTTTCCAAAACAAGTTTTGAATAATGGCTGCCCACGAAACACGAGTACTCTAGAACTGGACAACAGCCATTCATCAAGTGTTCCCCTGCAAGCGGAAACAAAGCGGTCGCCTGGTGGCCGTGCACAAGCTGATCATCTTTTGTAAAACCCGCTTTCAAGCAACCAACAAGCGAGTACTCGGCGGTGGGAAACCTGCCGCCTGTCTTTGGATTGAATGTTGCTAGAGGAAGTTCCGTTCATCGCCGGTGGTTGATCCGCGAGATAACTTCTGAGTAAGTTTCGCCGAGGACAAACCGTGTTGACGGTTAACGAGCGAAAGCTGACCAACGTAAGAACATTGGCTGCCGAAAACGTGCGCAGGGGTTGGTGGCCGTATTCAAACCGTTTATCTTATGTTCAACGCTGGCCATTTTGTTGCCGGTGGCCGAGCATTCCGTAGAACAGCCGTAGGTTGGCCGGTCAAGAATCGGACTTGCTGTGCTGCTTGGGTGTAGAGTATTGCTATGTCCACTGTGTTTGCAAGTGCAGCAGCGGCGGCAGTTTGATTCGCAATCTCATTTCCCGCGATTCCAGCATGGACTGGAACCCAGCACAGGATTGGTTGAACATTTTTAGCATATATAGATATTATGGCATTAACGACAAGATTGAAAATGTGGTTTTTTTCTTGGTCTGTGTGAAGACAATACACGCGCAACGCTCAATTAATCTGTAAAGATGACAGACTTAAGAATTTGCTTAATGAGAATGTGCTAAACGATGAGTAAAATGCCATATGCTTTTGCGAATAAAATCGTGGTGTGTACACTCATGGTTCTGCAAGAATTAAAATTACGACCATTAGCAGCGCCCGACACCGTAGTTAAAGTTTTTGAGGCATTACAAAAAAATTGGCACATATATATTTATCCTGCAGGGACAAAAAGTGCTGCAGAATCGCCATTCTCTGAGCACCTGTTTTTATCCATTTTCATAAAAGACAAATCACTAAATACAGGCTGAAGTTGCCGTGGTGGGAAAATGTCAGTAAATGATGATGTGTACACATAAAAAAACCAACGGTAAGACCGAAGCTTCCTGTCTCACCCTCAGTGAAAAGGGAAAAGAAACAGATGGACGATGTGAGAAGCGCTGGGTTTTGGTTGTATCGTTAGGACAGGTTTGAAAGGATGTTTAATAAATAATGATTCCTTGAAAGCATATAATCAATCTATGTAAATTCGTTGATGTTCCAGGCACCATTTGTTACTTTCAACCTACAGACGCTGGGCCGGGCTAGTGGTGAACGCAGCACACGCAAGGCGAAGGCCCAATTGGAGTACTGGATCAAGAATCTTTAGTGTTGTTTTTGATGCCTACCCACACACGACACGGCCGTGGTCTAACCGAGACCCGACTAAGGCGGTAAAGATCCGGAGACGCAGTTGTTTGTCTGCACCGTAGAATTGGTGGGAGAGGACCTTGAGAATATTTAGTGTTTTGAGGCATTTATGTTTAAGTGGTTTTAAGTGTGGGACGAACGTGCGTTTTTCATCAAATAAGACGCCTAAAAATTTGTGCTGCCTTTTTACAATAATAAATGCAGGATTAAGGGTAATATGAGGGCTCCTATTAATCCCGCGCTTGCGAGAGAACACAAGTACTCTTGCCCAGGTTTAGTTTAAAACCGCTAAGGTCAACCTAGCCAGCAAGTTTCTTAACACCGAGCTGTACGTGACGTTCGGAGATTGACAGGCTTCTTGATTTAAAAGATATTTCTACATCGTCTCCATAGATGGAACAAGAAGTGGATGGCGCCAGTGCTTTTCAGGAGGGAGGTCATCCTAACTATAAACAATGTGCAGCCTAAACCTCCGCCTTTTGGCACACCATTTTCCTTCACACGCATCCTCGACAGGGATGACTCAATCTTAACAGCAAATGTCCTCGTGAACTTGTAACTAGATATGGTGCTTAACATGTTACCTGGCACTCCAAAGGACTTGTGATTGCTCAGGATGCCATATCGCCAGGCTGTGTCGTAAGTCTTTTCAAGATCAAAAAATACCGTAAGGCAGAACTGGTTATGTAAAAATGTATTTTTTATTAAGGATTCCAACGCATCAAGTTGATCGTTGGTAGAACGCCCCACCCTGAAGCCTACATGGCAGCTCTCCAGAAGACCATTGTAGTCCAGAAAGTAAACAAACCAAACATCATCTTCTCGAGAAGCTTAGACAGGCAGCTGGTCAGGGCAATGGGTCGATAGCTTGCCGGGGAGGAAAGGTCCTTCCCTCGTTTAGGAAAGCTACAACAATACCCTCCCTCCAAGAGTTTGGAATGTGCCCCGAAAGCCCTATCTTGTTATATAGGTGCAGGAGTGTTAGAAGAGTGTAGGTGCCAGAGGTAGGCGAACTCACTCATGAGTCCACTCACTCAGACTCATTTGGACTCAAACTCACGCGTGAGTTTGAGTTTGAGTGAGCGCGAGGCTAGTGTGGCATGATGAGTTTGAGCTTGAGTGAGTTTGAGCCGAGTGATCCCGACTGAGTTTAGTCCGATTGAGTTTGAGTATGCCTGAGACATAGTGAGTTCTGAGTCCATTTTGAGTTTTGAGTACACTTTGAGTTTGAGTCCATTTTGAGTTCTGAGTACATTTTGAGTTTGAGTTCATTTTGAGTTCTGAGTACATTTTGAGTTTGAGTCCATTTTGAGTTCTGAGCACATTTTGAGTTTGAGTACATTTTGAGTTTGATTACATATGAGTTTGATGTGCATTTTGAGTCTGAGTACACAGGAGTTTTGAGTCCATTTTGAGTTTGAGTACATATGAGTAGCCTAGCAGGCAGCTAAGGTGGCTGTTAAGTTTCATGCGCCACTGTGGGCTGGGAATTCCGGTGACCTGCGGGTACGGCACCAATCGCGATCTGCATGATCGGTTGGGAGGGAGGGGGTGTCTGATTTTTTTTAGTTTCTTGTTGAATTTTCATGGCCGTAAGCACTTGCTGTATACCTAATTTTCGCGGATGGGCGTCGGTGAGTGATAATTGACTGGTGAGGTCATAAAAAAGGGTGTCTTAACTTTTCCTCCTGACGGAATCCACTAAGAGCGTGGGAAAGGGTGGTGGGAAAGCACACGGCGGCGCTGGCGTGCTGGTTGTTCGCCTGCTACTGTTAACGGCTTGATATACTAGGGGTCACAAAAGAAAAGGTGAGAGCCGGGGGAAATGGGGGCGGGGGCGGTCCTTTCTGCTGTTTCAAATAAATTAGCTGAATTGACTGGGCAGCGCCCCTTAAGACAGAATAATGATCACATTAAATGGGTGAAAAGTGAAACTGATGAGGCTAAGGCGTGTAAGGTATCATATGAAAGGCCCGGATTAACGGAATCAAGCGGGCGGTAAATAAAAAAATGCTTCCTGATTGTAGTCATCAGGCAGTTATAATGAGTCATAGATTGGGTTAAAATTCAAAATGACGCTGCGAGAATGTGGGGAATCAAATTCAAGGTCTCGATGTGGGGATTCATTCGGGACGAAAATGAGTTATGAATATATCAGGACGTAGTCATGGTAAGTCATCGATTTGGTTAAAATTCAAGTTCATTACGCTATGGCGTTTGGCGTATCAAATTAAAGGTCTCGATAAGGGTAATCACGTGCTTCCTGATTATTATCATGACTAGTCAAATGGGTCATAAATTAGGTCAAAATTCACAATGATGCCACTGGGTGTCCGGGGCATAAAATTAAAGGTTCCGATAAGAGAAATCACGTGGGACAAAAATGTGGTAGGACTATATCATGAGATAGTCATGGTTAGTCATTGATTGTTTAATTTCAAATTGATTCCGCTAGGATGTGATGGGTATCAAATTAATGGTCTTGATTAGCGGAATCACGTGGGAGAAGTACAAAAATGCTTCCTGGTTATAACCATTAGATTGTCAGGCGAGTCTTATATTCGGGTAAAATTCGAAGTGACCCCGCTAGGGCGTGTAGGGTTTCAAATTTACAGTCTTGACGAGGGGAATCACGTGGTACAAATAAAAAAAGGCTTCGTAGTTCGAATCATCAGATAGTCATGATGAGTCATAGATTGGGTTAAATTCAAGGTGAGGCCGCTGAAGCATGTGGGGCGTCAAATTGAAGGTTCCAGTTAGGGGAATCACGTCGGACACCTAAATAATGCGTCCTGGTTACAGTCATGAAAGTCATGGTTATTTTGACTGGTATGAATTCCATATGACCCTGCTAGGGTGTGTGGGGTATCAAATTAAAGGTCTCGTCGAGGGGGATCACGTGGGACAAATATAAAAATGCTTTCGGGTTATAATTATGAGCATATAGCAAAAGGTACACACTCACACTCACACTCCCACGCTCACTTATTCACTCACACTCACTCACTCACACTCACTCACTCACTCACACTCTCACTCTCACTCTCACTCACACTCACACTCTCACACTCACACTCTCACTCACACTCAAGCTCCCACTCCCACTCACACACTCACACTCTCACTCATACTCACATTCACACTCTCACTCTCACTCCACTCACACCCACACTCTCACTCTCACTCTCACTTACACTCAACTCACTCACACTCACACTCACACTCTCACTCACACTCACTCTCAATCTCACTCTCTCACTCACACTCTCACACTCACACTCACACTCTCACTCACATTAACACTCACACTTTTACTCTTACTCTCACTCACACTCTCACTCTCACTCTCACTTTCACTCACACTCTCACTTACACGCACATTCACACTCACACTCACACTCTCACTCTCACACTCACACTCACACTCTCCCTCTTACTCTTACTCTTACTCTTACTCTCACTCACACTCACACTCACACTTTCACTCTCACTCTCATTTATACTCACACTCACACCCATACTCATACTCCTACTCTCACTCTCACTCACACTCACACTCACACTCACACTCACACTCTCACACTCTCAGACACTCACACTCACACTCACACTCTCACTGTCACTGTCACTCTAACTCCACTCACACTCACACTCTCACTCACACTCAACTCACACTCACACTCACACTCTCACTCTCACTCTCACTCACCCTCTCACTCACACTCTCAGTCTCACTCACGCTCTCACTCTCACTCTCACTCTCACTCACACTCACACTCTCACACTCTCACTCACACTCTCACTCTCACTCTCATTCCACTCACACTCTCACTATCACTCTCACGCACACTCACACTCTCATTCTCACTCTCACACTCTCACTCACACTCACACTCTCACTCTCACTCTCACACACTCTCAATTTCATTCACACTCACACACACACTCTCACTCTCACTCTCACTCACTCACACTCACACTCTCACTCTCAGTCACACACTCACACTCTCACTCTCACTCACACTCTCACTCTCACTCACTCTCACACACACTCACACTCACACTCTCACTCTCACTCTTTCTCTCACTCTCGCTCACACTCACACTCACACTCTCACTCACACTCACACTCTCACTCCCAATCACTCTCACTCTCACTCACACTCTCACTCTCACTCACACTCTCACTCTCACTCTCACACTCACACTCTCACACTCACTCTCACTCTCACTCTCCCACTCTCACTCTCCCACTCTCACTCTCCGTCTCACTCGCTCGCTGTCTCAGTCTCTGTGAGGCCATTTGAGTTCTGAATTCATTTTGAGTTCTCAGCCCATTTTAAATTCTGAGTTCTTTTTGAGTTTTGAGTACATTTTGAGTTTTGAGTCCATTTTGAGATTGAGTACATTTTGAGTTTTGAGTACATTTTGAGTTTTGAGTACATTTTGAGTTTGAGGACATTTTGAGTTTTGAGTACATTTTGAGTTTTGAGTTCACTTTGAGTTTGAGTACATTTTGAGTTTTGTGTCCATTTTGAGTTTGAGTACATTTGGAGTTTTAAGTCCATTTTGAGTTTCAGTACACTTTGAGTTTGAGTACATTTTGAGTTTTTTTTAGTTTAGATTACATTTAGAGTTTAAGTACCTTTTGAGTTCTGAGTACATTTTGAGTTTTGAGTCCGAGTGAGTTCTGAGTTTTGCGCTCAATGGGAGTTTGAGTTTGAGTGAGCGCGGATGTGCTGCTCAGCATTGAGTCTGAGTTTGAGTGAGTGGTGATTCGAAAAAAAATTGTGAGTTTGAGTGAGCCGCGCCAACTTTGCCGAGGTATGGTAGGTGCTGTATCATTGTATACGTGTTGTTGTCTGTGCCTGGATTTGAGGGTTTGCAAGTGCTCAGAGCAGCCCTCAGCTCATGAAGTGAAAACTCGGAGTTATAAGAGGTTGACTGGTCGTTATCAAGTAAAGAGTTCTTATCGGCCGATTGTCTGTGTTTCATGAAATTGTTAGTGTAGTGTGCTGGACTGGACACATGTTCGAAGTGTTGTGCCAGCGTGTTGGCCTGGTCTTCCAGTGTATCCCCTGTTGTACTAACCAGGGGCAGGCTGTGTGTCTGTTGTCGTTTTAGTTGGCGTATTCATCTCCAGGCTTTGGGAGTGTCGGTGTAAGAGTTTATGGATGTTATGAACAGTCGCCAACTGTCTCGTTTTTCCTCACGGCACACTTGTTTTCCGATCGCATTTGCGCTTTTGAACAAAAAGGTTACCCGGCGTGGGGTACCGACGAAGGATACCCCACGCCTAGTTTTGGGCCTCGCGCCCACCTATAGTCCTCATTCCACCACGGCCTCCTCTGGTTGTGCGGGGCACCAGAGGCGTGGGGAATGGACTTTCCGCAGGCGTCGAGTATGTTAGCTGTGAGGAGTTTTGTAGCTTCTTGAACGTGTAGGTTTCCAATGAATGTGTGGTACAGTTTGGAGGTCTCTGTAAATGTAGTCATGTTAGCTCTTTCTTCCTTGAACCTGTTTTGGGAAGATGGATTGCATAAGCCTTCACCTATATATGTTTGTGAAGTGAGGAAGTGATCCCTACCATACGGGTCCATGCCCACGCCCCACTCAAGAGAAGGAAATAGAATTGTGGAGCCAATAGCCAAGTCAATTAAGGCTGAAAGTTGGGCTAGTTGGTGTTGACTTAGATGCATATTACCAGCGAAAAAACAGACAGGGACGAAGAAAGAAGCAGACGGGACACTCGCTAGAGTGTCCCGTCTAGCTAGAGTGTCTAGCGAGTGTCCCGTCTGCTTCTTTCTTCGTCCCTGTCTGTTTTTTCGCTGGTAATATTCAATAGCCAAGTCAAGATATGAGTATGTGTTGTGTCCTATGTTATGGCATATAGGGTGTTTGTTTGTTGAAAAGGCATGCTCCAGAGAATTTTCAAACTTGTGTGCATTAAGCTCGCCTGTGAGGATGTATGATTCGGGCAGCTGGTCAACCAGCGCCTTGACGTCAGTGCTCGAAAGTGCAAGATCAGGAGAAATGTATCTGGAGCATACCGCTATCAACGTATTATTATTGTGTGAATCGCTACTGCCTCAAGGACACTGTTCAGAGTCACATGGTGACAAGCTAAGGATTTCTGGGCAATTATGGCCAAACCGCTGAAAGAGTGTGTGCAGCCATTCCTGTCCTTTCTGAATACCATGTAACTAATGAAGAAAGTTGTGTGATTGGAATTCAGTTATGTTTTCTGTACTCGCACTACACTTGGCTCATTACCATGTTGCATTTTGTATACATAGTCAAGAATGTTAAGAAGGCATCTGCAGTTTATTTGGATTATGTTTTCTAATTCCATCATAATGTGTTGGGGGCTACTGGAGTGTTTTGTTTATGTATCGTCTTTCGGGGCTTGGACTCTCGGAAGGGGGTTTTCGGCCTCTCTACTGGTTTGGATGCAGTGGCCCGTTCCTTCCGCTGCAACAAAAAGAGAAACGGTCCCACTTCCATCTTATCCTCGGATGTTCTAGTGGTGCCCGATGGACCTGGCCCCTTTAGACTTGGCACCAATTCGAGTGCCTTTCCTTTTCTGAGCCGCTGCCGCCGAAGGTGTCGGGAGCACCACAGGTGGCACGGGTGGTGCGGCAGTGGTGGGAGCCGATCCGGGGCCCCAGTTACCTTCGCCTCTGCAGCCTCCAGTAAAAGCAGGCAGGGTGAGGAGCAGGGGCTGGCGTTGCATCGGTCCCGACGGTGGCTCTTGCCACCACAGTCGCTCCTGGCTCAGCAAGCACTGGGGGGTTGGTACTGGCCGCCAAAGGGAACCCCAGGGGGTCAAGGGTGGAACCAAGTCCAACTCGCGGTACTGGGTCCCCGCCCAAACCTGACGCCGCTCCGCCCCTCAGTGATCTGCGTCGGCGTAACTCCCCAGGTGGAAAGAGGCGAACCTCTTTCGCGCCTCTGGATAGGTGATGTTTTCGGTCACCTTGATGTTTATGGCTTTTTTCTAGAGTTTGAACTTCTCGCACATTCGCGAGTATGCGGCGTGAGGTGCTTGACAGTTGAGGCAGAGGAGTTGATTTGGAGTACAGTTGTAAGTTGGATGATCGTGTTGCGCGCACATGGAGCAAGTTTGTTGGCCCCGACACGAGTTAGTACCTTGCCCGAACCGCTGGCACGTGTAACACCACCATGGATTCCGGATGTATGCTCGGACGGAGCACCGGATGAAGCCTGTGTTGATGTGATCTAGACAAGTGGGCTTGTCAAATGTGAGAAATATTTGCCTAGTGGGTATTTCCTTGCCATCTCTTCTGGTGGTAATGCGCCGAACTGCCGTCACACCTTGGTTTCGCAGGCCTTCTAAGAGATAGGCTTCTGTCTCGTTTGCCAAATCTGGCTCCGATAAGACGCCCTCTGAGCTGCTGAGGCTAGGGTGGGGCATGACCATGATGTCCAGATCGACAATTCGGTTTTGGCTCAGGAGTTTGGTTGCCTGAAGCTCGGTGGTGACTTCAAGAAGAACTTCACCAGTTCATTGTTTCTCAGCTTTGTATGATGGCCCGATTACACTTTCCAGACATTTAGAAATCTGGAACACGGACTTGGAGGTGACAGGATTTTCTTTTTTAAGGGACTCTATGACTGGGAAACGCGAGTAGTTGTCAGGTTTAGGAACACAGATACTAGGAAGACAAGCAAATGCTACTTCTATGAAACCCCTTTTCAGGTACCGATCCCGTCTGGAAGGCGAGTTTGAAAATACCTTATGCTATAGTATAGAAACAGGAGACGGGGGTACTTTCTTCGCTCGGGTTACACTGATACCGAAAGAGGTCCCGGAATTCCCTGCCTGGTAAATAGACAGGGAGCCCATCCGCCGGACCTTGACCTGGGTTCTAACGGCCACCGTTTATGTTTCTACCCTTCACCTTAAAACTCCTTACCACGGTCGGTTACAGCGTGAGTATGGGGGCTGGGGGTCCGCGGTGTCGCCAATACCATCACCAAGTTTACTCAATGTGCCCCGTGTGGGGAACTCATACAACTCAGGTTCAAAGCAAGTTTAAATAGTTTTTGACTACGGACTTGGGAAACGATAAAAAATTACCAATAAGTTTGCAGTGCTAAATGCCACAGAGAATTCCCCGTAAACATCGGATACCAAAAACACAGTATGTAAATAGAATATTAACGAGTTCAGAGCGTTCGAGTTTCCTGTTCGTCAAAATGAAGAAAATGTAATGAGAAATTGTTTCAGGTTGATTGACGGTGTTTATCCCTAACCGTGAGGTTGATAAACATTGACGCGACGTGCGTACGATTCTGGCTTCCACATGAGTTTATGGGAGATTTCATTACGTCAAATACAAGATAATTGGGAAGGAAGCGACGCTTTTTTTGCACGCTCGTCAAGAATAAACCTGTAGTTGCAAAATAATCCTTAGTATTGCGACATTTTCATACTTTTAGGTGTTGCAAAAATAATGTTTTCACTTTCAGTTCACGCTACTCTTCGCAGCAACACGCAGGCATTTCTTTTTTCTTTGTGCCTGTCGGTGATGCCCACCTCTCTACAACCTTTCCATTCACATGGTTGCGCCGGCGGAGAACCTAGGAAGCGAGTCAACATTGTGGAAAACTAGCTGATTTCAGACTGTTTCGCGCTCTATGTTACGGGACCAAAATTCTTCCCAACACTTCAAAGGAGGTCGAGCGGATATTTGCATAGTAAAGCCGCAGAAAATAAAAAAAACATACGCCAGACAAAAATTCATTGCCCAGAAGAACATTTTCTTTGGACGCTTGTGCGAGCTCACGTTCAAGGCTGAATGGTGATGGCGCTCCCCGGCAAACATTCTTCACACGAGAAAGCGACCGTAAGCTTTTCATGGCATTCAACAGCCCGTACACTCCGTTTCTTTCCCAGTCGTGCGTTTCGAATCTGTGCATTCAGTCCTCTTGCGTAGTGTCGGTTATTCATTCCTTTTTATATATACCAGAGTGGATTTTCCTCTTTCGTCTTTGCTTGTAGAAGCTTCTATGAGACGCGTAAAATAAAGCCTCTGTGCAGAACAGTTTTGTGCGCAGTTTTCTTGTGTTCGTTCTTGAGATCATTTGGATACCCCATACTTTTAGGAAGATCCGGCAGAGTTACAATACTTTCTTCAGGCTATTGCCTTCATTGGAAGGAGTATTATACCTTTCGTGGTACATTTCTTCCTCGTGTGTCTTGGAACTCATGACGAAAAAAAAATAGATACGTTTTACACCGACATTATATTGCTGCGAAGCTTGTGCTTTAAATTATTTTTTTTGCAATGTCATTTTACACCCTGGTGATTTTTTTGTCGTCTTTCTTTTTAGTCGTTTGATTTATTTCCTGTATGCGTTAAGACGATAACGTCGTCTTGTAACATTTCCTTTAGAAAACTGAGCAGCGTCTTTATATGAGAACAATATTTTTCGAGCCAGTGGCTGCTGCTCTGTTCCTAGCGTGCGGATTTAGATTATGTGGACTGAGCAAAAATGTAGGGTATTCTACGCGGTTTTTGTAGCCTATCCGGAGTTGTTTACGTTATTCATTTTTTGTATATTTCTTACTTTGGTACCCCTAATTTAGCGAGCACAAAATACAGCGTGTTGTTTATGCTCGACATGAATCAGCTGAGTCCTTGGAGAAACGGACGAGTACTCCATTTCTTGTGGATGCGTAGGACCGTCCATGAACTGTGGGCGGCAGTGACCACCAAACGCACCTGCGTGCAGCCGCGTTTTGTCTCGGGGCACGTGGCGCCATTAATGATGATGCCGGCGTTTACTCAAGTTGATGCTGGTGGGGGTGAATGCAGATGATTATGGCGCCACTACAGGAGAATGAAACCTATGGTGGGAGTGCGAGGAAGTAGGAACAGGGGGTAATAAATCGAAGGATAAAGAGAGGGAGCAACATGGCAGCAGCTGGAAGCGGTATTGCACATGGTTGTGCGAGGCCGGAGTGGAACACACTAAACTTTATTACAGTCTTTTTGGCCGAAAATGGTGTAAAAAATCTTGTCACACGGCGCACACCTTTAAAACGTGTTTGACAAAAAATATTGTTAGGATGAACAAGGGTTTAAGATTGTTTTACACCCTAAAAAGGGTGTGGGCAGCGCAGCTACGCGTGACAATGTAGATCATCCAAGCACACGCCATCACATATCGACACACTCAACAGGCACATGTCACACTAGGATTACAAATGAATTGAGCTAGAAAACCTACAGGATGCACAGGAGCAGCGAGAAAATACTTACTTATAAATGCATCTCCTCTTTGTGCTTTTATACGTACAGGAGGAAACTCCTCCGATAGAGTCGGTGGGGTTGTCGCAAAAATCAGATATCTTAGCTGTAATTTTAGAATAAAGCATTTTAATGTGAGCATATGCAAGTGTCAGCATGTGGATTTCTGAAACCTTTAAAATCGTGATGTAGTTATTATGTTCAATAGGTTGTAGAATTTTATTGAATACCATACACCTATTCAACATCATTTAACATCCACTAACGAGGGTGTTCATATTTCAGCACCTCTTTTCTGAAAAAGAGTTAAAGCTACTAATTAGGGTGTTTGAAACTAAGAAAAAGGGTGCAAGAGACATCCGACTTTGGAGGTATTTTATGCCGGTTTACACGGGTGAGCAGAACCTTTTGTACAAGCGGGGGGAGGTTTTGTAACTCACGATGTTTAAAACACTATGAATTGGCATAATTTATTAGCAGGGAATTTGCTTAACCTTGAGCTAGCCTTGTTTGCTTAGCATAAAAATACCAAGAAAAAGAACTGCGCTGCCCGCAAAGGGTGCCCCACCGCAGAAAAGTGTAATCACAGTGAAGCCAGCTTTCAAGCCTACCAAAGTGCGAGCATAATAAGCGCATGTACATGCTTACTTCTACCTATTACTATACCATTTAAAAGGTGCTAGCATTTTTGGGATCCTAAAACAAAATTGCGCAGTTTCCACTAGTGCTGCAGGGCTGAAGAAACAGCAGAGCTTGGGGTCGGCCCAGCTTGTTTCCTCCTTAGATACGCTGTCAGTGTGGAAGACACACTGGAACAGCCTTGTAAAAGCTGGCTAAACTTATCCTCACCCTCAGCACTTAGCCTATTCTAGCAGGAACATCGCGAAACCTAAAAAAACTTTGCAAAACGTAGCAAAACTTTGCAACACCGGAAGAAGCTAGGCAACTCTCAGCTCTGCTTTTTAAGGCAACTAAACAACTTTTCCACATCCTTTCAACACCCTACGAAAAAGCAAGGATGTTGAAGTTGGTCAACACAATTTTTTTCACACAAAAAGGGTATGGAGCTACGAGAATAGTGATGATGTTCACAAAAACAAAACTGTAATCGCCTCCCACAATTATTTTTCCACTTTTGCTACACTATTTCTGGCCAAAAAGTGTGTAAGAAATTTAGTGTGAACAAACTTTACTGCATTTCGACTACAGTCGATTGAAAGCAAGCTGATGAAGGGCTATTTCACCCGGGCGGTTGGAAGTGTTCCAAGGCCTTGTTTCAATTGACTTTATGTAGAGCGGTAGCGCCTAATTTGAAATGCGTAAACACTCGACTAATCCTAAGTGCTTCGTCAGTGTGAGCACAAAAATACATCAGCGTTAGGAAACCTGATGGAAAATATGTCAATGTGCAGAGCGTGAAGTTGAAGAAGAAAATGATTCCATAAGGCGAGAAAAATGCGACAGAAGGAACAGGAATAACCCGGCGCGGTGGCTCAGTGGCTAAGGCGTTGCGCTGCTGAGCACGAGGTCGCGGGTTCGATTCCCGGCCGCGGCGGCCGCTTTTCTGATGGAGGCGAAAAGCAAAAACGCCCGTGTGTACGAGATTTCGGCGCACGATAAAGATCCCCAGGTGGTCAAAATTAATTCGGAGCCCTCCACTACGGCGCGCCTCATCGCCTGCGTTGCGTCGGCGCGTTAAACCCCAGAATCAATCAATCAGGAACAGGAATACGCGACGATTTGAGATAATGATCGAGCAAATTGAGAAGACCGGACAAGAAAATGGGGTGGGACAGCGGATTTGTCTGAAAAAAAATGGTAGCGAGAATGCGGAACTGCGAAATATTTTTGGTTCTCGGCGCAGATGTTATGGATGAGAATCACGGGCTAGCCACCGGCCCATCATGTCACGTTATTAGGCGCTCGCTCCTGTGCCATCCAGCACTCCAGCCTGAATAAAGTTGCCCGGCCGCATGGATGAAATACTGTAGACGCTTACCTCACTCCCGGTAGCATCGCGTAAGAATATCCTTATGGTGTTTGACAATAGAGAGTTTTAGCTCACCGTGTTTAACGCTCCGCTATGCTCCCGACAGCGCGCTAAGCACAACCGGAGCATGAATGGCAGAAAGGCTTTTAGCTAAGTGATAACCGTATCTCCCTCGAAGGGGAATTATTCGCGCCACTGGTCGTGCCCTGTGCGTGGGAAAACCAAAACGTCATCGCAAAGTAAAGATACGAATTGCAATTTGGTCGCTCAAGTAATGTAAAGTACCATGTTTAGTGCCTTATTTGACCTTTTTAAAACGATATAAAAAAGCTCGAACTACTTGGTTGGGTCTTGCGTAAACAACGCTCCATGACTACTAACGAACGGGGGCCGAAAGAAAGGAATGAACAGTACTTTTACAAAAAGTGCAAAAAAAAAAGGCCCATGAAATTCTTTCCATTATGGTAAAGAACGCATGAAGGCCACAACAAGTCTTTCTTTTATGTCTCTCTGTATCCTCCCAGCATGTGTTTTCTTTTCGTATATTTAAGAAACCTTTCACGGGGTTCAAAAATCCAACACCGGTGCCAAACTTCCACCCACACAAACAGTTGTTTCAGCGTGCGTTCTTGGCATACGCTCCCATATTTTCATTTTTATGGCCTCTGCTAAACATGCCTAAACCATGAGTGCGTAAGGGGGTGACCAACGAATACATAACTGAAAGTTTGCAAACAAAGAAATGGGGCCACGCAATTTGATTTTCAGTGCATAAACGTAATGAAGCGTATTTTACAATTGGACCATAAAAAAGATTCTCAACCCTTTTCTGTTAAACCAACCGCGTTCCCCCTGAATGCAGTGCAGCGGGTGCAGCTTTTTTGATCTTGAAGCTACCGGAATAAAACTCCGTAATTTACCCTGGTGCTTCATATAAGTGCTGGTTAAAAGCGTGGAATCGGGTTTGGTCTGTAAAACACGACTTTAGGCATAAAAAAAGGGTTCGTTCTACTGCGAAGCGGTATATGTCTAGCTTTCTACAGCCTACCTTCCGCCCCTTAGTTTTCATTTAGGATGAACCGCTTTACTCGGAAAAGTTTCTTTTGTACTCCTCGCCCACGCTGAACCCTCTTTCGCAACTTTTATGGCTATCGCCGCCTGCGATGACTCTCGAACGAGTTTCGCAATCGGCTGATAGCGGGGTTTGCGCCGTTATATAATGATTGCGGAGAAACAACAATATCGCAAATGCGCTTAAAAATGACGGTTATCTGCTACCGCCTGATAGAGAGTTTTAGATGACGGTTTTTGACGCTCCGTTATGCTCCCGACGGCCCGCTAAGCACAACCGGAGCGTCAGCGGCAGAAAGGCTTTTAGCGAAGCCATAATAGTACCTCCCTCGACTCGGAATGATTCGCGTCACTGGTCGTTCCCTGTGCGTGGGCAAACCAAAACGTCACCGCGAAGTAAACACACGCGTTGGAATTTGATCACTCAAGTAATGTAAAGTACCGTGTTTAGTGCTTTATTTCACCTTTTTAGAACGCTTACACGGTATAATGGTTCAAAATTATTTCAAAGAAGCCGCTAAATTTTGGAATAGCCAAGACAAGACCCTCTTCTTCGGCGCCGCACAGAAGCAGCCCCGCACTGCGGTCCACGTTTTTCGCTTCCCTACTAAACCTTGTTGAGGAGTGTGGCACCTTTGCCTATTCGGAAGAGTTTTCGCTATTTCGTCGCTCGCGTTTCGTTTCTACTAAACAAACGGGGTTCGCGGGAGCGCGCTCGCATCGCGTGGCAGCCATGTCGATATTCCACACGCAAACGTAAGCTGTCGCGACGGTCCGCTAAGAGGCCCTCGTTAGCGGGTTAGCGGATCGGGGCCCCGCTCCGGTATCGCCGCTAGCGCCTTTGCACGCAACGCATGCGCAATGGCGCTGCCGCTAGCTATCGGAGCGGAGCGGACCGTCAGAAACGGTCAGCTAAAACACTCTATTTTCGCAACGAGATCTTCACTGTTCCTCATCAGTGCGGAGAAAACACAAGCTACAGTGCTGACCTGCTAAACCTTCTTTTGCTTCTTGATGCAGGTAGGCACCAGCCCTGTTTTGCATTGTAACCACGCCAGCAATAGTAGCTTGCTGTCTTTTTTTGTCCCATCACCATGTTTAGCAATGTTTTTTACCATGTGCGTGTCATGAATCTTTTGCTCTTGATGGGGGATGTCGACATGAAACCGGGGCATCCGAAGGAGGATTCGAACAAGGGTTCTACGAGCGCCTGTGTTTGACAACGTCACTCAACGCTAAAATAGGCAAAGATCGTACAGGGGTACTCTAAGAAGTGAATGAAGTGAACAAAATTGAGGTAAATACACAAAACCAGATGACAAATATAAATACCAGGTTGAAGAAAAACTCTCGAAGATAAACTCCCAGCGCCTGAAAACTGTGCCGAGATAAAAATCACATGAGCGGTAACGGGAGTTGTAGATCAAGAAACAACCTGCATTCATGACTATTGAATTATTTTGAAGATCCGTCAAGGTGGAAATAACATAATATTTTTGTTTGCTCTTCACGGGGCAGAAACGTGTGGTGATTCTGAAAAACATTTTGGTGACACAAATTCGTCTGCGCTCAAATGTACTGTCGGAAGATGCCATATCTCGTCCTCACAGGGGGAGGAAAAAGAAGAACGAGCAGGTAAGGCGCAGAGCACATGGGCTCCGACCTTGAAGGACAGAGTTTGCGTTTTCCGTGTGATACCCCTATTAAAATTAATACAGTCGGCTGCCTAACATCAAGACCGACCGATTGACACCAGTTTCAACTTTCTCGGACCGACCATTCATCCACAAACGGCACTTGAAGATCGCACCGCCACTCATTCAGATACCAGGAAAAACTTCGCTACCGTGGTTGTGGCTGCAGGTGCTACACCGGAGCTTTCGATGAGTATCATTCTCCAGGAGCGATGGAGCCAAATCCCTACGACAACATAATAGAATTCGACGACCTAAGCGGCCGTATGTTCTCCCAACCCGGCCCGTGGAAGCAAATGCTCAGTGACAGAAGTAAAACCAAGCAGTAAGCCTTTTCAAGGAACATTCAGGTGGCTCCCGGTAATCCTAAACTCTTTCGTCGAGTTGCGCCAGTCCCCACACTGCCCGACGCCGACTATAAAGTCATATACCGCCCGCGAAACGAACTCCGAATCGCGGCTTGGAGTGACAGACAACTGGCAGCAAGCATTAAAAAAGCCAGCCAAATACCCGAAAGAGCCTTCAACCAGCACGTGGTATTTCAAATGCAAGCTGTGCAAAACCTCATCGTGGCTAGTAACCCCTACAATACTACGCCGATGCCCTTAGCGACGTCACATCGCTACAATTGGGTAGTGCAACGTATGAAGTCTCGCCGTACGTTAAACCTTTCCCCGGAACCGTACGGGAGTCATACACGGCCTTGACCACGGGGCCACAACGGAGCAGCTCCCGAACATCATCGCCTCTCCAGGACCTAACATACAACAGGCAAGGATGCTAGGCAAGTCCACTTCTGCAGTTGTGACATTTGAGGGCCCCCATGTCCCTTTCTACATCCATGCACACGGGCTGTACACTCGCTGCCATCCATATAGACAGTCCATCCAGTGTTACTCGCTCTGTGGTGACATTGGACACAGACGGGACATCTGCCCTAATCCGGAGGTGACCGTGTGCGTGCAGTGTCATGAGCGAAACCCCGCGCCGGAACATACGTGCAGCCCAAAATGTAAGCTGTGTGGACTCGCCTACATTACGGCTAGCAAAGAATGCCGTAAGAAGCTCTGGCCACAACCGCCGCCACTGCACGTCCGAGAGCGCCTTGCTTGGAACAATCCGACATACGAGCGGCAGCTTCAGTTCCAGGCGCCAGAAGGTCTTCCACCACCTCACACGACAGCGCAAGTCAACGTCCAACGACCCCACGCTTCTTTACAACAAGAAAGCTGGTCTGAAATTGTCGCCTCCCTTTAAAAGCCCCCAATGACTTCCTCCCATTGTCTTCGCAGCCAGCCACTGTGCAAGATAAACCCCGCATCAAAATACTAGAACAGGAGAATGCGGAACTAAGAAAACAAGTTGAAATGCAAGCAGAACGTACTGAGAAGCTAGAACGACGAATAGAAGAGGTACTGTCTCACATAGAAACGATCAAGGAGGCACCAGCGCAAAGTGCTGTACAAGCAACACCTGCTGCACAACAGCCCTCCATGTTCCCAACCCTACAAGATATTGGAAGGCTTGAAAAATTGATTCACGATCTTAGCCAAAACATGGAATGCCACATTGTTGCGATCGAAAAAAGGCAGGAAGCTATCGAAACAGCCAAGCGCAAAGCTCGAAGGAATAACGAGCACCCTGCACCTAGCGACCCACCTGGAACTACTCCACCTGACGATGACTGGGATTAATTCCACCGTGGTTAACACTAAAGCGCCTTCCCCAACACTACTCACGATTGGGCAATGGAATTGTCGTTCATACCGTGGCAAGCAAAATTCCCTATCCCTGTTTGCGAACACAAATTCACCGGCTGTATTCGCTCTCCAGGAAACTGGCACAGATCAGATAACACTCTGGGGATACACCACGTACCTTACAAATTCGGGACGCACGCACGGCGACTTTAGTACAGACAAGCCAGACAGTGCAGGCACACAACCTTCCCACAACCTTGGACTACGTTTTCGTAGAGCTCATTCCAAACAAGAAGACACAAGCCAGCCTATTCAGCCTCAACATATATAGCCCTCTATCATCACCTCTCGGCGAAATCAACCGGCTCTTCAGAACCGTCAAACAAGGAACGAAAGGACACGGACTGGTTATAATTGGCGATTTTAACGCGCATCACACAATGTGGGGTTACCATAGAGACAAAAAAAGGACAGCAACTTTATGACGCAATCATAATGAACAATCTGCACTTGTGTAACACCCCGGATACCCCACTCGCATGGGTAATAGTGTCTCACGAGACACTACTCCGGACCTTACGCTTACATGAGGTCTCAAAGATCCAAGGTGGGAGTGCCTCACAGAAACGTTGGGAAGTGATCATATCGTGCAGCTACAGCCACCCCATCACAATGCTCCACCCCAACGAATAGCAACTGCCCGCCTCACCGATTGGCGGAAATTTGGAGAAGCAACACCGACGAGCTCTATCTACTTGATTGAAGAATGGACCGCAAAAATGTTGCAGGCAGCTAAAAATTTTACCAAGGTATTACCGTTGACCCAACACTGCCGCGCAATCGATGCACACCTCTTGCACCTATGGGAAGCCCGCTGAGGGCTTATAAAACGCTGTAAAAAAGCGAAGAACAAATCGCAAACTTCGTCTCCGCGTCGCCCAGCTAACACAAGCAACGGCGTCGTAACCCAGACAACTCAGCCAGTAGAACTGGTCGCAGTTCTGCACGCAGTTACAAGGTACCCACGGCACCCGACGCTCATGGCACCTGCTTCGGTATCTTATGGGGAACAAAGAATCTAGATCGGCCACGGCACATCAGCTCCGACGGCTCATTCACAATTACCACGGCACAGAAGAAGATCTCCTTGAAGAGCTCACAAAACCTTGGCAATATAGGAACGAGAAGACAAAGCCTCCCCGCCAACCGTACACGGGTGCTCCCAATCCTGAAATGGATTCCCCTTTCACGCTTGTGGAGATGGAAGCAGCGGTTCACCATTTACCCAGAAACACCGCGCCCGGCAATGACAAGATTCCTAATAAGTTGCTCCGGAACCTCGACGTCCCTGCGCTAGAAGTTGTCCTAGACTATATTACCGAGCATTGGATTGCCAGCACGTTGCCCCCCCAGTGGAAGCATGCCGACATCAGTCTAATACCTAAACCTGGAAAACCGCCTGCTGCCACTAACCCACGACCCATATCCCTTACGTCTTGTGTGGGAAAGCTGCTTGAATATATGGTGCAAAACCACCTATCTCCGTATATCGAACACAACGGCCATTTTCCAACCACAATGTACGGCTTCCGACCAAATCTTTCTACCCAAGGTATCCTCTTCCGACTGAAAGAATGAATAATTCATCGGCTCACCAGCACACACAAGCGTTGCATCCTCACCCTGGATATCAAGGGGGCTTTCGACAACGTCTCCCACCGCGCCATCCTTCAGGCACTAACCTCGATTGATTGTGGACAGAGAATGTACGACTATATTGCGGCTTTCTTCTGCGGTCGTACTGCAACCATCGGCATAGGATATCTCCATTCCACCACATTCAAGACCATTCCTAAAGGCTCCCCTCAAGGCTCCGTCATATCAACGCTTCTGTTTAACATCGCTATGAAGGACCTTCCTGCTCTATTGGAAAATATCCCACATCTGAGGCACGCGCTTTACGTGGATGACCTCACCCTATGGATCCCTACGGGGTCCATGGGCGAGCAACAAGACGCCATGCAAAGCGCTATCGAAGAAGTACAGCAGTATCTAAGCACCCGGGGCCTTGAGTGTGCTTAGGAAAAATCGGCCCGCCTTACTCTCTGTACCAAGACAGCGCAACATCGCAAACAAAGCATCCCGGATCCGGCGCTCACAATTGCAGGAAAACCAGTCCCCAACGTTGGCCATCTCCGCATCTTGGGTCTCACGATTCCGAAAAACGGATCAGGTCTCGATACGATCGCACCGCTAAAAGGAATTCTCTCCCGACTCATTCACCTAATACATCGTGTATCCAATCGAAGATTCGGAATGCAAGAGTCTGATACATTACGCATTGTTGAAGCCCGTATTCATTAGCCGGTCGCATACGGAACACCATATTTGGCCTCAAAACGAGTGAAGAGAGCAAGGCTTAAATTTTGCTCCGCCAGGCGTACAGAACTGCCGTAGGGTCTACCTCCAAAGACGTCAACCAAGAATTTGTTGCGTCTACGAATCCATAACACCTGAGAAGAGATGCAAGAGGCGAATCACATCTCCCAGTTAGAACGCCTAAAATTAACACCTTCCGGACGGGCCACGCTGAGAAGGTTAGGCTATTCGACACCCCCCCTTACAGGAGCACAAAGAACGAATACCACTACACGTACGAGAAGCCATTCGTGTAGCCCAGATTCCGAGAAACATGGATCCGGTTCACATTAAAGCTCGACGCATAGCTGGAGTGCAAGCTATATGCGCTAAATACGGTAATAGCCCATTGCACGATACACCGACGCATCCCCGTATCCGCATCGGCCAGCCCATGCTGTGTGTCTAACAAATGCAACAGGGAATAAAATGACCGCTCTCAAAGTCCGCCCAATATCTGCAGAGGCTGCTTAGGAAGTTGCAATGTCCCTAGCCGCCACGACGGGTGACGACGCCATCACACTGCTGACACACTCCCAGGCAGCTTGCCGTAATTACCTACGGGGACGCATTTCAAAAACAGCGCTTTACAACCTCAAGAGCGTCCCCAACTCCCCGAAGTACACCTCATCTGGGTACCTGGACATGAATTCCTCCAAGGTAATGAGACGGCACATGCCGCTGCCCGCACGCATATACACCGGGCCATTACCGAAGAGGGAACAACTTCGCTTTCTGCCCCCAAAATGGACCCACTCACAAATTACACCGAAATATTAGCCTACTGCCGTCTCGACCGAAGAAAATACCCGCAACCCCACCCAAGACTATCCAGAGATGAAGCCACCACCCTGAGAAGACTGCAGACAAATACATATCCCCACAGCACCCTTCTTCACGCCATTTAACCAACTCAATACCCCGCCACCTGTAATTTCTGTCCTTCTCCAGGCACGCTATATCATCAGGTATGCGAGTGTCAAAGAACCCCGCACCTCCCTCCCAACCCCACCCCATCCTATGAGCAGTGGGTGGCTTGCCTGAGTCCTGACTAGCCCGGACCTCAGGATCCAGAAAGACCTGGGGACGAGGGCCCGGACAGTCAGCCGCAGCCAGGGTATCCTGGACTGAGGATGCCCTCCACGAGGCGGGCGCCCTAACATCTGCGCCTCAGGCTCGTAAATAAATATTTACCATTCAATCAATCGTCCCCACAGCCCAGGAAAATATTGGCCAAATAAATCTCGTCCAATAATCACAAAGTTCGCTAGATTTAGAAAAAGCAATGAATTTTTTCTTCAAAATTTGATCTGGTATCGGAGAAATTATCGTAAATGAAATTTATCTATTTCTACTCGCACTGCAAGAAAGAAACTTGTCGAGTTTAGAAAAGCTAGCGCTGATCAATTTCCTGTGTGAATCCCCCGTGAAACCGGCACGAAATGAATCCCCCATTTTTCCGGCACGACAAGAAGCCTGCTAAGGCCCCTCTATTCGCCATTCGCTTATAGTTCTCACGAAGCAATCACGGAGCTAAGAAATAAGCGTCATATGCCTCTGTGTCGCATTGGCTAATCCGGTATCCTGTTGGACACGAGGATGCGGGCTCAATCCCAGCCGAGGCGGATGCTGGTCAGATTGAGGCAAAAACTAAAAATTCCCGTGTTACCCGTTCGTCGAGATTTCGTCGTGCGTTAAAGATCGTTTGGAGGTGAGAGTTATGTGAGAGCCCTCCATTTGGAGGCGCCTCATAGCCTCTCATGACCATGATCATCACCATGATCTTCGTCATCATCATGATCACAACCACCACCACCACCACCATCACAGCTTCGACGCATTACCCCCATCACCTCACGAGACATTTGAAAGCAGGTAAGCCTCGTATAATCTACCAAATGCAATACGGAGGTCGCGTTGTGCCCTTTGGTGCAAAATATATCTTGTGCGTTGATTCACGGCGATAAACGCGAATATGCATCAATAAGAGCAGAGCCAAGCAGAAACGGCATGTAATCATCGAATAAGCCTTCCCGCAAACCTGCCGACGTTTCTCTTTTTTCAACTCTTCCTGGCAGGCGATGTATTCGAACGATGCCTTTTCCGGAACCCCAGTTCTGAGGAAAACCGTTTGATAATTCCTCACACACCAACCAAGGTTGGTATGATGCGGCTGCTATTCGTTTGATGCCTGAAAAACTAACTGTAGACATGTAGAAACAAGTGTTGCCTGTTTTGTCAGTACCACGTAAGAACTGTAATTTACGTTGCGTATATTCCTTCTGCTGGTTAGAACACAAATGATGTATAATACCTGTGCGGGTGACTTCTTCCGGGCACTTCATGTTTTGCACATTGTCAAAATTTAAATTGGCTACACAGCTTTGGACTAGAACTTTGTATGTGCACCTGTAGAGTACTGATAACGACCACCCAACAAGGCTAAGAGTACAGCATCTTGTTTACAACTGTTACACAGTATTTTAAGTGTTCCTGTACTAATAGAGTTTCCTCACTAATGAGGTAGCTGCGTTCGCAATCCGCGGATGCTTTTTTATTTTTTTTTATCTTTCATGGGGGCAAACCACGAGAAGAACCGTGCGTTTCAGATTTGTGCGCACGTTAAAGATACCCAGGTGATCAAGCTTATTCCGGCGCCCTACACTACGGCGACCCTCATCTACTGTGTCGCGTCGGCGCGTGACACCCCTCGAACAACCAAAATTAATCAGCTGTGTTCACATTTGATTTTATCAATGATACTCTGTTACTCTGTTTCTAACCCCAAGAGCACGCGCATTCAGAACACAATAACCTATTTCTACCGAAAATTCGCTCTAACTACGCCGAACAAACTGCCGTATTCGCAGCCATTTTGATGTGGAATGTACTTCTTACCCCCTTAAATCGTTCCACTCTACCCATTTATTCCGAAATCAATTTAAATGTTTTCAATTATCTATCTTCACATTATAAATAAACGTGTTTCTATTGTAGCTCTATTTTTTGCAGTGTTTCTGTTATGTGTAATCCTTTTTGACTGCAGTGTTTGATGTGCATTTGTTTGTATTGCTAAAAATGGATGTATATATCTGTGACTATGTATATATATACATAAATGTATTGCTTTCTGCCTGTTCCTGGTCATTTTCTTTTGATCTATAGTTTACGTGCTGCCTCCTATAACGCTTTTCTTTTACCCACCTTCTCTTAGTAGGTGCCCCTCACAGTTTTGTAACTACGGGACCTCCTTCTGTATTACTGTATTGTACGCACTTTTAAAAAGATTTGAATTAAACTTCGAACTTCAAACTTCTTCAAACTACATTCAGATAGCTGCAATAGTGAACTCTCAAGATGGAATATAGGTAACTATAGTCCACAGGTCAACAGCGCACGCACGTAATCCCACACAAAAGTACTATATCCACCGAACCTTTCCCACTTTCTACGCTTTAGATGTGCTAAAAATAGCCTCAAATATATAAATTCTTTTTGTTGGAGGGTCGCCCTCGTAGAGTTCAATTCAATGGACTACGCTGCGTCCCAGTTTTCTGGGAGTGTTGCAGAAATGACCCGAACAATGCCCATCTCCTTCTTGTTGACCCTAGAAAGAGCTTTAGCGCGGTTTCCTTCGGATGGCTGACATTTTAGCTAATGGCTTAACTTGAAATATTGCGTTTCTGTGTATTCAGCAACTCATCGGTTCCTTGAAAAAGCAGTCCCTCGATGACATCCGGTAGATGCGATGTTTTCTTACCAGAATGTTTTTCAGTTCTGTCCTCAACCAACCATGGTATTTTTGTTTAAATCTTGAAGCTGGCCCACTAACACGCGTCGTGCAGGATTTAATACTTTATCTCCTGTTTACTGGTATGCCATGTCTCCTATGAAGGACATTTCCACCATGTTGAGCCTGAATGGGGGTTATGAGAAGTGCCTGTGCTAGGTCTCTCCAGGCCGTTATGTTTTACGCAACACTCTATGCTCATTCACGGAGAACATCCCCATAGCTCCCAGGCGTAAACGTCTTTAGCCCATAGGTAACAAAATTAAGGAACAAGCCATCGTCGAGTGCCACTTTATTTCCTTAATATAGTGATCCTTCATTCGAAATATTCCACGCAGTTGATTTGTGGCCTCTCGAGCAAAGTTTGTTCTGATACTTCTTCTTTACTGACAGGTATTCTTTACAACCGTGAAGCTACTATATCCAATCTCTCCATCTGACATGAAGTTCCGCAGGCGGTACGTTGAAAAACAAAAGCATAGGGCGGCTAACGCCCCGGGGAAATAACGTCGACCTGGGAACGAAAAACGATGACTTGCAAGCCTAAAAACCTTTCTCTACCAACGTTGTATCTGAAAAATAAATCTTGAAATAGGTATTTTTGTGCCCTTCACAGGTCTCCGAGGGACAAGGCAGCGCACTGTTCCGAGGGATGGCTGGATTTAGCAATGCGTGCCGTTTTTGTTCTCTGAGCACTTTGAAGACCGCTGCTGTGACACGATGGGCCAACCTACAACGCTGCTACAAGCAGATTCATTCCTACCATTCTTCTCGCATTCCACGCATATATACGCAAATCTGGAGTTGGCGCGCTACTGGACGATGATCACGATAAAGCCTTTCGCCGGTTGTCGGCCTTGCAGAGCATATCTTTTAAAATTGTGCACAAAATGTCCAAGGTTGCGCATTCTGTGATTAGTTCTGCATTGCGCTGCTGTCGAGTGAGCTGCAGACCTTCAGCAGAGAAAACTAATAGTGGCGCCATAAAAATGTCTTTTTAAAACCGGCCACATTATGGAGAAGGGGCTGTGTTATCTATGCAGATTCAATGGAAGGATTTAAAATCGTAAAATGCAATATTGAGCACGTCTTATAGTGCAAGTATTGTCAGTCGCCTTTCAACGACATCATTTGCTCAGTTGGAGCGTCATCGTAGGGCTGCCGTCCGCCCTCCAACAAGTTTACGCATTGTGAAAGGAGTATGCTAACGTGTGTTTACAGACTAGTCCTCAGCAATTTTCGAAAAAAAATAACTCCATAAGCTCACGTAGCGGGGCACGAGCAGAGATTGCAAGGACGAGTTTTTATAAATTTGTAAACAAAAGTTGGCAACCATATTAGAAGAAAGCTGGCCAACTAGTGCGACTGTTTTCTTTTGTATTTTTCTGCTGAGTTTACTTTTTACTTGTGAATGTTATATATACGCGGTTGCCTGATGGACTTTATTGGGACACATTAGGCTGCTGTTGTAGGATTTGTTACCTTTTTAGACACATTAGTTTTCCAGATATTGTATAAAGCCTCGGATAAAACAAAAAATTATTTATAGATGCAATGCATCTCTTAGTCAACCCTCCGTCATCCGGCGTCCGCACATCTCACTCTACATTATTAAAAAAAGAAATAGTTAGCGGCGCCTGTTTTCGAACCCTCGACTCTCTGGCCGCAACGGGAGGTACGTGGCGCACTTCCCACTGCACCACGAAACCGGGACAGGAGCAAGTGCTACGAACACGCCTTATGTCCTTGACTCATTCAAACTACGTCACGAAGCTACTGAGACAACGAAGGCACGCGAAGCTGAACGTCAACGGAAACGACGAATTGAAAACTTTAGAGGAGGATGTTGAATTTCCCGTGGGAAAGCTGTGGCGGGAAGCGCCACGAACCTTGCAGCTCAACCATAGAAGAGGACGGAGAGGGCGCGCAGCGGGGTAGGAGCGAGAGCACGCAATAAAGAAAGACTAGGACCAGGAGGCGTTCCATCAGCTGACGCCGGTGTCGGTCTCTTTGCTGTCTGTACATTTCTCTGACTCTACATGGGGGTTTACACTACGTTCGCATTCATGGTCCGATAAATGAAACAACATAACGGCAACACAATGAAACTTACACAGAGCCCCTATGATGCTTCGCATCCTCCTCATGGTTCCCCACGGGAAGATGGCGTAATTTTTTTACCACGTTAAACGTTCCACAGATCGCCTCATGTGAGGGATTCTACAAGTGAATACGCTTAACATACGCTAGCAACTTCAGTTCACATATTGTGAAGTGAACAACGGCCCTGTGTATATCTGTTTACATAATGTACAAAAACATCTGGGCAAAATAAAGTACAGCAACGTTTCTATTTGAGGCTGAAATGCCTCAGAAAAATCTCGCTGTAGGCGCTGATAGCAGTGGAGCTCCGCTCGCCCTTTCCTGGCGCAAGAAGGCCTCCGACCGGCTTCCCCGGCTTTATCCTTTCGCGTGGACGTTAACTCCAGCAGTTCAGTCGAGAAGTTGTTGTGTAATCTCCTTTCTCTGGCTTGCCTGGACGTCATCTGCTCCTGCCGAACGGCGCTTTCAGCGCTTTCGCTTTCGCGGTCCTTGAAGCTGCCACTGTAGCTTTGCTGTTTCAACAGTAGTGCATCACTGCCGGCTATAATGTCATCTAATGATCCCCGATTCCAGCCAGCAACAAAGAAACATCAGCCAAATGGCAATGGCAAACTTGTAGCGTGGACCTCTATGTGTGGACAATCGTGGTCGTTTGACACTGCTGCCAGGCGGCGCCACAAGCTCGGAGTTGCGAATAGTCAGCCCACTTTTGGTGAATTTACAGCGATGAGTTATGACTCACCGTCATTGTAGTCGCTTCAGTTCCTTAGACTGCACGCAATTTCTCCTTTCATTATTCTTGCAATCACCATGCAGTTCAAGTGCTTTCGTATTACTCCTGAATGTAACAAACGGGCTCACATAGCTCAGTGAAAACCCCAACTAACTGAAATTAAGACGGGTTTTTCCACTTGCGTCGACCAGTACAAATTATACAAACCACGTCACTAAATTAGAGGGATGGTAGCAGCTCGGTAACATATCTTGCGGAGAAATATCGCGAGCTATTGCGATTATATATCACCTCGCCCTCTCGCAACGGAAAGCAAAAATACAACCTCTATTTTGTATCCTTAAAAAAGTCATATTGCCCCTTAAAGGGGTCCTGAAATACCTTCCGCCGATGCGTGGATGTACATGTACCCAAATAAAGCAATGTGTTAGCAATCTCCTCCCGCAAGAATTTTGTTGAAGCGATGAGTATTAGCTGATAAATCGTTAATCAAAAACCGCGCATTATCGTCGCGCCGCGTTTCCTCCTCCTTTCAACTTACTCTCCGCTGTTGACGACGAGCGAGCCTTTTCTCCCGTGATGCTGCGCTCTTCAGCAGTGACGTACTTCCGCTATTGCGCTGCTCACACAGCCGTCTGCTACGGGCAAGCTTTGTTGACCCATGCACTCCGCTCAAGGCTGGAAAAGCGAATGAATAATCTGGCCGCATGTGTGCGGCGGCCTGGCCTTGCCCTTTCGCGGTGTACGTTGCTGCAGAACTTTGCTATCGGCGGCACGCGATTTTTTATCGGCGGTGAACGGGGAGGCTCCTGCGCTCGCTCCCTTGGATGCACAGCGCACTGTTTATCCAAAAAGCGCCGTATCAGATTTGGCCCCGCTGGTGCCGGGTCTTATTTTGTGGCGGTGGTAATTCCTGCCGGCGGCATGTGAAAAAGACATTTTAAACCGATACAGAACCCGTGCACAAAACGCCAGTTTAGTTTGGGGCAACGCGTGGTGGAGAGCGGCAACGTTGTCAAAACATGCTCCGCCGCGGCTCTGAGCTTTCTAGCGCTGGAGCGAGCACCATTTCTTTGACAATATCAAACATCGGTTGCCCTGTCAACAAGGCACAAACCGCTCTAGAAGTCAGTTACGGTTGCGTGATCGCGGTTCAGCTTGGGGCCCCACCTCGCGGCATATGGGCACTGCAGGCGTATATACTACTCACTCCCATTTGGAAGTGCGAGATGCGTTTGGCATTACAGGAGGCGACGGTGTGTGTTTTGTGGACGCCTTTGTTTCGCGATGAAATGCAACGTTGTGCTTCTGCGGGTGGATAGTTCTTCCCATGGTGTGGATTATCTTTCTGAAGCGGCGTGCGACTCAACCTCGCATCGGGTATGTGCAGTGTGCGTGGCTAAAAGCCATCTCGGCTTGTACGCCAGAGTTAAGTGACTTGCTGTTTCGTCTCGCAAACCGCGCGCGAGGTGAGTGCCGAATTTACGAGGGACAGGAGGAGGCAACCCATCGTCTGTCAATCGCGGTTCGGACTTGCAACGCATGTTGTGACGTTGTGTTAGTTTCGAAACGCATCTGTGGATTGTTTGGAAGTTTGAATAAAATGTGTGCGTCAACCAGGCATTCGGCTCAGTGCGTTCTCTGCGATTGCAAGAAAGAAGTGCCACCGGGCTTCAACGCTTTCTTTATGGAATGTACTTAAGTAAGAGATATCCATGTCGCGTTATGGCCCTGTTGCATGAATACAAACGGTTAAGCGTTTTGTTTTACACTTGTTTCGTTTTGTCGTAAAATGTCCAAGCACTTCCGGCACTCCGCTGGCAGATCAGCCGGCGAGCCGACGCTGAGCAGACGACTCATCTCCTTGCCGGAAGTGCGTGAAAAAGCCGCCCAATAGCAGGATGTCTATCTCATGACGAACATCTGGGAATCGATGACGTAGACATGTGAAGATGGCGGCGTCCAAAAACACGAAGGAAAGGGTGCGAAAAAGCGACAAACTTTGCAACAAAAGTGTGAGCTTTCCGCTGCGCGTAAAGAGTAATACTTGGCACAGATGATGTTGACGACCCAATCTCACGATTGCGCTAGTCAATTTAGTGTGCTCAAAACGCCTTTCAGGGCCCCTTTAAGACGGACAGTGTATGCGTGAGCTGCACGCTGCTTTTGTGACCTCTTCCGAAGGGCTAGGGGAAGCCATTTTGCTCCATGCTCGTTTCATTTCTTTCCTTGGGGTTTACAAGCATGCAAACTTGCTATGAGCTTTGAACATCTGCACACCAAAACAATTCTTCTGTCGCTGAAGCAGGCAAAACGCGCGTACGCTCTAGGCATTCTGCACCGGGGAGGCAACTACAGCATAATCACAAATAGAGATTACAATTGCTCATTCACATTTCGGAAATATCCACCCCACTAATAATATAATTTCTTGATTGTGCTGGTATTACCAGAAAATGTACCAGTTTACTACAACACATCACTTGTTCCACAATTGATACTTACATTTAGACAGACCTTGCAACTCTAAGAAATGCAAATAAATCTGCTATGTTTAGATTGCACTGCCAGGAATACTGAGCCAAATATCAAGCGTGCACGTAAAGCGTTGAGCACGCAAATCGTTGTTAAAGACGCAGAAAAACGAGCCGCGCGCTTTTCAATTTTTCTTATACGCCACTGGCCCCATCGAAATTACTTCATTTGTGCGGTGACTGTCTCTTCGCCATCCCTGCTGAACTTCGTGGCTTATCTATCGCATATGTTGTGACAATCCGCTGACGTAGGCAACCCTTCAATTATTGACTGTACGAACACGTTTGGCGTTTTTTGTGTGTTTTGGTAGCGCACAGAGTATGTGTGACGAAACCAATACAAGGACTGTGCCAATACTTTCTTGTCAACCAGGCCACTCGACAACAAAAGTGTATTGCTTCAAACACGTCCTACCACCCTGAGCGCGCGCTTGCGAGAAGCAGGCATGTCTGTTTTTTTTTACACCACACCAGCAATAGACCCCTACACGTTGCTGAGGAAAAGAGAGCACTTGCCGGGCTGTGCGATACCGAAGGCCGCCGCATAGAGCGGAAATACCGCCCCTCTCTCCTAGAGAGCCGCCGCTTTCATCGCGTTGACCGCGGTCGAGTTGAGAGGGAACGATTCTGCGCAATTTCTCATCGCTGGTATTTTCGGTGATATTGAACGGTATTTCATCCGTCTTGCTGGAGGATATTGCTGGAACAATAGACTTTACCCCAAAATACATTACGAGTAGTCGATGGTGAGTGCTGCAGGATTCCTTCAAGTCCCTGCCGCAAGCGTAAAACAGCAGCTCACCACACTCAAACAAATGTATTAACAGAAAGGCTTAATAAGGCGAGCATAGACATACTTGCTATGGCATAGACGTTAAACCCAACAAGAGAGATTGGACACTTTCATATGTTGCCTTCACATTGAGTATGGTAGTGCGACAAAATACCGGCATGCCGTTGCTTCGAATTGTACATCTGGCAAAGGTAACTCGTGGACTGAATTCCCCAGTCTTCCACCAACCGCAGATAGATGGAATTTGCTGCACAACTGGACTGGAAGCTTGTAGAAGTGGGCCATTAAGTAGCAAGAACTAGAACACAAAATTAGAACAGCAATCCTGTACATTGAACTGCCTTGAACGGCAGATCATCAGTGTACGGACATTGCACGCTGCGCTCTCAATGCCGGGACTTGAACGAAACGCTCTTGAAACGCTTGTTTGAACCACATGGGACAATCCACCATGGAACCAAACTCGGCTAAGCGGTTTTACTTGATTGGTGATGAACATCGTTGACTGGACCAGGTTGATTTAAGTGGTGCTTGTTGCGCAGTTCAAACACAATTGCTCTCGCTAACACACTAGAGACAATAAGAAATTTTTACTTGCTTCGGTGTTTTGCAACACCGGAAAGACGCAGCTTCGTTATTTCTATACGTAATTGAGCTCGTAATGATGACCCTCCAGCTGGAAAATCATACTGTGAAATCAAAACACAGCTTTTCTCAGTGTTTGACAGTACGTTTTTTGTAGAATTAGCCCTAATTTTACTAGAGCTTCGTGCCCACAGAAACAAATAATGGGACATTTTATTTTCTCAAAGTGGATCGCTACCGAAGCTTAGGTGAAACATAGATACAAAGGTTGAACAAAGGTTTGAACAAAGGTACGAGCTCATTGACTTTCTCAATCTATTGTCATCGTGCATAAAGTACGCCCACCCATGTGTCTCTTTTGTGATTTATGCGTGTTCCCATGGACGACTCCGCGCCCCCTCCCCTACCCCCCGACCCCCCTCAGGGGCCCGACAAGGGTCGACGCTGATTCTCTTTGGACAAGCACGTGCTCACCATCCGGTGTCGGATCGGCCACTAAGGTGGCGGGAAGAAAACTATACATGCAATGTGTACTAGCACTACAGCAAAAAGAGGGCGGGGCGAGCAACCAGATGGTCGGAACTTCTCGCGCGTCAAATGTTTGCGAAACCGGTCGAATTAAAGCAGGTGCAGACCCACGAAAAGCAACGCAGCAAGCAACCACATAAAGAAACAAAAAAATGCGCACACCCAACGCCTGCTGCTTTGGAACGCCTCACCCCGAAAAGACACGAAGAACCTCAGCACAGTGCACCAGAGTGGGCTAGTACCGCCGCCTCCTAGAGTAAGGGCAAACTATTCAAGCACGTATTTGGTGTTTGCGGCATTAGAGGGTGATCTTTGGTTTTGCTTACGGACTCTAAAATGCTCGGACAACTAGCCGTGTGCAGCTTCCTGGTAAAATACGCCGCTTGCTGCCTTGTTGGTATTACTTGCTTTGGTATATATAAAGTGCATCATCGTGAATTTGTAATTAAGAAATAGGGGTCACAGAGTTCGAAATTTGGCGAAACACGATTAATTTAAACTACGCAACCAAACATGTGTAAAATTGCTATGTTACAAACCATTCTTGAGTTTCAGCTTCCTTGGCTCTGCTTTGTGCGCAAATTGCGTTTGTCGCACTTTCAAACACATTGCAATATTACTTATACCCACAACGAAAAAACGCCCAAGAAAGGCCTATACCTGCCGCCGCGGTTGCGCAGTGGCTAAGCGGTTGTCCTGCTGAGTCCAAGGAGGCGAGTACAATACACGCCATGGTGGCTGTTCTTTATATAGAGGCAAAAAGGGAAACAGCCCATTAGTCGAGATTTCGGCGCACGTTAAATATCCCCAGGCGGTCGAAAGTAATCCGCATCCCTCCACTACAACACGCCTTTCAGCCCGGGTGTGGCGTCGGCACGTTAAACCCCGATAATGTGAAACAAACCTCCAAATTACTTGAAAAATGCCCCGTAAAATACTAGCATAACTTACCGCGTATAAAACGAGTGGTAGAGGCAAACTCAGTGACCTTCTACAATCTCGCACACAAGAAGGAGCTAATCTTTTTACGCGAATGGACAAGAAGCAGCCTAGACCCACTCCGTTGTTTCCCTACTTAGGAACGAAATCGGTTGGGGAACTACAAACATAAAGGAAATGTTAATATTGGCAAGAAAATAGCACACATGCAGTTGAATTTCGATTTGACGAAGTCACCGGGACCTGTGAATTAGTTTGTTAAACAGAAAACGTCGTAAAATTTAGAGAACGACAAATTTAGTTCGAGAGAACAAGTTTATTGCCGAGTGAAAAAGCACGTGATCTCCGTCGGCGCGCGCTTCGTGAAAAGCGGTAGCGCCCCCTTCTCTTTGCTTCCCAGTGAAGTCAAAGCGTCCTCGGCACCCTCGTGTGCCCCAGCAAACTGCCTCACAAGGTCGACGACGTCCATCACGCGGCTCTGTGTGGGCACAGGAGCTTCAACTGCATCCGGATCGTTCGCAACTTCAGACTCGTTTTGTGCGCCGGAATCAAGCTTCATTAACTCATCGCCGTCGAGAAATTCTGTTGTGTCTGTGTCCTCGTCTGCGTCTGCGTCGGCGTTCACAAAGTCTTGTAAGTTCTGATCTGCAGCCACCTCGTCACGGCAACGAAACTCTTCCGAACAATTGGACGAATTCTCTCCCTGCTCCTGTTGCGTGCTTGTGGAGGCAGATGCAGCCTCGGAAGTAGAAGTAGAAGTTCCTTTGGAAGTTTGGAGGATGTGTGCTAAAGCTCCTATGCTGACAGCACACTGCCAGACATTCTAGACGCCATAAGTTTCGAAAAACCTCTTTTAGATGCGACGCTGAGAGGAACATCTCTTGCCGGTGGCCCTGTCCTGCGTGCGTCCGTCGTCCCCGTCCGCACAGCTACGTCTCTCCTCCGCTCGCCTCCTCTCCTCTCTCCGATAGCGAACACTCTCTCCCAACATCTGCGGTCGCGCTGCGCGCGGCTGCGCACTGTGCGCATGTGCAGTACTCTCTCTCTCCGCGGTCTCCTTTTGTTCGGGCGCGCTGCGCATAGAAGCGGACTGCCGCACTCCGGCCGGTCTCTCAGTCGACGGTCGTCCGCGCTTGCGCTTGCTCTTGCTCTCTTGCCGTACCCGACGATTGCTTGATGCGACGCCAATGGAACCCCCTTCAGCGTCGCATCACACCAGGGTTCCCGCGAGGGGAGGTGGGCGTACTTCTTCTATGCCTTTTTTTCGGAATGCTTCGCTAAATGTGGTTTACGGCGTAGTTTGTTTCGTTATTTCGCGTTCGCAAAAGCATTAAGCCTATGGGCAACTGCGGGGGGGGGGGAATCCGAATTTGTTCGTAAAATTAGGAAATTCGTAATTCGTGTTTAGTAAAATCTAGTTCCAACTGTACTTCACTGTGACGAAGCAATTCTTGAATAAGGCAGCCGGGATAGAACATAAGAAAGAATACTCCATAAAATTACAATATTGAAATTAAAATAAAAAAACGACACTGTTGAAATACTTTTTACCATCCGTTAAAGGGAAAAAGAACATGCCTACTTTGTAGCAAATATTATGTGCTATAAATTGTTCTCCGTAATGTGTTTGTCTAAAATGCGAAATGTTGATGCTTTTTCGAGCGGGTCATGCATCAAGCAATTAAAACGGCCTTACCGTGATTTTGTCTGTGACGTTTAAAGCGAAGCTTTATATCCCTCACTGCTAGCGTTGCAGTTGCCCCGAAGCGCACTGCAGGAAAGCCACCTTTACTGTCAAAGTGCGCTAGGTTCCGGAAGACTGTGGTATTGATAGAAATGATGCGGCTGACCAAAGTGTTGCAGCTGCTTGCCTTCGTGAACGCATGGACACAAACGTGGTTCCATATCAAGACCATAAAGATTATTGGAGGAGAAAGCTGCGAGACCATTGGCCAGAGCAGTGGGAAGAAGAAATATACATTACATGTAATTAAATCTAAAATAAAAACCTCTCCTGTGAAACATGCCAGATCCATAGAAGTGGCCTTATGCTGACTTAGAATTGTCCAAACACACATCACTCATTATTACGCGTTGACTAACACAAACAAGCCGCAGTGTCATCGATGGGTGGTGCAGCAATCTCTCCTTCATATGCTTATTGAATTTGAGATGTGCAACGTTGACAGAAAAAGTCACGTTAATAAAGTCTGAACATCATATAATATTCTCTTGCACCCTTGATTATTCCTTGCTAACCATCTCATGCTCTCTAACAAAAAAAGGTTTTGGATATCTTGCAGATGTTGACTTTTTAAAATACGTAATATACTGTCCATAACCTCACCGGTGTTGTGCTCATGACGTGTCGCAAAACAATGGGGAAACCGACGGCACCACACCTTAGATGCATGTACTCACTATGTTTAATTATGGCCCTATCATGATCACCAACCTTAAATTGTCATGATCAACACGATCACTTTTCTCAATGCAATAAACGCTTCCGTTGGTTGGTATCCAACCTGGCTCCCTCGGTTTAAGAAATCGACGTCTTCCCACTTGAACCACCGTTGCATTCGTGTAGCCGGTGCAAAAAACCTGAGGGCGTTGGCTTCGCACTTTGGCAGAAGTCAAGTAGACTTTGGCTTAGGGCTTTGGCAGCTTGTATTGTGGATTTTGTGTGAGTGAAAGTTATACTTTGATTTGACTCTGTTTTCATGGAGAAAGCTTCGCCTTTTAGCTATTTTTTTCCCGAAGCAAGGAGTTTTGATGTTTGTATACAATGTCTTCCTTTTACACAAAACTCAATGTAATACTGCAGCGATAAAAAAACAAGTCACACGTAACAGTAACCTTCACCGCTCCTGTTGCGTTGGTGCCGACGTGAGTTCAGTGTTTTGTTCAGTTGGCAACGTACAGTATGCAAACACTGCTGAGTGAGACGCATATTATTTTAACGTACAGCACACACACCACCGAGATTTTGAAAAATTATCAAAGTGGAATCTCCAGAAATAAAATTTCCCACCTAACATATTTCCAGCAACCCATCCATCCATCTATTCATTTTTGCATCCGTCCGACCGTCCATCCATCCGTTCAATCGTCCTTCCGTCTGTTCACCCGTCCGTGCATCCGTGTGTCCATCCATCCATTCATCCATCCATCTATCCATCCATCCATCTATTCATTGATCCATCCGCCCATCAATCGATCCATCTATCGGTCCATCCATCCTTCTGCCTGCCTGTCTGTCTGTGTGTCTGTCTGTTTGTTTGTCCGTCCGTCTAATAATTATTAGTAAGAATTCATTATAATTGACAAATATTCACTTCGTTATTATTTTATTAATTTTTCCACTCATGTCAGCTATCTAAGCTATCTAAACTCATCTAAGCCTCTGTACGTTTGAGTATGTGTATGTATGTATGTATGTATGTATGTATGCGCGCATGCATGCATGTATGTTTCTATGTATGGATGGATGTATGTATGTATGTATGTATGTGTATGTATGTATGTATGTATGTATGTATTTATGTATGTACGTACGTATGTATGTATGTATGTCCCGGTTGTAGCTTGCCTATGTATGTGCGTGTTTGAAGGGGCAGCGTCAAGCATCGCATCAAAAAGCTCGAAATTACCTTTCAGGCTTCTGCGACGTAGAAGAACAAGATATCTTCGTAGTTTTTTAAGTTCTCGAAAGCAGAAAATATCAGTTTAGTGCACCCTAAGCGTGCTGTAAAGAAGTTGTTTAGGAGGAGCGTGCAAATTGGCATATATCAGTAGTTTAGGTTCTGAAGGTTTTTATGTGGTGTTTGCACCCACATTCAAGGTTTTATGTACAAAACAAAAAAGTTTCCGGTTAGGTTGGAAAAAGAAACGGATTGAGAAGCGGGCATTGTTGGTTCTGAGGGAAACCTAAAACATTCTGAGCAGTGGAGAATAAATTTGTTATTACTACAAAATCAGTCTCGCACTCCTGCAATTCGTTCAACCTGAATTGTACAAATTCAACCTGACCTTAAAATCAGAGCATAACGTGGCTGGCCCTACGTTTAGACTTTGAGCAGCTTAATACAATTATTTTATTCAGACTGCGCACGATCAATATAAACGACCGAAGCAGTTCGCTTAACAATAGAAATAATTTCCACAAGGATGACTTTTCTTTGTGTTTGGAAGTTCCAATACGGCAAATAGAACCACGATATGCAATTCCACAAATATTTGCATAGATAAGTAGTAGTAATCACGTTGTCACCCTAGGCACCCAATGCCTGCGGAAATAACATTACAACTGAACGTATTTTTTCTTCCAGTCCCGACACGACATCTCAATCTATTTACATTTTGACAAAGGCCCGTTTTATGTATTTTTTTGTTAGGGACTGAACAACAGGCCGAGAGATTCTGAAATAGAAAACAAGAGCGAAAAATATTGTGTATATATTGGGGGGAAATATTTTTGCCGTGATTTCTTGAATGCCCATTGCTTTGGGACGCAGACCGAGCACACAAGGCTCTCGTACATTAGAGTTGGTACTGCACGCTCTCTTTATTCAAGCAGTCAGCAAGAAGTCCTTTACAAAAATACTAGGAGCACTGTCCGGAGATGGGATCTGCAGCGTCATCTATTTTATAGCACCGAGGAAAGGTCTGTTTTTCTGAGTTTGCAGTGCGGGCGCGCGTGAGTAGCACAATGTAAAATTAAAAGTAACTTCTATTTTGTTATTATAAAATGTAATCTAAAGATAATAAAGGACATTTCTTGGATGGGTATTTATGATTGTGATATGTGCTTCATCGGAAGCAATATTCGTACACTGAAAAGAAAGTCTCAGGAGCACGGCAATACCGAAGAGGGTCGCTACACTGATGGTCACTTTGATGACTAGGGGCTGCCATGACCTTTAAAGATATATTGACCCACTGGTGCACCACCTGTGATACGGTGCCGGTGAGATACCCGCAGAATACCGAAGGTACACGTGATCGTCTGTTTGGGGATGTGACAAGCCGTTGCTCGCTAATAAATAGTCAAAAAACTACCATCAACCCTGAAGTGACGTTCAAATAGGGCACCCGAAGTCTACCGGTCGGTTACATTGCCGCCAAGGAGGACGCTATATTACTGACGCAAAATTGCTAATTGTCATTTGCCAAATTTTGACATGCCTGGCGTAGGGACTGCATTCTGTTTCGAAAACCCAAACGCCTGTTGACTTCTTCACACAAATACGTTCCGTCATCGTCTACGATGCAACATAAACTTTCCAAACTAATACTCAGCCACCGAATGCCAAGTCAAACAGCAACCAGAGATACGAGGGCCCCACACTCGGTTACATACTGAGAGAGTGCGAACGTAAGCAATCTTTGCCACACAAACCTCTGCAACATCAAAGTCAACATCAAGCTTTCCCAAACCTCGAGACTGGTGGGATACTCTACCGTAAAGGTTTAACCTCTCGGACCATTACACTCTCGGCGAAAGGGCATTGATAATAGGAAGCATATAGATTATGTTGTTGAAATATCTTTTGTTGTGATTAAACTTTGGTTAGGGTTAAAAAATCATTTTCATTGATATACGTCTCATGAACGGCCATAGATTTTGCAGAAATTGAAGGAATGTGCAAAACCAAAACCTACAGCGAAGCTGATTACTCGCATCTTAACGACATGTAAATACCAAGCTAATGATTAGACCCTTGGGGCCGCCTCTGTCTTTTCAATAAAACTTGTTATCCATCTTTTATCAAATTGAATAAAATAAATTTATCTGTTCTTTTTTAGTACAAATAAACGACGAAAGGCCGCAGGTGGCTAAACTGCCAAAGGCTTTTTCTCCTGAAATAGTTGTCACAGAGGTGCATGTGTGCACAAAGCGAACAAAATGTGATAATTATTTCACAAATACCGACCATGTCAAGAAAATAGATTCACGCAGAAATTGACTCACATAAAAACATATATGGAACAAAATAAATAAACGTAGCTTTATATTGAAAATAAAGGCCCTTGTAACCATCCCATTTCAATTAGTAAGTCGTATCGGGAGAAGCAGGAAAAAAATAACAATAAAACTGCCAATTGTACGTGCGAGGAGAAAAATTAGCTAGCACATAATAAATGAATACAAGGCAATGAAACAAATTAAGACACTAAACATTATGCTCCATTACATATGTAATTCGATATCTTCTTTTTAAAATTTCGTTGCATTCTAACCGTATATGGGAAAAGGAATTTGATATTCTGTTGTCTACCATAATGAGTTCTTGTCTTTGAGGGCTTAACTTGTTGCCGGCGAAACCTATATGAATATATTTAAGATACGTTAGGGTGATGTAGTTTATTTTTGTAAATATTTATATATATTGCAAAAGCGTTAAGTAATAAACTCGGTTTGTTTTTAGCAAAAAAGTATTTTATATGAAGGGGAGTTGCTTTGCAAACATTCTGAGAGCACCTAATGCGTGCATAGCCGCTATATCCTGTTTTGCAATTTCACCAATCTTCCATAATATGTATTAGTTGTTACCCCCAATACCAAAATGGGATAACATAATCTTGAAAAGCAAAGTGAGTATTACCGAGACAGTTTCAGCCGCATATGAATCAACAAGCCATATATGGTGTGGCGAAGTTGCCTTCCTCAGCCCGCTACCAGCAGGGCGCAGAACTGAGCGATGAAGTTGTCGAGCCGATGGCAAGTTGAAGCGACATTTATATAGAATTAGCACAAATGTAACCAGGGCGTTACATGGCTCGCACAAAGGGTACAGTACGTCTGAACTCGGTGCTTCCGATTAGTGCCGCACTCGCTGCTGCTACTGGGCTGTTTTATAACTCCTTGGCTCCGTTGCAGTGCGAGCAGTTCGAATCCCTCCAATCACGACTCTCCCTTGGCCCCAGTTTGAAACAGACGAATGGAGGCAAAGCGATTGCATCAGCCAAAACCGCCGCGACGGGGATAAGTCGACTCAGCGGCACTGTTTCCAGACATGTGAGTGCGTGTTTGCCGCGGACCGTTTAAACCAGGCGTGATTCAGCCCAGCCGACGGCACGTCGCTGGGCGAAGCGAATTTGCGCCTGGCGCTCTGGCACATCAACGGCCAGCCGACCGGCGTAGTGAGATCAGTCGCCAAATTATCGATGTGAACTTTCCAAGGCAGATTTTCTTGAAATCAGACACGCAAGAATTTTTGTTGCTGTTTCTGTTTTAAATGCAGAGCATTTCTTAGCCTCGCCTCTTCCTGCGTCGGACGGCGTCCACAGCTCCGCGTCCGCAGCAGGTGCGCCTCTCCTCCTTCCTCCTCTCTCTCAACAGCAGCTGGCTCGCGCATGCGTCGTAGTCAGCCCGTTCGCTCCGTCGCGGTATCGGCGTAACAGGTGCGTGATAGCAGCGCGGTGGGGCGTGGAAGGGCGCGCGCTGCTTGCGCATGCGCGCTCTCTTCCCCGTACTGCTCTCCCTCTACTGCGCGCGCTGCAAATATAAAGCGGCTAGCGGTCGCTAGTGCTTCAGTCACTGCGTTGCTCCTTCCTTCCTTGGTTGACGCTTGCTCCACCCCAAACCAACACCAGCGCAACTACGACCCAACTACCCACCCTAACGCGACTTTACGCGGCGTTAACGACCCCCAATGCTCTGCATTTGCCCGTGTTCCCCTCGCGGGAAGGCGCGGGAATTTTTTTTAGCTTGACACGTCGGGAAATATGCTCGAAGCCAGAAATTGTTGGCTAAATTTTATGGGCAAGCATTACGTATATGGATTCAGCAGAGATTAGTTGGAGCTTATTTATGGTTAGCCAGGGTATAACTCATTCAAGAACATGTTGACCATATCATTAAGCTCAAAGAGGGTCTGGCCATAAGAAACACGTTGGCATCATCCGCGAACATAATTACTTTAGGTGTATAAGGTATATTACAAACGTCGTTCACATATACTACAAATAACAAGGTTCCAAGGATAGCGCCCATGGTACGAGTTTTTGCACTTTAATTTGACCGGATGTGTCACCGCATTCACTGACGTACTGACATCGATTGGTGAAGTAACTCTGTATTAACGTACCCGCCGTGGTGGCTCAGTGGCTAAGTCGTTGCGCTGCTGAGCATGAGGTCGCGGGTTCGATTCCCGGCCACGGCGGCCCCTTTTCGGATGGAGACGAAAAGCAAAAATGGCGTGTGTACGAGATTTTGGCGCACGGTAAAGATCCCCATGTGGTCAAAATTAATCCAGCGCCTTCCACAACGGCGTCCCTCATAGCCTGCGTTGCGTCGGCGTGCTAAACCCTACAATCAATGAGTCCTGTATTAACTTTAGGATCAAACCCCATAGACCATATTTCTGCACTTTCGACAAAACTACGCAATGACACACAGATCGGGCGATGTGCCCAAGTCCACGACTAGTCCTAGTGTATATATTCTGCTTTCAAAATTATTTATTATCTCGTGCTTGATACTAAGTAAAGCGGCTTCAGTGAATTTACCTTTCTGAAAACTGAATTGCACATGGTTTATAGTAATAGTGTATCTACTGAAAAATATCACTTGTCGAATGTTTATGGCGGCTTATATCAAAGGGAAGCGGTAGCAGGCAAAATACGGGTCAATATAAAATCAAATCAAACCGTTCTCCTGCTTACTTTTACAATAACAGGGCACAACCCCAACAAGCCACTCTTAAAGCGGCTTGACAAGACGGCTGCCCTGGTTTCCGACAACAGTAAGCATCGTGACCCTATGCGGTCATATTAAATTACACATATTGTAGAACAACTAAGGAAAAAAGCAACTAACAAACAAATAGAAGCATGACCTATTAAATGAAATTGCAGCCATGGCCATCTTTGACGTAGCGGAAACGGTAATAAATAAAAATTGCTTCAATATTGCCTAAAAAAGTCTGTACGCCTGACCTTTGTTTTCAACAAATGACTCCTTTTTATTTGAAGGGAGGCTGTATACACAAAACATTGGAAATAGTGAGAAATCGCTACTTTCTAGAATTGCTAATTTAACAAGAAAAAAGAAACTGCACACAATGTTTTTTTCAGGAACCAAAGTATTTTTAGTTTTTTTGGAGGTAGGCTGTATTTATCAATATAAATGGTGTCGCATCTAAGCAACACCAGGCGGTTATGCGTTAGCGACCGGAGAATTCAATTTTGGGGCAGTGTCGGCGCGCACAACAAAGACGGAAAACGCGTTCGGTACGTTAAAAATGTCACTGAAAATGAGCAGCGGCTTTTGACAGCCAGACGAAATGAGTTCAACAATCTAAGATCATAAGGTCTTAGTACATAAACAATACCGTAAAGGATGAAAATGTGTTTAGTGTGGTAGTGATGAGGAACATTCGCAATAATAATTAAGGCCTTTTTCTGTAGCGGCAATCACCTGTTGATAGTTGCTTGTGTTTTGTTACCCCTGCAATGAAGATTGATTGAAGTGCTGTCGCCGTCCAATCCCTCTTCACCGACCCGGTCAATCCCCGAATTGGCATGTAGCACGGATCGGCAGCTGTCATCAACGGTGCGTGATCGCGCGTCACGAGTCGAATCCCCTGGCTGGTTCACCTTGGCCAGTTTTGCCTTTTGATCCCTCTCCAGCGGACTCTGTTTTCCTTCCAATAAACTCACTTGCAATTTGCGGAGAAGCCGGTGTTTGAGGTGAACCATCGTACAGCCTGGAACACTGCAGTCCGAAGATACAAACGCCCGTCACCCCCATAGCCGCTGCCAAGCAACCTCCTCGACAGATGCCGTTGGTCATCAGCGCTGGGGCGTTCCATTAGCGCTACCCGCCGTTTTTCAGCGGTACAGGTGACTATGACGCTGAAGATTGGTTGTCTTACGAGTGAGTTAGCGCGTACAAGAAATGGGAGGATGCTACCAAGCTCCACAACGTCTTATGTTCCCTCGAAACACCAGCGATCTTGTGGTATAACAACAACGCAGCAACCATCAAGACCTGGCATAAATTCAAGAACCTCGGGACCTTGATCGACCCGCCGTACGCAAACTGCACGCTGAACAACGCTTACGTGCACGGGCGCAACTACCGGGGGGAGAACTTCACCAGCTACTTTGAAGAAATTGTGGATCTTTGTCAGCGCTTCAACTCGTCCATGTCTAATACTGAAAAAAACCAAACACATTCTGAAAAGAGTGGATGACGACACGTCCCACATGCTTGTGTCCAAGGACCCGTGATCAATGACAGAAGTGATTGGCCTGTCTCAAAGTTTTGATGAACTGCGCCAGCAAAGGGCCCTGGTTCGCCATTCATTGGCGGCGAGAAAATCTCTCTCGGGCCTCACGCTCTCTTCAAACCAATTGCAACTCGAGGCGTAAATCAAAGAATATGTCCATGAGGAGGCGGCATGTCAGCTATCGCTGGTGCCATTAGCTGAGCAGGCTTCATCCAGCCTGCCTTCTGCTCTGCAGGCGACCATCCGCGAACCCGTTGCCGAGGCCCTACCGCCTGCTAACGTTGCTACCGCAGCGTTCGCACCCCTGGCTGTTTCACCGGTGGCAGCTGCAGTGGCTGCGCCACTCACAGCTACAGTCGCTGCAGCTCCAGCTGTCGTGCCTGTGGCGTACGCTGAATGTCTGACACAGCCGCCGCACCCATCTTTCCGCTTGTTTCGGCCAGCGGTACCAGCGGTGGCACCTGCCACTTCGCAGATAGCTCCCTAGTTTCCACCGCCCAGACCACTAATGCTGCCGTACGGGAACCCCTGGCGCACTCCGAACAACCGCCTTATATGTTTTTCTTGCTGGTGTCCCGGTCACGTTGCCCGTTAATGCCGCCGTATCGTTTCATCTCGTCGCGTGCCCCAGACGTCTGCCTACACCACACGACCACCACATCATAACGTGCCCTCGAGACCCCCTCCAACCTCGTTTTCCGCCGGACGTCAGATGTTGTAGGGCCGCCGATCACCGTCGCCCCGTCACCGCTCCCAATCCCCCATGCGCCCCCACTCCGCCACCACTCTACAGGGAAACTGGTTCGCGCAGCTCCCTAGGCACAAACTGCGTACCCGTCGAAATACCGAAGCCCTCACCTACCTCCGCAAAATGTAATTGACGTCCTAATTGATCGAGTCCCTGCGCTAGAACTTGTTGATACCAGAGCAGCCGTGTCGGTCATCACTGCTAAACTATATCGCTCGCTGAAGAAAGTCACGACGCCACTTCTGTGGATTCTCTCCAAACTGCAAGTACAGAACACGTTACATCTTTGGCTGCGTGTACTGCTCGAGTCGCCATAAAGGATATTCTCTACACAATTGAATTCACCCTCTTTCCCATGTGCTGACATGGCGTTATCCTTGGGTGGGACATTTTTCAAACCAGAAGGCCGTAATTGACTGCGCTCGCGCTGAAGTCAAACTCTGTTCACAACATGACGCTCCCTCCTCAAACGATTCTTCCACTAGTGAAGAAAAAAGGTGGCCGTAGACGAAGGGGCGAATATCCCGCAGCAAAGCTCAGCTCTCATCGCCCTGTCTGGCAGTACTCTGGTAGATGGACCTGTTTTATTTACGCCATCACACGTTTTCATTGCTCGCAAGGATTTGCCGCTTCTGTTGGCTGTGCTGACACTCCTAACTGGCCGCACAGCGATGTTTGTTTGCAACCAGACGACCCACCCTTTCAGCTTGCTTCTTGTGGAAACTGTCGACAATACCGAACCTGTTGACTCCGTCTTCAGTCTCGACGTTTCCAACAACGCAGTTTCACCGCAACTAAATTCGCTCAACGCGATTGATCCCACCGATACTCCAACCACTGAGGACATGTTCCATAAGTCTATCGCCTTCGATTTAGACCCTACGCAGTGCCAGACCTCCTGGCTCTTCTTAGCAAGTTTCAGTCTTCTTTCAACTGCAAGCAAGCTCCTTTGAGCGGAACATCCCACGGTCGTCTATTACATTGACAAAGGTACCCACATACCGCTGGGACAGCGACCATGCAGGGAGTCGGCACCGGAACGCAGCGTTATCAGTGAGCATGTCGATGACATGCTCCGACGTGGCGTCAACTGATCTTCTCAAAGCCCCTGGTCGCCGCCTGTGGTGCTAGTAACAAAAAAGGATGGGTCCCTGAGATTGTGTGTGGGCTATCGCTGCCTTAACAACATCTCCGAGAAAGACGCCCTCGATTGTTCGCACGGTGCTGAATATTGCTCCAGCCTTGATTTGCACTCCGGTTAACGGCAGGTCCCGGTTGCTGAATCTGATCGACCAAAACAGCTTTAGTCACGCCAGACGGCTTATATGAGTTTAATGTGATGCCATTTGGCCTATGCAACGGGCCTGATACGTTCGAAAGCATGATGGATAACATCTTGCGTGGATGTCGAATGGCGGACATGTTTCTGTTACTTCGACGATGTCGTCGTGTTTTCTTCGGATTTCCAGACTCACCTGACTTGTCTGTACCGAATATTGACATGCCTAACTGCTGCATGGCTTCAACTGAACCTTAAAAAGTGTCACTTTGGTGCTCGCATGTTGACTATTCTCGGCCATGTCGTGTCAAAGGATGGCATACTTCCCGATCCCGAGAAGCTCCGTGCAGTCGCCGACTTTCCCAAGCCGACGTCAATGAAAGCCCTCCGCAACTTCATTGGGCTGTGTTCGTACTTTGGGCGCTTCGTACGAAATTTTGCGTCTATCATTGCGCCACTGACCAAGCTCCTCGGTGGTGACAACGGCCTATCGTCGTGGTCTAAGGAGTGCGATCAAGCCTTTACAACCTTGCGGCGTCTGTTGATTTCAGCACCCATACTGTGGCACTACGATCCCAACACCCCTACTGAAGTCCATACTGATGTCAGCGGCACAGGCCCCGGCGCGGAGCTCGCTCAACGCAAGCCTAACTACGAAGAGTACGTCGTCGCCTACGCTAGCCGAACTCTTAGAGAAGCTGAACAAAACTATTCGGTTACCCAGAAAGAATGTCTCGCCATCGTCTTGGCAGTTTCCGAATTTCAACCCTGTGTCTACGGCCACCCTTTTGCCGTAGTTGCCGACCATCACTCGTTGTGGTGGCTGTCGTCTCTCAAAGACCCTATGGGATGTCTTTCGCGTTAGCGTTCCGCATGCAAGAGTATGATATTCGAGTTGTTTATAGATCCTGCCGCAGGCACTCTGATGCAGATGCACTGTCTCGTTCTCCGCTGACTGGTAACCCGGAACGTCTTGCGAGGACCGATACGCTCGTAGCGTCATTGACCTTCACCGACATAGCTTCCCGGCAGCGAGATGATCCAAGGATTGGGAAGATCATTGCGTTTTTATTAACTATTCTACACGGCCCAGAGCTCATTGCGTTGCTATCCTACACGGCCCATGGCTCTTCGACGCCAACACTCCCACTTTATCATACGGGATGAGCACCTTCTCTATCGCCGCAATTATATGCCCGATGGTCGGAGTTGGCTTCTTATGATTTCGCGCACTTTACGTGCCGATTTATGCGCTGCTTACCACGCTGATCCCCAAACCACTCACGCTGGACTTCTTAAAACGTACACTCGCCTCCGCCAACGAAACCATTGGCGCAGAATATATAGCTTCCTCCGCAAATACATTCGTGCCTGCATTGATTTTCACCGCCGCAAGACGCCAGCACCGCAACCACCCGGCACTCTGCTGCCTTTGTCATGTCCCATTCGTCCTTACGATAGTGTCAGCGTCGGCCTGTACGGCCCCTTGCCATGCACTCCTTCCGGCAACCGATGGATTATTGTTGCTTTAGACTACCTAACACGCTACGCCGAAATCGCAGCGCGGCCAGCTGCTACGGCGCGTGACTTTGCTGGGTTCGTCTTGCCCTCCTTCGTCTTGCGGCATGGTTCACCACGCGAATTACTACTCAGCGACAAAGGGCGCGTATTCATCTCTGACGTTATTGAATCCCTTCTCGCTCAATGCAGAATTGTTCATCGCACTACGTCCGCATACCACCCACAGACGAATGGCCTGTCCGAGAGATTCAACCGCAAACTCGGAGACATGCTCACCATGTACGTCGCTCGTGCTCATTCAAATTGGGATGTGGTGCTACCTCTTGTAACGTTTCGTTTGCATCCAACACCGCCGCACAGACTACTACTAGCGTTTTATCTTTTTCCTCCTATATGGACGTGAGCCGTCTTTCAGAATGAACATAATACTGCCCTACAACCCTGATTCCTCTGACTGCCACCCTATTTCTGACATAACCCGACAAGCCAAAGAGTGCCGGCAGCTCGCCCGCTCACTGACAACAAATGACCAGGCTCGGCAGAAGCATCTTCGAGACAATAATCATGCCTCATCTTCCTTTTGTGCTGGCGATCTTGTGTTTGTGTGGGTCCCCGCTACAACACCGGGTGTATCCTCCAAACTGCTTGCAAAATATTATGGCCCTTAACGCTTCCTCGAGTGTACTTCTCCCGTGAACTACGCAGTTGATCCACTGACGCCCTCTATAGACCCTCGCTGTCGTAGTAGCGAAACCGTCCACGTCATTCGCTTGAACCCCTACTACGACTCCGCAGTCGTTCTGTCGCCGTAAGTCGCCAGGATGGCTTCTGCTTCACCGGGGGCAATTGAAATGAAGATTGATTCAAGTGCTGTTGCCGTCCAATCCCTCTTCACCGACCGGTCAATCCCCGAATGAGCATGTAGCACGGATCGACGGCTGTCATCACGGATGCGTGATCGCGCGGCGATAATCGAATCCTCTGGCTGGTTCACCTTGGGCGGTTTTGCCACTTGATCACCCTCCAGCGGACTCTGTTTTCCTTCCAATAAACCCCCTTGCAGCCCATACTAAATGGGAGAAGAAAAATGCGGCAAGATAACGGCATTACACAGCAAAAGCCTAGTGCGTTCTGGAAGTGTATATCGGTGTCTATTGATTACACCACCAGTTCTGTAGAATTTCGTGTGCACTTGAGTCATATGTTGACCCAAGGTTAACTTGCAATGAGAGTGGACTACCAACACCTTCATAGTGGTTAGCAATTATATATCGTTGTTGTCGATCATCGGTGTTGCTGTAGAGATATTTTTGTTTTTCAGCCCGAAAATAATGCCCTTATTGTCTATATTTGTTAGTAGAGAATTTTTCCTGGTCCAGGTGGCAAGACGGAGAAGCGTATCATTACAGGCTTCCTGTACATCATCAGTTCTCGTACCAGTTCTTAACTGCGTTGTGTCATCTGCGCAACAGACAAGAAAAGCTTTCGGGTGTAAAAAGGCGTTTGGAAGATCGTTCGCATATATGCAGAAGAGAAGTGGTCGTAGAATGCTCCCGTGGGGAACACCGGAGCCGATGCTTCCGGGTTCCGACGAAAATTCTTCCAAGCAGACATACTGCTTTCGGTATTTTAAGTAGGAGGACACAAGGGTGTAAGAAACCACATGTTCGCCATAGGATTTAAGTTTAACAAATAATTTTTCTTGACTTACGGAATCAAACGCGTGTGAAAAATCTATTTAAATACGCAGTGTAAGTTTACTCGGAGAAACGTTTTACTGAATTGTTTTTTTCTGTTTCAGTAAAGCCGTTGCTGTGGAGCAGTGCTTGCAAAAGCCACTATAAAAAGTATGTAGCGATGTGGCATTGCTAAGAAAATTGCTTAACATAGCGTTTACAAGGTTTAAGTACAGATCACTTTAGGGGCTCGCCTTGTCGTCTCCATCGTAGGGGCTGTCGTCGGGGCGTCCCAAAGAGGCTTCGAAAGCCACGCGGTTTATATAGTCATAAGCGTCAGAAACTCGGGCACCGCTGGTACTTTTCATACATCTCCACGTCGTTTACTGCAAGAAAACTGCAGGTACATTTGAGGCAAAATATACGTAACTAACCGGCAGCGCTCATATTCATTTAGTTCGGAACTCTAATTTAGTTGGTTCTTGCGAATATTAAAAGTTATCTGTAGGACAGCACGGAGTAAAGCAACGGTTACATATTTTTCCGTATCAGTGTCCACCTTCAAACATTTTTGAATAAATACAAAACATTGGCAATATAAAAATTACATATTGAATTGGTTAGGCCCAAATAGTGCCTTCATAGGGGAAGGATGACCATCCACCACCAAAAAACGCAATCAGATCAACTAACGAAATGCTAACCCATCCCTTTGAAAAGAAGAGATTTGTTAGTTTAGTTATATTATTTATTTGTTTCAGTACCGTAAGGGCACGTCAGGGCGTTGCATAGGGGAAGGGGGAATTAATTGTTATGTGTTATTGGCGGATGTGAGTTATTGCAGAAAAAAAGGCGAAAGTTTGAACTATTCTAGCAGAGATGCACTGATTGAATTCTTTACCAACTTATCCAGGATCATGTTTTGTGTAATTCACAAGTGGGCGGACTAGCAACTCTGACATTAAGACATCCCTGGACTGAGTTGACGAAACCACCCTAAGCCGTATTCGCTACTGTAGCAGGCACAATGTGGGTCTATCATTTACCCCACGATGCGGCCTCTGCTGGGATCGCAAAAGCGTCTCTGCTTGCTTTCAAGTCTCTACTGTCAATACCATCAACGTATAAAGGTCGGCTGGCCTGCTAAACGAGACGGTGGAGGTGTTTCTAGGTCTCAACCAGGAAGCATATCATATCAAGATGGCTTTGGAAGAGGTTTGCCTTACTTAATATTACAGAAACCGGATGACAGGACTTTCGCGGGTGAGACTTCGGAAATCAAACCGCAATTTCCACGTAGTAAATCAGAGTTCGCTATAAAAGAGTATTGAGCTTTTTATGTAAATATATGTGGTGGTGTATTTAAAAAATATTATTTCTTGCGAAAAGAGTACTTTCTGCACAGAATTTACGAGCAAAGGCGAGCGTTCCTTTAGACACTTGAAGTGCGGATAAATTTTCGCATCTCTTAAAGAAATGGAGGAATCGTGACAATTTATCCTCACCAGGGCACGTTGTGGTTAACAAATCAGCTATTCTTTAGCAATCTTACATGTTGCGCAATGCCTAGCACGCTGCTTGATACAGGTGCCGTCGTATCCTTCCGGTCCAAGAAATGCAGTTTCTTCTTTATTTCACGAATAAAATGGCAGCTCCTACACATCGCGAGAAACTACACAATCTCGCTACCAAAACATGCATAGCCTGATTTCTAGCGGGAACAACAAGTTACAGATTAAGGCATCAAAAGTAAGACAAATGTTATAGAACAACGTACATGATGCTGAACATATAGCTCGCATAAGCAGGCTGGAGTATATTATTTCTACGCCTACAACCGGTTTCCGCCGCCGCAACGCCCAACATCACCCAAGAAATGCCAAATTGTACTAGCGACGCTGTTTTTTGAGACAAAAGCTACTAGATCAAAGCAGAGGGTTTCGCTGTGGAGAAAAAGACTGGGGGCATAAGGGGAAATGTCTAGTACGAACAATGACTGCGAAGCATTGAAACTGAAAATGGGGGTTGCCGTCAGAAAGCGATATAGGCGACTGAAAACTATGTGCTCTAGAGCGGTCCCTATCCCGCATCAGAACGTGTTCATGGTGCAAACGACCGGATCCTGTTCTTCGCGCGAGTTTTTTCTTTGCCTAAAGAGTGCCTGGTTTCTTCATGGGCCGTTTCATGTCGACGATGGAAACAAAAGGTTCAATGCAAGGCGTCCTCAAGCACTTCGTCTTTTTCTTTTGTTTTTCTGTGGCGGTTACTGAAACGAGGCAGATCTGAAAAACCGCCGGGACAATGAGCGCCACCGCTTCTTGAGGCGGGGGTCATCGACTTTTGGCCGCGGTGGTAGACGCGCGTCTTCTCTTCCGCGGTAACGCAATCTATGCATATTCCGTCACAGTTATTACATCTACGATGTAGTTCATGTCCGTTTTTTGTCTTTGGGTTCGTGAGGAGTTCATGCTTGCGCCTCTCAATTCTTTACAAGGTTTTCTCTATCCACTGCCTCATTATTGTGCACCGAGATCGCAGAACCATACAGGGGCGAAATTTTCATTCGGCCAGTAGACGGCTGTAAATATTGCTAAAATATATTTGCGCGATTTGGTTCAGATTTCGACATTATTATCAACCATATTAAGCACCAGCTTTCGATGGCAATAAAATACAGTGCTTGTTTTTCCCTGACGATAGAGACCTTATTGTCGCCGTCGAATGGTAGTCATCTGGGAATTTGCTAGCCCATAAGTAATACCGGGAAACAACATCAACTCGGGAGTTTCTATGCGGTATAAACGTGCGACTTTATCTTCTCTTCAATATCTGGAAGCTATCTGGGGCGGCTGCATTTGTTTGCAAGCTTGGCCAGTGAATAATGACGTACCCATTATATGAACAAGAGCCGCAATTATGATCGACAAACGTAACGCTGGAGATTTTGGCTTTTTGTAAGGGGCAGTAGCTACAAATGTAGACCGTACAGAGCGAGCCGTAAAGCTCACCTTCAACAGGTAGCTCTAGCGCCACACTCGCCCATGACTGGCCTTTAGCACGGGGCAGTGTCGGTTGCCGCCGTAGGCTGCCATGGTGCTCAGCTAAGTGCGCCGCCAGAAATGTGGAAGTCACGGGAGAAATCTTCTACCGTAGTCGCATGTAGCAGCTGCGATCGGGACCTCAAGGTGTGAGACGAATCGCCATGCCAGTCTCACTCGCCGCAACTTCACAAATCGCCGCTTCCCCCGCACTGAGCGCAACGCGGAGACCAGGCGTCGCTGGATTGCCATTCTCCAACAAAAGAAATTTGTTCCAAGAACATTGACAACGGGGGCCTTTTCAGACCGCAGCGGAAGGCTTCTTTGGAAAGGTAGTGTAGTCCACACCAATCTGCCCCGGCACGCGTGTTGTAAAGCATGCCCCCTGTTGTGTTTACGCGTAGCGTGCCTGCTGTCGCCACGAAACGAGTCTGCAGCCTGGCTGTTTCAACTAGCCGATCGGAGCCGTGACACCTACACTCTTTTCTAGTTTTCCCTAGATCGTATCAGCTTCGCCACGGCGTAGACCACCAGCGCGCGCGGGGGACAAAAAAAGGGACAAAAAGCCACGATTGGGGGAAAGCATTTTAATTAGAGGGCTGGTATTAATTAAAACGTTACATTTTGCACTACGCCCATTTCAAGCCCAGGAAACAATACCCCTCACAGTGATCCATTACGTGTATTGATTTCGAAGGTTCTGCGTCTAGTTCTTTCTTTGCGTGTTTTGCTGACAAATGGATTTTTTAAAGCAAGATTTTATCCCGCGACACTTCCTTGTAGAATCCTTCGCATGTTCCGAAATTTCAGCAGCACAAGTAACAGTGCACGCAATGTTGACAGAATGTTGACGTCCCCGCCGAGTTCAAAAGGAAGCAAAAAGACGCGCTCCCCTAAAGCTGTGATTCCAGGAAAATACAGGGTCCGTTAGGCGACGCGTGAAATCTCAACGCAGTGTACATCTTCTTGTCATCTGCTCAAAAATTTGCACCCATCTCTCAGACACCAAAATACGTGAAGAGTACGAAACTTCAAGCGTATTTTTAACGTTGCGCTTGACAATGGTGCACTGTTGAAAAATCGCTTTTCAAAGTCGTCTTCGTAAAGTAACTTCGAAGTGTTCTTCGATAAAAATTGACCTAATCGCACATTTTTGGTAAATATTCCAAAGTACTCGAGACCACTTTTGTAAAATATGCTTGTAACACACTTGGTAGGCACACTTGGTAACATGCTGGGTACGCAAGCTTTCAATGGGATAAACTGGTTGGCGCGAATTTTTGAAACCATGCAGTCCCGCGAAAACCCGACATAATTTTTTATTGGGACAAAAAGACGCGACGCCAGAAGCAGACCTCGAAAAGGCAACTGTTCCGGTGAAAACGGGATGTCTCGTCCCCCTACTTAAAGTGCCCCAAACGCCTTTCATCTCACCGCCGGCGTCCCAAAAGCCCCGCAGTTTCGCGCTGCCGCTAATGCATCCTTCCCACTCGTGACGAGCACAGAAACCTGGCTTCAGTAAGTATTGCGTGTGTTTCCCTACCCTGCAGGCCTGTATTATGCGCTTTGGCGAAACCCGAGGTAAGCCGTAGCGATAGTCGCCTTGCGCCAGAGGCTGCAGCTTCCACGTTATTTCCAACTCTGTTGGACATAATCCGTGAGTGAACGAACCTGTTCATGTGGCAACCAGTTGCTCAAAGCCGTTTCATTTATGACAAGTTTCAGAAATAGTTGAATGTGTAAGGCCGAGCTTCATGATACCGACACGGCAAGAGACGGACTGCAAATTGGTACGCGTGAGGCGGGACTTCTTTTCTGACCGACCGAAGAAAGGAAATGAAGACGTTATCTGTTTCAGTGTGAAGGTGGGAAGCAATGCCAACTGGAAGCAATCTTCTTTTTCTGCCTAACTAGCCCCATCTGAGGTTAGAATTGCGTGTGTCGGCCTTCACAAGTGAAAAGGGGAAGGGTGTTCTGACGTTGTGCCAAGGGCCGCATAATATGTCCCCGCGGGTAGCCCGCTAGCACAGGTTGCCACCCTTGATAGATATGGTTGCTGTGTACGTACAAATAGAACAAAGTGCAGTGAAACAGCTCTGAAACGCGTGCAAAAGAGTTTGGCGATGGGCTCCAGCAAAAACCGCACCTTACGAAGCTTTATGGGCCATGTTTCGGGACTACGTTGTCTCCGAAATTTGGCAAGCAATACGCGCACATTCTATAGGTCCTCTTTCACAGCGACAGTCAAAAATGACGGCACAATTCGCCCATTAATCCACTCTGCACTCGCATATGCGGCCCCGACCATTGAAACCCATGGGGAAACACATATCTGAAAAGGCTACCAGTGAGGAGGGATGTACGATCGACCAACATGGCTACGCCCAGGCCGCCGCTGTAAAAACGGTCTATGGCTTTATGGAACTGAAGCCAATCAGCAGGCATATAGTTGGAACTTGTATATCTCCCAGAAAAAGAAACCCCTGATGCTTTATTCTAGGCATCGTTTCGGGAGTTGGGCAATTGGTGATAAAATTTTAGTAGAAGTTCTGAGAATTGTGTTCTCTTTGCTTGCCCTTCCAATGATGTGCCGGCTTTGGAGGTTTTAGTAGAAATATTCGCAACACAATTGTAAAGTTGTCAGAGACCGCTTTTCTTAGCCAAGTTTGGTGGCGATTAGAATTTTAACTGCCGCTCTCAAAAACGTAAGAAATCACTTGTTGTTTCATAACCCAAGTTGACAGCGGTGAGACCACCAGCACTACATCTGCCGTTTTATTGACTGTGGCTTCACTTGATTAGTTTTGGCTCAAGGTTACGACAAACGTTCTATATACATGTTGTTGCTACTAACAGAATAAGATGTTCTTGAACATGCGAATGTTTTGGCGTTGAAGTTAATTATCCGGAATGGTTTACAAACATAAAGTAATCCACAGGTACACTGAGATCATTTATTCCACTGGCCTCTTATGTCGAGTTCCGCCACAACTCGGGTCATCCGGGCGAACCCTGCAGAGTAATTGTATTTCGCTGCTTATCCCGATGGGCGTGACAGTACTAAAGGTGCACGCAGTAAGTGCTTGCAGATTCGCGCTTTGCTGTAACCACTAAAATTCATCTACGGAAACGCGTCTTTGAATACGAAAAGTCAACTGGCTTCTAAATTAAGGCTTTGTCAATGATGTGTGGGCACGCTGTTTCCAATGCATTACGTTAGACTGTTGTTCCACACTCGGAATGAACGGGCCTGGCACTGCAAGTATGCGGTGGTGTGCGTAGTCGGGGTGTAGCTACGCTGCAAGGAAACAAAAAATAATAATCTTTGCCGTTGTATAAAAAGATTTCGAATAGGTCAAAAAAGTCGTTGTGACCTATTTGTGTGGGTGTTGATGCTGCCATGTGCATCCGTATGCCTTGAAGAAACGAGTTTATGAGGCACGTGGGAATATCCCTGAATTGCACTTAGTAGGGTACAGCGGAAAAGGCATCCATGTGAGCGCCGGCAGAAAATTCACTTCTTGAGGGGAACAACAGCGGAAACTAAATGAATCACGCCACACACATGCAGATTTTCGGGTGCCGATGGTAATTTGCTTTTGACATCTCCGCACAAATGCATTTTTCGCTCAAGCAATACGCACTACAGCAGAGTATTTTTGTGACAACTTTCAAAGCTGCAGCTCATCAGCTAAGCAAGGTGGACTGGATATACGTAAGGTTGGTATAAAGCATTTACTATTGCATCTAGGGCCTTGTTTATGCGATCCTACAGAAAATCCCGAGAAAAACCATTCCATCAATGCATTGTTGCATCAAAGTGAAGCCGACCTCTTGTTTTAAGCAGTACAGATCATTATTCTGTTATATCCCCTTTGGGAAGTTGGCTTTTCTCCTCTGGCTTTCGGGGTATGTTAGTAAAGACTCAAGACAGTAGAAGACCCATGTTAAAAAGCCATATTTGAGCCTGCGTAAGTGCTCGGGATACGGCAAACATTCCTTCTAACCACCAAAAGTAAAAAATACAAGTCGGCTACACTGAGGGGTATGTGAGTAGATGCGAATGTACAGCCATAATTAAAAGCTTACGGACCCGGGAAATTTTAGGTTATTTCTCTTCCTATAGCAGCCAACAAACCGTCGAATGCATGCTAGACATCGTACAGGGACAGACATCATGAAATCTACCGCTCATAGTACTCCGGGCTGACATGCGGCGGGGAAGTAACTCAAATTTGCTGCTTTGGTGACCCGTAAACCTTTGCACCTGTGTGTACAAGCGGAAACAAAAATTTATTCACCAACCGCTCCCAATAAAATTTCTGAGATTTTCAGACGGAACTGATGCAATTGGCATAAGTTTATATATTGTATTAGTTTTCTGATACATTCATTCGGGCCTTTAGGCAGTCACTGCCGAATTCCTAGGGAGGGGTTATTTTTAAAGATTTTGTGTCCACCTCCCTCAATTAAAGAAAATGATACCGCAAAAAAATTGCCTACTTTCAATGTTATTATGCGGTCTGCTGAAAGTTGAGCGGACTGGTAGGTGTTCATATGTAATCACAGCGCAACAGACGCGACAGACAGGAGGACAGGGCTCGTCCTTACCTCGGTGGCATCTTAGATAAGATTGTACCTAATTGACCAGATTTAGGGGAAATCCCCAAGGTAGAGTAAGGTTCTGTAAAGGAAAGTTTGACATCCACCTAAATGCAGCCGTACGGCTACAAAGGAATACGGCTACAATACGGCTACCTTGGGGATTTCCCCTAAATCTGGTCGATTAACACCTGTCGTTCACTTCGAGTTGTTGATCAATTCGCTTTCGCGCTACTAACGACTAGCCTCCTGGTTAGCTCAGTTGGTAGAGCAACTTCTCCGGTTAAGCAGTGGTCCCGGGTTGGAATCCTGGACGAATTTTTCTTCAACTGCGAAGTTTCCGAGAAAGCTGTTTAGCTTTCCTTTGTAACCGTATGGCTGCATTTAGGTAGATGTCAAACTTTTCTTTACTAGATTGTACCTACAAGGCACTTCACAAGGGAACAGCGGACAAAACAGTGCTCGTCCTGGGGTAATTCTCCTGCATGTCCCCTTTGTTGCGCTGTGGGGTGTTTGAAAAATTATGAGCTGGTGTGTTTTTAATAAAATACAACGCGCCATTTTAAACAAAGACATTTTAAATAAATAAAGCACGACTGTAATGAGGTTCCAGACAGAATGGTGGGTGCGACTCAGAAGGCATCGACGACAAAAGGAGATCAGTTAGCACGGCGGGGACAATCCCCCTCTGCGGTATGTGCCGTCTTAATGTCGCCTCATACTGAACCGGGAAAAATATCGGAGGCAATAATGTGACGTCGGAAAAGGAAGAAGAAGAGGAGATCGTGGCTGGAGATACCTCCACAGGTCTCGTCTGTCGAGCATTTCCTTTGGTCCTGCCGACGATTTTAAAGCCTCAGACGTCAGCTCCTTGAAGTATCGCTTCATCGCCTGAGGTAGCATTATCAGTGCAAGCTCTTTTATCATTTGGGGCTTCAGAAACGGGATATTGCAGCAGGGATGTTTGTTCTGCTCTTCTCCGCTTCATAGAAAATTCGAAAAGATTTAAAACCTAATCGGCATCTTATTCTGGCACCTTCACCTGAGCCCTCAAAAGCATCCATTTCTGTATATTTTTATTATTATTCATCATCTCGTCCGCCATCTCCCTCTCCTCCTTCCTTTTCTTCTTCTTCTTCTTCTTCTTCGTCTTCTTCTTCCTTTTCTTTATTTGTTTATTTATTTATTCTATTCCTTTTTTGTTTTGTTTCAATAGTGACTAACTTCCAAACTCGTATCCCCCAACACAAGAAAAAAAAGGCTTCCAAATTTTTCTAATTTTTGAATCATACACCTAGGCAGTAATCTCATTCGAATTAACGACTGATGTTTTGCCAATCCCCTGATTTGGTATGCGCCCATAATGTTAAGGAACAACATCATCAAACCAACAAGACGAAGCACAGTGGAATCGGTGGAACCGCGCTCTGAGGGGTGCCTGAAAAATGCGGTAGCCGTGGTTTGCCGAGGCCGTCGTTAAGGATGCCCGGAGAACCAGCCAGTCTGCAGGGACAGCCGTGCCTGCAAGCTGGCCGTCGACGACCGTGCATTAAATCGCCGGCATCGACTGGACGACGTCTCGGTTTTCGTGTCAACCACCAAGACATCGCCGACAACCGGGATAATAGCAGCATCGACTGCATCGACAGTACCAGCGAACGTGAGACGTTTGATTCCTCACCGGTTCCTGTTGGAAGTGAACTTGAACGTGTTATTTTTTTACCCTAGTAGTACTCTGTGTGTTTAGGATTGACTTGTCGCACTCTGGTAGTAACTTTGCATTCATATCGTCAGCTTGTTTCGCCCAGATAAATGTTCGTCTCCGTCTCGTACGCCCTTCTCAAGCGCCAGTATCGTGTGTGCGATGTAAGTCTCCAGTTCTAGCCGGTAATGCCATCACAACGACCATTAATTCGCCCAGATTACCGGCGTTGGTTGTGCCTGTCTAGTGCCCGTAAAATAAACGGGGCTGGGAAGTCATGTGCGAAGTATTGGAGGTGTCACCCTAGATAAGAGAGAGGCCGGGCAGGCCTGCAAAGATAATACTGCATTTACACGATTACAATATTGACCTAAAAAGCGACAGCTTGCCGTCCTGTGAGCGAATTGTCTTACAAAGGGTGGACTCTCGCACAAATGCAACTGCTTCAAAAGAGTGACAGAGCTCGCCTGAATAGCTTGAACTGCTTGAAGACTTTCCTATCAATTTTAAATATTATCTTTGGAGCCAAAATATACTTGTTTGCTAGTTTTAAAGAATTTCGTATTCATTGTCAGGATTGCACGGGGCGCCCCTTAAGTTCCATTAAAGAGTGTTTTCTTTTGCCACAATGCTTTAAACAGATATTTTGTACAGTAGGCGCGCATGCGGTGGTACTCGTTAGAGGATTTTGTTTTTGGGCGAGTGATTCGCTCCCTATAATTTTTCTGCCATCAAGAATTCCGCATCAGTCCTACATAGCGTGCAGTGCAGGCGAGGATGCGTCACACCCATGTCGTTATCGGATGTTTCATTACCGAACAATGCGCGTTAGTTACGACGCCCACTTCGATTAGTGACACCTGAAACGGGGAAGGTGCGGCTAACGACCTTGAGCTCGCGTGATAGGGACTGCAAAAGCGGGTGTGCTCCACTTGTTTTTATGCCCTGGACGCCCTCGTAATTTATGAAGGTCAATGTATCTCGACCTTAACGAGGGACAACACTTCTGAACGTGGTCTTTCTTCGGCAACCCACAAAGTTCTACGCAAGTAGTGTCGCAATATCCCCGGGCTGTCAACATTAGCCCGGGTGGATGCAACCGCAATTGCCTCGGCAGTTGTTGCGTAACCGGCGGGTGTTCGTTGCGGGAGGTACGGAAAAGGACGCTTCAGCAAAGTTTCCCACGGTCGAAGTATAATTTAAGTACCCCCATAACACTGCTGGCGATGTCTACGTGGGACGAGGCCAGACATTTGTGCCGGCGGCGTGTTTAACGGTAGCTTATAGGTAGCAATTTATAAGTAGCTACGTAGCAATACGTAGCTTTATACGTAGCAATTAGTATTTTTTTCTTTTGAGATGTCGGATATAGGCGAACGTATGAGGCATGGGTGCCCCTTTCGGCCATTTTAGGCTCGCTATTATAGCTGTGCGAACGGTGGCCTTAGTCGCTATGCTCCACATAAGCGTGTCTGCGCTTGCCTACGATAGTCAAAACACAAGCTCGTGTTTGAATATGCTGGCTGGTGAACTACAATTGATAGAGAGTTTTGGCGCAGCACGTTAGCGATTGGTGTTTACTGGGTGGATGCATGATGTTTTCAATTCGTCGGTCAACCACGAGGAGTGTTTTAAAGATTTTGCTCTTTCTTTTTGATTTCGAACGTCATTGCTCCGTCATTTGTTTGGGGCAAATCATTACGTACAAATAATTAGGAAAAGAAAAGGGCCATTATTAAAAAGGTGTTTTCAGCAGTATACTCACACAGTTCTCGGAGCTGCCCACCTGCTATGCAAACTGTGCGTTTATCAGCCACCAACCGAACAAGAGGCCGAAAGCTACCATTTAAGATTTCTACGGCTTACTGAAAGCGTCTGCCCATACTACTTAACCGATTCAGAGACTGAGGATGGCAGTGCGGCGACGGTAAGCGCAAGTGAACAGGCACGAATATCCCGCTGTTTCACCGCATTATCTTAACGTCATCCTGTGGATTTTTTTTTTCTCCATCTAAATTGAAAGTGGGCTGCTGCGGCCAAATGAATTTGCTCTGCGAGATACTGTGCATGGGTGTTGCATAAGGCGCGCTTTTCAGTAGAACTTCTTATAAAATGGTGTAACTATTTAGTTCTAAACACACTCAAAGCCACACGAGAACACGTGCGCGCACACTAGCCACCAATACGAGGTTTCTCTAACGTAAGAACTTGTAAATGTACTTATGATAATAAACTAAAATTGTTGTCAGAATTATCGTGAAAGGTGGATATCTGCATTATCAGTGGGATGCATTATTCATACATTTTGAAATAATGAGATATGTCACCTTGTTGAATGCTTTGGGGGGGAGGGAGGTGTGCCCCACACTCGCCATTCGCAATTATGTGCAACATTGAACGTCCTTATTATTCCCACAGATTTCATGTTCGCGCTTGTACGAAAGCCTCTGCTTTACAAATAAAACTCTCCTACACTGTGATGTATTCATTTATTGGCAACGTGTTTTACTCTCGTCAGTTTTAATAATGTTCGTAATTCGATATTTCTAGTACGCGTCTCTGCAGCAGTTGTCAATGTTTATTCTCTCAGCTGCCCGACAGTACAACCAGTACGATGAAATAGTGGCGTGGATCATTTTAACATGAGCACGAGCGTACTATCGCGCTCACTAATACCTGACTCAGTCATTAGTATTCAGGCGATTATACCTTTAAAACAATGGCCTTTGGTGTAAACGTTAGTGTAAGGCATGATTTAGTATGACGTGGTGCTTCTAACACGGTCTTAATATTCAGCTCCGGGTACCAGATGGAAGATCCGCAAAGCGGAGAATACTACTGAGTGTTGTACGACGTCGTGAGCGCAATTGTACATCAGTACGGACATACGCACCGACGACTCTTCGCTGCAAAAAGGAACACCGCTCTCTGCAATATCAAAACCATGTTAGCCATGTTTATCAGCGATATATCTGTGGCTTCATAAAAAACCACCAATTTCGCTGCAGAGAATGCTCGTAATTTTGCGATCGTCTTTAACTGAGGCCGCTGTGCGTTAGGAGCACAGGACACTAACAAGGACGTAATTGTGGCGGGACAGCTTTTGCGACGAACGCACGTGTTTTCTGTGGACGCACCGACGTATATATTGTCGGTAAAAACAAACATACTCCATCTTGGGCTGTAAAATGCTTTCCATATTCAGAAAAAAATAATCGACAAGTGACAGCCGCCTGCCCAGCTTAATTCTGATACACTCCCTTGAAGCGTTGGCTGGGTGCTGCAGTGAGCCGGCATCGATGACGCCGCGCATTGCCGTCTACTGCATCCGTCGCTGCTCTTTCGCCACACCACATGATTTGAGGTCGCCGATGAAACGCGCTGCGTAAGAGAAGAGGCTGCACAACTAGCCGCGCCAGTGTTCGAGAAAGTGCAGCCCTAATGAGCTCTCCTTCAAGGGAAAGTAAGGAGGAAGTCTAAGGCAAGTGGTACCAAATCCCCTGGGCACCGGCTTGAATGACGCGTGCGTGTGGGGAGTGAGGAATGAAGCCGAGCGCTTGGACAGCGCAGTGTTCGAGATCCCGGTCTCTATTTTGCGCAACCGAAAAGCCAACCACCAGCGAAGATTGTTTTGTTCTTACCTTGCTTATCACTGGACACAACTTAGGTCCGATGTACGACCGAAGGCCCGGCTATCAGCTGAACCCTGCGAGGGAGCCTACGAATAAAATGGTGTAACTATAACTGGTGTAACCTGCTGCCTTCTTGTATGTTACCTTTACTGATATTTCAAAAATAGGCAAGGCTATGTTCGCGTCCCGTCTAGCTTTGCTGCAGCAAAATGCGTGACGCCGATCCTTCGTCAAACTTTTAGGTTTTTTTAGTTTTTCGCCTTATGGGCTGAGATATATGATTATGGTTAGATTTTTTGCTGCAAGGCCAGCTTAGACAAACAGCGGCAAACAAATAGAGATAACACAAAACGTTGGTAATAAAATGTGTAAGCTAGAATAACAGTAATATCATATAAAGGCAATGGTGATGGCTGGTGTATGGGGCCAGTTTTGATTATGCATGATAGGAAATGAGGTTTAAAAACTTAGCACCAGACAAATATTTAAAAAGGCGTTTTACAGAAACCATGGAATTCTCACCCAAAAACATGGATGGGTGCAGCGGAATGTGTTGTCTGTATAGTTCTCTGAAGTGACTGTGTCTTGTTGTGTCGAGTGCCTTGCATGTGAATAGAATGTGGACTACAGATAGGTTCGCCCCACACCTGTTACACACGGGTCTTGGAGACTCAGTGAGCATGTTTGAGTGAGTCGCAGTGGGTGGCCTATCAGTAACCGTGCCAGTGCGACTTCCGAGTGCCTGTTGTTTGTCGCCAAAGTGTATGGGCCCAAGTGTGGTTTTATTAGGTGTAACGTGTTGTTTGTCTGGGTATTCCGGTTTGCTTGCCATGTTTTGCGAAGATGCTTTCAGATGTGTGGCTTGAGATCAGTGGAGGGTAAAATTTGTATGTGCAATGTAGTTGTAAGTACATAAGGAGCGCCCATCCGATCCGCGGTCTCATTACCGGCTATTCCAGAGTGGCCAGGGACCCAACACGCAGTCAGTTCAAGATTTGAGGCAAATGCCGAGATAATGGTCTTTAGGACGAGACTGATGACATAATTTTTGGATGACATTGTGGATGCCAATGCTTGCACCACACTCAACGAGTCGGTATAAATTACAGACTTAGGCACATTATTCAAGAATATGACTTGTAAAAGAAACATGGCATACGCCTCCGCCGTAAAGATACTGCTGCTAATATTCATATTTCTGCTTGCAGTAAAATTGGGACCATGCGCAGCACAAGACACGGTGGAGGATGTTTTGGACGCATCACTGTAACATTTTGCAGGGTGATATTTATCCTATCAAAACAAGAAGATCTGCAGCATTGCGCTTCTTGGAACTCGATTTTTCTCAATTTTTACGAATCACAAGTTGCATAGGAGGGGGCTAGCTTTCCATGGGGGTGAAAGCCTGATTCAGGCCGTTTTATAGGCATCTAAAAAGGAGGCAGTCAGTTCAGACACCTGCTCTTGGCGGTGATGATGATGACAATGGTGGTGCTGACAACTATTTTTGTTGCTTGTGACATCTGATGTGACTGCTGAGCTTGAATTGCTGTTATACCTTACAACGGGAATTCCATGCAATTTGAGGTACAATCGATATGTTCAGTCTCGAATTTCAATCTTTACTATAATAGGCCTTTGAACGAATCAACTATATTGTCAATATACCCGAGCACATTTGTCCATACGGTTACTGGAAGTGATGAGTGCCAGCGATCGCCGCAACTGAACGGCCAGATATTGTCATTCAAGGAAATGCTGAAAGAGCTAAAAATGGCCTTAAATACGGCTACCTCCTTACGCCCAGATCTTTTCGTAAAACAATAGTGGACACCTATGGAATGTTATGTGGCTATGGAATGACCGTACATTCAGGAGACCGGTGTCAAACGGAAGTCGGACCACCGAGAATAGTAACAAAGGATCTGGTTACCCAATGGGGCACAGGAGCAGGATATACTTTTTTGCTCCGTATTTTGGCCATGCGGCGTATGAAGAAAAGATGCGACAGTAGGTAGAAGAGGGAGAAGAGTACCAACAGGTAGTCAGGACATTGATGACACTGGACACGTTTAAAGATAAGCATGCAGTCTGGTCTTGTGTAAAACATTTCAGCAATGACCTGCAGTAGTGGTCTTCGTGCACACACAGGTTGAAGTCACCCGGTTTATACCACCGAAAACGACCCATTACTAGCGCACTGTCCCAAGCTGTTCCTGTGCACGTACACAAGAGAAACTTGGCATCCACTTCACCAGCTGGAGCCGGACACTTGGAACATCTTTCTGGGTCTTCCGATGCGGGTCCCCATGTCCAGGTGAGTGAATGTGTGAGAGCCACCCCAGCAGGATGTACTTACGCGCGCATAAATGCACCAAAAAAGACAGGGGAGCTAAGCCATCTATTAACCGACATTCGAAGTGCATGGGCACCGTAAAAACCCAGTGCGCGTGTTCTTTCTTCAACTGTGATATTTTAAATTTCAATATCAGCTCTAAAAGACCGAAGGTACGTACCCTATGCGATCCGTAGTGTTCTTGGCTCCTGTGTTTCGGTGACCACTGCATGAGTGTCTCATTCCCAGCCCTTAGAAGGGCACTGTAGTTAATTTGTCCTTCTCCTGTTTTCACTTGTAATGCGTACACTGGCTTAAATAAACATGTTTAATTGTCCGTCCGGTCGATAAAGCGGAATTTATTTCATAAGGCCCGAAAGAATAAAAGTCGCATAAACATCTAGGTTTGTATTCTGAGATGTAAGACGCGATAGGGATATTTTGATTCCACAGAGTGTTTTCGTACGCAGTTGCTGCATTTCAGATAAATGATTCAGGAGTAGTAAAGGTCATCGAAGAGAGAAAGATTAGGAACGAGGTTTTTTAATCGCGAGGCCGAGGAAAGACAAAGGCTCTCTGCCCTTCTGGGGATTAAAATACGAGCATTAAAGGATGTGGATTCGAGGGGCTGGTCTGTTCGGGCGAAGACTTGTTAATTTCAGAGTTTCAAATGTTTATTCTCTGATGTCTTGGCCGGGCTGAACAATTTTGCTTTTTACGAAAAGATAGAGTAAGATAGACAAAGAGCGCGAGATAGTGAAGATTTTCGTTCAGGAGGAAATAGTTCTGTTTAAGAACGCCGTGTAGAGAGAACTGGAAGCTCAAGGGTGGAACCTGAAGACGGGGGGCACCACACACACCACCTTCTTCGCTTGCCTTCTCAATCAGCTCACGCTGATCTTCACGTTACGTGCTGATGAAGCTGCCTCCCATGCCTCGAAGGAATGGAACATGTTATGATTGAGTTGTTCTCCCTCGACCTTACTCTTGAACATGTCAAGGATACGCGCAAGAGAGTGGATGTTTACCCGGTTTTAGCAGGGTTCATGTATGATGTTTCTACCGAACACCTTAACGCACATAGATTTCCAGATACTTGCGTAGATTTTTCGTCCACATAGTTTATGACTCTCTAGCACTGATACCTTGTTGTAGCCAGGGGGAAGACCATGTTCCATGGCATAGTAGGAGAAGGAATAAATGTTTATTTTACGAGTACTGGTGCTGCTGCTGCGGCAGCCCGCCTGGTGGGGGACGTCCCGAGTCCGGGATGTCTTCGCTTTAGCATGCATACCAGGCCATATTCCCTAGTATGCGCTGGGTCCCACGGTCAGGAATATAAAGGCAGGCCACCCAGTGCATGTAAAAGGAGGAAGGGTGGGGAGTAGACCTGCGGATTATGGACACTCCCATACTTGATGGTATTGGGTGTTTGTAAGGTGCAGAACGTACAGGCGGCCGGGTATAGGGTCGGCTCCACATTCCGAGTTATATAGGCATACGATGAGAATTCGTTCTTACCGTTTTTCGAGGAGCGCAGTGGGGTAGTCATGGTCAGAAGGAGCACGGTATGTAAGTTCATGTTCATCTTGGTCAGTGAGTCATTCTCTCCCAGACCTTTGTGCCCGGGTGTCCAGGTGAGGTAGCTACCTTTTGCATTGTGGATGGAAACATCTTAACGAAGCGCTTAGGCATTCGGCCTGTACAAAACAGTGTATGTTTTTACTTCTGCTCATCGGAGTGCCGAGAGGATGGCTCCAACTTCCACTTCTTGCTTCCTGTATGTTGGAGGATCATGCACTCACAAAGGTTTCCAGAGTAGTCAGAAACGGAAATGATGCAACCTCCTGCTTTTGTACATACCAGAGTCGGTGTATACTGTGGCCTCATAATTTCGGAACTTACCCCGGATAAACTTCATCCTGCCCTATCGCCTCTTCCTGTGCACAATTGGATCTATAGCCGTGGTAGAGGAGAGTTTCTACGCGTAGTCGCTGCAACGGTGACTGGTCTATCATGGCGTGCAGGAGTGTATTTTAAAACGGGTGGGGGTGGTGGTGTCTGTCTTCTATACCGAGCCCTCCTCCCCACCAAAAAAGTTCGTTTTGCCATCCGCACGCTTGGTGCTCGGGGAGTAGTTTCTCCGATTTCTTGAAATAAATTAGGCTGACACAAGTTAAGGACATATTGCCACGGCTGGTAATGAGTTTTAACTTTGACACCATGCCCTGGGCAGGCGTTCACCAACCGCTCTTGTTTCTCCACATACCCAACTTGGGGGATAGCCGCTGATAACTTGTGGAGACGACGACGACGAAGAAAGGGACCCGGAGAAGAAGAGAAGGAAGATGAGCTCGAGAGTTCGGCAAAGGCTAGAGGTTCGCAGCTTGCTTGTGGGCACAAGTTCGCCTGTATAAATAAACCATTCCGCTAGTAGTTTTGTTTATACCGTGACAGAAGTGGTGGAGGTGCTGGGTACATGATACCCGGTTCATCAAGGGCTTCGAGCAAGCTCCAGGACATCCCGATCACGCCTGTTCACGAGAGGACCAGACGCCGTCTACTTGGTCTGCCGGTGGAGTACGGGCTGCTTCCAGATCGCAGAGCCAGGATGACGGGACGGGACAACAGCGCACCGGTCCCACCTGAGACTCCCATGACACTTGGGTACGTGGTCCAGCAGCAACGGGTGCCGAAGTCCTTTTATGGCGAACCTTTCGAAGATGCGGAGGACTGGCTCGACCAGTTTGAGCGTGTCGCCAGATTCAACGATTGGAATGAGCAGCGTAAGCTTCACAATGCCTACTATGCTCTGGAAGAATCCGCGCGTACCTGGTTAGAGAGCAACGAAGCTGCAATGACCTCCTGGGAGGCTTTTCCCCAGCGGCTGCTCGCTACCTATGTGAGCATGGACCGCAAAGAAAAGGCTGAGATTGCGCTGCAGGCGAGGAACCAACGTCGGAATGAGAGCGTTGCCATGTACGTCGAAGACATGGTTAGCTTATTTCGGCGCGCAGATCCATCCAAGCCCGAGGAGAAGAATTTGCGGCATTTGATACGCGGCGTGAAGCAAGAGATCTTCGCCGGACTGATGAGGGGTCCTCCAAAAACCGTCCCCGAATTTGTTGAAGAGGCCACCTCGATAGAGAGGGCGCTTCAACAAAGGGCATGGCAGTATAGCCACTGGGAAACTGCCGTCTCTGGTACGAACGTTCTGACAGCGCTGGAAGGCAACATCGACGGCCTTTGTGAACTGGTCAGGAGGATAGTCCGGGAGGAGCTGCAGGCAGTGCTTCATGGTGAGGTGCGCCGTCCCACTGTGTCAGTTACTGAGCTCGTTAGGGACGAAATCAGGAGGGCTGTGCGGGTTCCCAAACCAGCTGACGAGTGGGCACGGCGAGCGCTTCCCAGATCTACGTATGCAGAGACCCTGCGTCAGTCCCACTACTGTCCTCCGCCTACTATCGCCACTGTTGAACCGCAACTAACCGCCGTAAACTTCATGCCGCGTCCCGCCGCGCCACGTCCCGCCGTGCTGAACTCAGAAGAGGGGAACTCCCGGAAAAGTGATATCTGGCGCACCCCTGACCGCACACCCCTTTGCTTCCACTGCGGGGAGGCTGGTGACGTGCATCGCGCGTGCCCATACCGTTAGGCCGGTTTGCGTGGGTTCGCACTCAATGCACCGCGTCCACGAAACGGAGAACGTCCGCCTGAGATAGAAAGATACCTCGCAGAACGTCACGACATGTTCCCCACCGACGCTCTGAGTCCCGTTCACCGTCCCCGAACCAACGCCGCTCCTTCAGTCCTCGCTTCGCGCCAAACTCCACCAACCGCCTATTGCGCAGCCCCGAAAGCCGGGGAAACTTAAGTCAGCGACCCCTGGAGGTGAGGCCGCTGATGACGACTCGCTCCAAGATCCTCCATTGCGACGACGACGACGGGAACGACCGGATACCAACGACGAGACGCCCAGTGACAACAAAATCTGCACCACCCAACCGGCTTCCTGTGACCTACTTGTACGAATCGACGACTTTCCGACGACTGCGTTGGCCGATACGGGTGCAGATTACTCCGTTATTAGCAAGGCTCTAGCGATTTCACTTAAGAAAGTTATCACCCCTTGGACAGGACTACAAATTCGCACAGCTGGGGGTCATCTACTTACACCTGCCGGTATATGCACTGCGCGGGTCGAGATCCGCGTCTTCACGTACATCGGCACCTTCGTAGCACTTCCCGATTGTTCGAGGGATTTGATACAGAGCATGGACTTTCTCAACTCGTATGGGGCCGTTATTGACTTACCGAAGTCCACAATCACCTTCTCCACAAAGAAAGCTATAGCCGGAAGCATCACCGACCGACATGACACGGCCCTTCGCATTGTCGACGACAACGTAACGCTTCCCGCCAGCACAAGCGTACTTGTCGACGTTAGATGTGACGCATTCGCCGACTACGAAGGTATAGCCGAACGGAATATCCGGTTGCTACTGGACAAGGGTATCTGTATCGCAAGAGGGTTTGTACACCTTCAGAATGGATGCACACCCGTCTTGCTTACCAACTTCACAAATAAGCGTCGCCACCTCGCGAAAGGTACCACCGTTGCATTCATCGAGGAAGTCGCCGAAGTGACCAATTTAACCACATTGGGGACAACTTCGGATGCGTCGCCGACAGCTGACATACACATACCCGTGGAAATCGACCAGAAACTCTCGACCACAGAGAAGGATGCTTTAATACGCCTTGTGCGCGAATTCTCCGATTGCTTTGCCACGACATCTAAAGTGCGCCGTACGCCGGTCGCGAAGCACCGAATAATTACGGACGAGTCCGCCAGGCCTGTACGGCAGCACCCGTACAGAGTGTCGCCTAAGGAGCGGGAGGCAATCAAGACGCAAGTGGAAGAGATGCTGGCAGATGATGTTATCCAACCGTCGAGAAGCGCATGGGCCTCACCTGTCGTGCTAGTAAGGAAAAAGGACAACACCCTCCGCTTCTGCGTTGATTACCGCAGATTGAACAGTGTTACAAAGCGAGGACGTCTATCCCCTGCCCAGAATTGATGACACGTTAGACCGCCTGCGTGATGCTAAATTCTTTTCTTCATTGGACCTGAAATCTGGGTATTGGCAGATCGAAGTCGACGAGTGAGATCGCGAGAAGACGGCGTTCGTGACACCGGACGGCCTGTACGAATTCAAGGTCCTTCCCTTCGGCCTATGTTCTGCGCCGGCTACGTTCCAGCGCATGATGGACACTGTTCTGGCTGGACTCAAATGGCAGACATGCCTCGTATATTTGGATGACGTGGTTGTGTTTTCTCGTACGTTCGCAGAGCATTTGTCCCGCCTGAAAAATGTCCCTGGAAGCCATTCGTGCAGCGCAGTTAACTATCAAGCCGGAGGAATGTCACCTTGGTTTTCAAGAGCTTAAATTTCTGGGCCATGTTGTGAGTGCTAATGGCGTTCGACCAGACCCCGAAAAAACGACTGCTGTAGCCTCGTTTCCTCGACCCAGTGATAACAAGGCTGTGAGATGCTTCTTAGGAGTTTGCGCATACTACAGACGCTTTGTGGAAGGCTTTTCTCACATAGCGGAGCCCCTCACGCGACTTATTAAACATAGCGTAGCCTTCGAATTGAGTGAGGAACAGCAGAATGCGTTTGACACACTCCGTGAGCGCTTGCAAACTGCACCCGTGCTGGCTCACTTCGACGACGGTTCGGACACCGAAATTCGTACTGACGCCAGCAACGTTGGCATCGGTGCCATCCTCGTACAGTGGCAGAACGGTGTAGAAAAAGTGATAGCATACGCTAGCCGCGCTATTTCCGAAGCGGAAAGTAACTATTCCGCCACAGAAAAAGAATGCCTAGCAGTAGTGTGGGCTATCAGCGAGTTGCGCCCGTACTTGTATGGTAGGCTGTTCCTTGCTGTTAGCGACCACCATTCCCTCTGCATGCTCGCAAACCTCAAAGACCCGTCCGGACGGCTTGCTCGGTGGAGCTTACGGCTACAAGAATACGACATCACGGTCGTATACAAATCGGGTAGGAAGCACTGTGACGCTGACTGCTTGTCCCGAGCCCCGCTTCCGGCCGGATCTTCCGACGCCGACGAGGAATATCCGTTCATCGGAGTCGTTCATACTGCGGATATGGCAGCACATCAATTGGCCGACGCAGAATTGCGACCACTCATTGAATACCTTCGCGGAAACGTTACCACGGCTACACGCGCCTTTCTTCGGGGACTAAATTCTTACTGCCTTATAGACGACGTACTGTACAAAAGGAATTACGACCATAGCAAGGGAAGTTTCTCGTCGTCATTCCGTCAGCATTACGAACAGAAATTTTACAGGCCTGCCATGATGAACCAACCGCTGGGCACCTAGGAGTCAGCCGCACGTTTGCAAGAATCCATCAGAAATACTACTGGACCAAACTACTAACCTCAGTGCAGCAGTATGTGAAGACCTGCCGTGAATGCCAGCGACGCAAGGCACCAACCGTCAAACCCGCAGGACTACTACATCCGCTGGATCCGCCGGACGCACCATTTTGCCAAATTGGGATGGATCTACTTGGCCCATTCCCGAGGTCGTCATCGGGGAACAAGTGGATTATTGTTGCTACGGATTATTTGACGCGGTACGCTGAGACGGCAGCACTTCCACGTGCAACTGCTGCAGAGGTGGCCAAATTTTTTCTCTACAACATCGTTCTCCGACATGGCGCGCCTGCTGTTATTATAACAGACCGCGGCACAGCATTCACTGCAGACTTAGTGCAGGACGTCCTCCGGTTGACGCACAGCGCTCATCGGAAAAGTACCGCATACCATCCCCAAACGAACGGTTTGACGGAGCGACTAAACCGAACATTGGCAGATATGCTGTCTATGTACATTGACCTTCACCACAAGACCTGGGACAAAATTCTTCCCTATGCCACCTTCGCTTACAATACGGCTGTGCAGGAAACTACTCGCTTCATTCCGTTTGAACTTTTGTACGGTCGCGAGGTCACTACGACGCTAGACGCAATGCTGCCTGTTGACAACGGTGCAATAACCAACGACAATATCGAAAACCTGACGCAGAGAGCTGAAGAGGCTCGCCAGCTGGCCCGCTTTCGAATCCGCACTCAACAAGAAATTGATACCCGACGGTACAATACCGGAGGTCGCGATGTGGAGTATAGACCCGGCGATCTCGTATGGGTGTGGACACCCGTTCGCCGTCGCGGCCTTTCAGAGAAGCTACTGCGGCGTTACTTCGGGCCTTATACGGTTCTGTCGTGTCTATCGGACGTTACCTACGTCGTAGTTCCAGAAGGAAACGCGTTTTCCTCTCCAAGGCGACAACATTTCCCAGACGTTGTACATGTCGTACGCCTGAAACCGTATCACGCCCGATGACAAGGCGAGGACTGTTCGTGCGCGTTGGCGTCCCCGCCGCATGCTGACGTTGTAACCAAGTGATTATGATTATCCTCTTGTTTTGAACGAGTGGCATCGGGTCGATGCCATCCAGGAGGGGGGGCAATGCCACGGCTGGTAATGAGTTTGAAGTTTGACGCCATGCCCTGGGCAGGCGTTCACCAACCGCTCTTGTTTCTCCACATACCCAACTTGCGGGATAGCCGCTGATAACTTGTGGAGACGACGACGACGAAGAAAGGGACCCGGAGAAAAAGAGAAGGAAGAGGAGCTCGAGAGTTCGGCAAAGCCTAGAGGTTCGCAGCTTGCTTGTGGGCACAAGTTCGCCTGTATACATAAACCATTCCGCTAGTAGTTTTGTTTATACCGTGACAATATTCATCGTCATTATCGCTAAACATCCTGTTTAGGACGATTACAAGGTGAAGGCTTCTCCCATTTACCTTCACCCACTCTTGTTCGGCGCGTCCCGAGTCGATTATTTGCTCCGAATATTATTTTTCCCCTCTATCGAGTAAATGGCCTTTCCCTTCTTCTAGACCCGTCTATGCATGTCCATTCTGTTACGCTGGCGGTCGAGCCATTGTTTTTCTTACGTTCGAAATTGCGAGGTTGAGGACTGCCTGATACGCTGCCCTAATGATAGTGTTCCTATAACTTGCTTTAGGGCGAGTAAATTTGTGGTAACGTAAGATATGCAATATTCGCCTCATGATGAGTGCCTGCATGAGTCTGACCGGTTCTTATTGTCGTTTTCTTGCTTTTCTCTTGGCCGGGCGTTTTGTTTGTTGGTTAAAGATTGGTTAATTGGTAAAGTTTTTTTTGGTGGTTGTAAGTTGGGCACCACCGCTTGTCTCCAGGGCCACGATGAGCATTCCTACGTGGTTGTTCTCTTGGAGGACATCCGTAATTATTTTTAGGGTGAATTTTAACTAGGCCGCGCGGCGCCATTTTTTGTTGGCCAAACCGAGCTTGCAGCGGGGACAAAGCCCTGGGAATACTGCAAAGTATTTTGAAAACTTATGTGATTAGAATCTATATCGTGGCATTTATTTTAGTTTTGTCTTTCGTATAATATATGTTTTCGTCATTTCTCTGAGACTAGCATTCATCCTTTTCCCCGTGTTTTAGTTAGGTCACCCGCTGTTGGTGCCGGCATGAGTTCCGGCGGACAACACGCCGCGGTGGCTCAGTGGTAAGGCGTTGCACTGCTCATCCCAAGGAAGCGGGTTCGATTCCCGTTCGCGGAGCCCGTTTTCACAATAACACCATTGTGTTGAGATTTAAGCACCCATTTAAGCTTATACGATGGTGTAAATCATTCCGAAAGCTTCCATAAGGGCGCGTCTCATCTCCTACGTGTGGCTTGGGTGGATGAATTAGCTGAAATTTATATTTTTTGATCGGCTAGCGGAAAGACGGTTTGGTGTGGTCACGTAAGTTTCCGGCACAGCTTGCGATTGTGTCTGCCGAGTATCCTACCACCAAATCGGGGTAGAACAATTTTTCCCGCGCAGGCACAGCACCTACTGAAAACGCGTGTCCTTACTTTCGTATCTGCCGTTGTACCATTGTCCTCCTTTCCAAACTTCAGTTGCGTTTCTGCCAAATTACACATGCCCTCGAATTTCGCTGCTTCAGTCGTAGCTGCCAGGTGGCAGCGGTGATGTATTTCTGTAGACTCCCGATGAGCACGGCTGATAGCGGACGGCTAGGAGCCAGGGCTAAATCGAAAAACGAGCCTAATGACGCTATGGCTTCAAAAACCAGCCATGCGTGGTCTGCAGTGACCGCACAAACTACTGCGGTGACATCCAAACAAGTCCTACTGTGACTGGGTATGTCCACCATTACAATTCAAACCAGTTTCAGTGTTGTTCTTTGAAGCAATATGCTTCACATCCGACATAATCGTTGGCTGGGCATTATTGATACCTACGTAATCGGCATACCGCGCTTCTGCCATGTTTTCGGCTTTAAGGGGCGTCAAATAGACCTACCAGCCAGACTTGTTATCGTACAAATAACTAGCATCGTAAAAACCGCAAAAATCACTAAATAATCTAATTAGTTGGTAGTATTTATGTGCCTGTTGTAGGCTTCTTCTGTTCTGTTACAAATCTAAAAAATGTGCGCCATTGGTATTTGAACGCGCCAGTACGCAGGCCTAAATTTAAGGCTCCAAGGTTAGCGTGATGGGCGATTTCATAGCGACGATTGCGATTTCAACAAAAAAGGAAATGGCAGAAATTATATCCAACCGTCATATCTCTTGGCGGTGGCTTTATGAATAGTTGCTAGGACCACATAAAGTCTGGGCGAGAAAGTAGGTGGTAAATCGTCACCCCTTCCTCAGTTTTTTTAATATCTCGTAATTGTTTAAAGTTGACTTTGCAATTGCATCACTGCCCTTGGGGAACAGCAGCCATTTATATTTTTATTTGCGTTTTGATTTGACTGTCGTTTTAAAGTTTAAATGTTTTTTCTACCTTCAGTGATAATTTAACTCATCGAAACGGTTCGCTAACCGGTTCGGTACGTGATGTTGTCGAACCGGAACTTAATCGGAACGAAATGATTTCACCTGAACCAGAATCTTAACCGAACCGGTATTTTCTTCGTTTCGGCACACTGCTAAAAGGACAAATTGGAAGCCTTTTTTAAGTCACAGGCTTAATGAGGTGTACGGCGGGTCCACATAGTGACCATACACTGCACGTTTGCCATAAGGTAGTGAAATTTGCCTAGCAAATCATGAGGGAAATGTATTTATATTACCTCAATGGAAAACCCACAAGAAAAACACAGTCGAAAATGAGAAGGCTTCAAGTTATTGAAGGCAGAAATATTGCATAGATTCACAAAACTTGCAGTATTGAAGGAGTAGAAATGTTCACCACTTATACCTATGGCTTCGTGAGCGCACATCACCTTGTTTTCTTTAGGACATGTAGAATACAATGAAAGGTGCAGTCACTTCACTCCACCGAAGTTTTGAGCTACCGAAACTTAAAATATAGGGTTAACAAAGAAAGACACTGCTCACCAGGGACGCGCTTATTTCAAGCGCTGGTACCACTGGAGAAATGTCCATTAGCGGTGGCGCGGGTTATCGGCTTCATGTTATACGGGCGCCTCTTGTTGCACCCAAACCAAAATAGGTGCTAGATAGATTACGTCCCTCGCACAAAGAGGTATGCAGGAGCAGCTGCCTTCCGCAGTTCTTTTACACCCCGAGTATAAACTTTGCGATCTCGAAATAGAGTACAGAGAAGTTTGTTGCCCCAGGGCTTGCTAATGAATATTAAAAGGCAAATTACCAGCCCAAAATGGCGTTCAAAAATGCATCAGCCTGCAAAACTATTCATCCCAATCTTTCGAACTGGTGTTTCATCATCCACCAGTTCGTTACTGTTCTACGGCTAAAGCTACTACCGATATCAAAGGGATCGTTTGGTTCCTGTTTCAAATATTGGGCAAAACCTGTTAAAGAGTTAACATGCCTAACACGAGTTTTATCATCAATGTTTCCTGGCCAATATTAATGCTCAATAATTCAAGCTTCTTAACATGGTAAAGAAAACAACAGGTTTAGCTTTTTCTCTTTTTTTCTTCATGGCGCATCTGACGAGGGCGCTCGGTGGTCATTCGTGTTCAAGATACATGACACCTGTCTTCGTCCACACATCGTTTGCCGCGGCAGTTTCACAAAAACAGGAACTGGATTGGAGCTGTGAGCCAAAGCATGAGGAAGCCCTTCGTTGGCGTCCTAATGCCTCCTGCCAACGTACCGTTTCCTGGTGCTTGATTCGCACTGGGGCTGCAGACACAGAAGAAATGGCGAGGACAGCGGGGTCACCCGCTCCTTGACGCCGCACTGCTTTCTCTAATGGATTCGTAAATGAGCCGTGCAAGATCGCGTTTCTTGAGCACAGAATAAAGTCGAAAGCCGTCGTGAAATGTTCGTTGCAATCAGTGGCTGGCCCTCTGGGCACATCGCTGTCTGCTCGAATCCTTCTTGAGGGCCTTGAGCCAAACCACCCAGCTAAGTGCGCAGTGTGCGGAGTACATCAGACCATTTTTTTAAGCCTGAGCTTCTGGTAACGCTGTAGGTTTTTGATCTGTAGACACATCTATCCGTCATTCTGAACCAACGCAAAGGTTTATAAAAAACATTCTGTTCAGTGCTGTCATACATTACGTTGACAAAACAAAGAGTTGAAAACTTGTATTTAAACATTTTTACTTACTTTCTCCGTTCGACTGAAACAAGAAGGAAACCAGCATTTAGTAGGTAAATTTGTAAAAACACTACCAAAGTAAATAAAAACTAGTTCGATTTTTTTTGTACTCTCCGTACAACTGAAGGCAATTTGTTTAGACAAATGAACGCTTGGGCCGCATTAAGGGAACGTCCGTTTTATACGCTAAATATCACTTTTAGAACAACGCCAACGGTATCCCGGTACCATGATCAGTGCAACTTTGTGCTTTATGTCTCGTTAAGCATTTTTGTGTTGTAAAAGCTTACAAAACGAGAGCAGCAAGAAACTACCAGTGCACGATTAGCTGGAAGAGCCAGCGCTGTCTTAGTTCTTATAACACCTTATTGATAATTTCTTCATCTATGACTTGCGACATTTTCGAAGATAATTTTCAAATATTCATCATTATCCGCATAAAAAGGCCACGTGTACCGGGTATTTCCTCGTGAAAACACCAAACCGGCTGTCTTTCATGCTTGCGAAATTTTTTACAAGGCATGGTTCATGTCGCATCGTATTTCCTGGACTTGTTCAGTACTAAATGCAGTCCGCACTTCTTTTAACTGCAACAGTCATTTTAAGCGTAGTGCACAGGCAACTTAGAATTGTTAGTGGGGTAACGCAGACGAGAGATAATAGAAAATCATGTCGAGTGCTGATTCTTCTGGTGCCATTGCCCACCTTGTGTGGTCTGTCCCCACGTTTTGTTTCCGCTGGACACTATGTCATATTTTGGATGATATTTAGGGTGCACTTCTACCTTACACCAGAATATTGGCTGGTACGGCGGCAGTTTCTTTGCAGAAATTCTGGAAAAATAGCTGAAATTGAGAACACAACCTCCCCCATAAACAGCGTTTTTCTGGACACAAATATGAACCACTAAGAACACAGCATTTCTTGTGAACACAATACGCGGCCCCCATTTACACACACTTTTCCATGAAACCACAAGCACTTGTTAAGTTTCGTAGCGTTTTAACATTTTCAGAACGAAGCTAAAGGGGACTTACGTCGAATACTCTGGTCAACAAAGATATGAAAAAAAAATTGGTAATTTCGCGTGTCTCCAAGAATGTGTCTATATAAACGCGGCGGTGTGCAAGTAGCAGTCACGTCTTTTCGAGTTATCGCCATTTGAGGGAAATGAGCCGAGGAACATCTCAATCCGCCGCTCCCTCCCCCCATATTCTGAGCACAATAAAGTTTCTTCACACACCCACTAACTTCCGGGAATCGTTAAGGAGCAAAGGTTTCTTCCCCGACATAATTAGAGTGAAATATACAGCTGTGTGCCCAGTTGCAGTGCTCAAGAACATGGTTTAAAAGGTTTAAAAGGTATATTTTAGAAGGTATGGTTTAAACGAACAGCGTGAAATGACTTAGACGGAGTGAAACTCACTGTTTGTAGTGCCTGTTTTGTTAACAGGACTCGGTTGCATGGATTCATAGATTGTCTGGCTTAACGCGCCGACGCAACGCAAGCGATGAGGCGCGACGTAGTGGAGGACTCCGGATTAATTTTGACCACCTGAGGATCTTTAACGTGCGCCGAAATCTCGATGGACTTTATTGCATGGGCCTGTACTTTTCAAGAACGAGTTTTTCCTACTAATGGGCGTGGTGAACAGTTTCTGCTGAACAATATTGTCACAGGACAGGGCCATCACCGCGCCGCAATCGCCCACCAACAAATGACGATAAGGCAGAAGATCGGTGCGGGGCGCAGCCTAAGGCGCCTTAGAGATTTACAAATTAATCGGCAGGATGCCCTTCTTTCATGCTCCGTCTGTATTCACCTCTCTCACTTATGGAAGCCTAAACTCTGCGAATCTCGTAAATATGAGGTGCCAATCACAAAATGTCGCTGCAGAATCCCCCCTTTAAGTTTTTATCTACACAAAGCTGGCCAGGCTTCATCTCCTCAATGCCTTTTCTGCAAGGCCCCGAAAACTATAAAACACTTCATTTTAAATTGCCCCAGCTTTTCCTCGATGTGACGCACGCACCTTGATTACACGTTTAATCGGCTGAATCTACCTTTATCCTTAACTGTTATTCTTTCCCTGGGTGCTTCCTTCCTAGGGGATTGCCACAGAGATGTTGTGGTCGCCTGTCACTCCTTTGTTGCAGCGACAAGCCGGAGGACTTGCTAGACAGCTATGTCTTTATCCGCAGGTTTTTTTCCTGACATTCTTGTTGCATCCGAAGATTTCTTTTTCTTCTCTCAATATTTTCTCATACTTCACTTTTTTTTCTCTCTCTAAGATAAACCGGGCCAGAGCACAATCATTATAGGCAGCTTCTTGGCCAATCCCCCGCGTGGGTACGCGATACGACTTAAGGAACCAACCAACCCGGGCTCAGTTATGGCTGCGCGTAAATAGTTTCTCGCTTCGTGTAAATATGGCTTCATTACCACATGGTTCGCGTCATCTGCGCAACGTTAAAATTGGCTGAGGTGATGGGTACATCATCCCCATCCTGGCCCCAGCAACGCATCGCATCGGCGTGGACGCAGCCGCCAAGGATATAGAGCCGCGCCAGGCAGCCCCACCGCAGCCGAAACCAGAACACGACGATGCCCCCCGCTTCTTGTCCGCAGCCCGGAAGACCCCATTGAAGACCAGCCGAGACAAGACGCACCCAGACAAGCCGAAGATGTGTTCCCCCCGCCCTTCCGTCCGACGTGGCTTCAGGACCTTCGGTGCTTCGTCGCGGCTGAAGCCTTTGCTGTTGCTGGGTCCGGCATCATCAACGCCATCATCGTCACGCGTGGCGGAAAGTGCTTCATCTGCATTTTAGGGCCTTGCTTTGTTCGTCGCTTGTCCCTTGGCATCCGTGTACACAGTGTTGCGCATGCGTGAGGAGCATTGGATTGGACTGGATTGGATTCAATTGGTTTAAATTTAATTGTATCGGATTGGATTGGAGTGGGATTGTATATATTATACGCACGCGTTTTCATTCATTTATATGCGCGAGTGGGCAATGCCACGGGTGATTTACGGTAAGAACGATCACCAGTGCTTCGCCCACTCGTCAGGATTCACTTCGTGGAGATGCGTGAGTTTTTTTATCGCAGCCCTCATCCGCATTCAATCGCCCAATTGCCTCGGTGTCGACCGGGACGGCTGTCATCAACCGGCCCGGGGGGGGCGGGTGATGACAAGGGACAGGGCGATCCCCGCGCTGCCATCGCCCAACAACAAATGACGACGAGGAATTCGAAGCTCTGTGCGCAGAGAGAGGGAGATGAAACTTTATTTTGCAGCTCAAGTCCGATCAGCGGAGTTATGAGTCCTCGGAGGAAGGGGGTGTCCCATGGTCCTCCGATGGTAACGGGCATGGCGGAGGTGCACAAAGAGTTTCAATAATGGCAGTCAAGAGGGGCCACTGGTCTGCCCGTAAGTTTTCAGGGGGAGCGGCCCAGCTGGACCACGAGTAGAGAATGTCAGGGGGGAAGGGGTTGGTCGAAAGAAATGTGGAAGACAAGGTCACCCGTACACAGCGCCAATAATATATGTTCATTGTCCGTATAGCCACCGCATACTTGACAGTGTGGACGGCCTGGTGACTTCTGTATGCAGTGGAGGAACAGATCACAGGGGAGGGACAATGTCTGCTCCTGTCTAATATATGTAGCGTGTCTCCATGACATGAATTTAGATGGGGAGGGACGTACCGTTCTTGCTTTGCGGAGGTTGCCGAGATGTTCGCGGCGCCCTTTTATGATGCATTGATCTGTCCTCTTTCGGATTGTATTCCTCAGGCCACGGTTGAGGGCTGCCCGGGAACGAGCGTAGCGGGCCAGAGCATGAGCTCGTTCATTGCCCTTGTCTGCCTTGGTGGCCAGGGATCCACTCGAGTAAAACGTGTAGGTGGGGATGAGCGTGCATGTATGTGGTAGGCTAGCGTGGTACAGGGGATGGAATGTCATTCTAGGCGAAGCTTCGTAGTGCTCCCTCACTGTCCGTGCGGACTGTTATGTTGGCGGTCCGATGCTGGTGAAGTGTAATGGCTTCTTGCGATGGCTTGAGTCTCTAGCAGCTGTGGGCGAGGGGACGTTGACGTGATGCCGTACGTGAGCTGTGCAGGGGCCAACAGATGCCTTAGTCGTTGTATGGTCCACAAAACGGGCGTTCCGTGTAGTAGGTGTCATGGATTGGTTCAGGCAGATGTTGAGGTGCGAGATGTCTACGTTTCTTGATCTGTGGCTCGACTAATGTGTTTTGTCATGGGTAGCACAGTGATTCTTGGTATGCTTTCCAGGGTGGCGGCGAGGGAGTGATGGGTGGGAGGTGGTCGGTGGGATCCCGAGGGCGCGAAGAATTTCCCGCCCTTACATTGAAGTTGCTAGTCCGTGGTGCTGAGCTTCGTGATAAACTGAAGCTTTTTGCCAGCCCGCGCTCAGAATCGGCTGCATGTAAATAGTTTTTCGCTTCATGCAAACATAGCTTCACCATATTCTTCGTGTCGCCTGACGCCGCGTTAAAATATTTAGAGTACACCTCTGAGATTGCGATAACACGAACTGAATAGTTACCAACTCCTTCATTTCCTAGCCAACGAGTTCGCATTATGATAAAATATATATGCTAAAGTGAGTACGAGGTTCACATGTTATCGAAATTTTGAATACAGCGGAAAACGCCAGTAGGGTTTCGAGTGTGCCAACCGTAAATATTGTTATTCTGCTATCCCCAGCTCAGCTGTTGTCCACTTTATCTTAAGGCGGCATTACATCCTAAGCCTCGAAATATTCATCAGGAAAAGTCTGGCCAAAATAAAAAGTGTAAAAAAACTCTAAAAGCGTCTTCGCCTTCGCGGTTCAGTTAGAGCTGGTAAAGAAAGGCTGCAAATCTTTACCTGTACTCGCCATGTCTTCAACAAAATCTAGAAAGGAAACCGTAATCATATAGCCACCCCCAAAAATAATTCGGTGGACGAATACAGAGGCTGTATAGGAAAGCAGCTCTGCTTAAACAAAATGAACCGGCTTTTGTACATTCCGCCTTAACGCAGAACATGTCTGCAATGCAATTCGACGTTAAGAGTTGGCATCGCGTTGCACTTTAAATATTTTTAAACTTTTACAACAGCTGCTCTTCTTCACTAGCGTTTTGAACAGAGAAGATGGCGTTAGCCGAAAAGGTGTAACGATGACGCGCCTGAAAATAACGGCTCTCATTAGGTGATGGCCTTATACAAACCTGCATTAGACAGCTTAGAGTGTGCGCAGTCATTTATAGTCTATCCGAACGATCATTGCACTGGAAAATAGAAATTTGCATGGTCCGCTCTGAGACAGACACAACATCCTTTTAAAAAAGCAGCTGAACGCACGCGTGTTATATGGCAAAAAAGAAGTAGCAAAAAGTGCCTACCGAAAAAAAACTACCGCAAAAAAACATGATGTAGCTGCATTGAAAAGAAACAAAACCTATCGCTCAAAAATTTACTGACAAAAGAAATAAAAATCATCATTCACAATAAAGACTTGTTTCGAGTGCCATTAGTTTTGAGAGCGAATTGCGCCACCGCCGTAAGACGTCCAACCTTACAGGAAAAAGAAGAAGAAAACTTTACCTTGAGCACAATGACGGCTATCTGACAAAAAAAGACAAGTTCTTCCACTTCAAGCACTCGATAAATTATTAGCCTTTTATCAAGTGAAGATCATTAAGAACAAGTATAAGTGCTAATAACGAACGCAGCGAAAGCTGCTAATTTTCTCTCTTGAGACTTGGCTGCCTCACAGAGAAAGAAGGCAGCTGAAGGACCTATTTATTGCACCAAGAAAAAAATGTGCCAACACTACTTGTTCTGATCCCTATTGTCTAGCTCAATTTCTTTAGACACTCTTCTATGACATGCTGTTCTTTTGCGTACTGAAGACCACTGTATGACTGACATGAAGGCTAAATGTGTAAACAAGGGCCGTAAAAGTGCGAGAGGTGCAACTCCAGCTCCATCTCTCCTGCACCAACAATTCTGAAGGCCCAGGCTGCGTAGCTTCGGTGCTTGAAATGTGATTAGCACGGATCGGTTACTTTTTTATTGCCGAATTTGCGTTTTTCACTTTTTTATGTTTACGGCGAAACGTTGCGTTCACACATGCGGTAAATCACATGAGCCGAACGAACGCGGGTCTTCATATTTTTCCTTACCTCCGCAGTCATAGCAACTGGGGAGGTCTAGAGGAGGTACATACCCCAGGGAAGTAAAAACACAGCATCTTTAACTTTCCGCGATAAAACTCTTTCGATTGCTGGTACGGATATTCGGCCACATCGGTGGCTCCTACCATCTTATTTATCGGGCAGCTACTCTACAAAACGTGGCTATGTGTGCTGCGGTTTTTCTTGAAGTGCGTTTACCCGATTTGAGGCTTACGTCCTGTTTGGTGCAACATATCTACCGTTACATGCATGACCGCTTCATCGCTCTCCATCTGCTGTCAGCCTTAGGAAAAGAAGGGCAAACGTTCTATTATGAGCGAGCAGCACGGGACGTACCACGCAAAGCTAGCTCAGATAGCAAACACATAAACATGCAGGATGCGTAAGTAAGTGGGAAGGCGAATAACTTGATTGAGAGGAGCAATATGAAAATTCGGGTGGAAGAATGGACTTGGGTGGCGCAGGTCAAGAGCGGTTGGAGGTCGTTGGTAAAGCCTTCGTCCTGCAGCTTACCTAAGTAGCCTGTTGATGATAACGATGAGGCTGATGTGGGTGCAACGCTATAACACACAACTTGGTTCTAGGTTTGGGCCCCGGAGCCACCTACCAAGAAGTACTTGCGGCTAATGAAGAATAAAGTCGGCTTGCTAGGCTTGCTAGGCTAGGATGTGTTTTTTGTGCAATAACAATCGAATTGGTGTACCGTTCTTTTTGGTCTGTGCAAACGGCGGTGGTATATATAAAGGTGTGCAACTTATACTCAGTTCTCGCAACTAGAATATTCCATGATCTTGGCTTGTATTTTGATCCTAAAGTATTATTTAGTTTATTGAAAAAGCACCACAGTTACAATGCGACGTAACTTTGCGTGTGGCTTCAAAAACCAGAGCTGCAGGGTCTGCTCACTATTTTTGCAGTGAGAAAGCTGCAGGGTTTGCTCATTATTTTTGCAGTGAGGAAGTGCTACTCGGGAATTCGAGGAGGAAGAAGAAGCTCCACCGCAGACGTGGCTACTTCGGCGTCTGCAGTTTTCTCTCGCTCTAAACAGAAATTTTCGGCCGTAACAGGACCAATCAGCTCACCAGGCGAACGCTTCCGTCACGTATACCGACTGGCGACGCGAAAAATTCGCCTCCGCCCGTTCGGCGTCGGCGAAGGAGATCTGGCCTGGCGGTTAGGCCTAGTGTGGCCGGGCATGCCGTCATCCCGGATGGCTCACCAGTGACGGCAGCAATGGACGCTACGCAAGTGCCTGCATCGGCCGCCCTCTGCACGCACGCTTCAGCGTCAGTGAACCAGCCAAGTTTTCCGACACCCAGTTGACCCAACAACAGGAACCAGTGATGGGAGGCCCCGTGGTTCAACAGCCCGCCACCTCAACGGAACATACCCAGGAGATGGACTATGATTCTTCTGTGCCTGAAAGTGAAGTGCCAGCACCCTGCGTGAAGCACGCAACGGTCCCCGCACAGGATACGCCGCCCACTAAGAAGGTGAGGGCCACCCCAGATGCTTCCACAGCACACGATCCTCCTAGCAGCAGTTCTCGCACCGCTGTTTACCTAACCCCACCCCCCGACCACTCATTCCGGGTTCACATTAAACCGACCACCAGGTTGGACGTCACCACTATCCCCGTTAAATTAGTTCAACAAGTGATAGACCGGTGTCTAGGCAACCAGGGTTATCAGGGGTTCGTGATTCATAGGAGTCCAATACTATAACCGTCCACCTGGCCAGGCTGGATGACGTTAACAAGGTCTGTGGTATTACCACCATCCCCATCTCCAGCGATGGTACCGTGACAGTGCACTCTTACTTTGCCTCTGGGCCCAATGTGCAGCGGTGCGACCTGTACGACCTTGACTCGAATGACTCCCCTGCGACCATTCTATGTGAGTTGAGGTCCCCCACACATGAGGTTCTGGCTGCTCGGCGTATGGGTAAAAGCAGGACCTACCTATTCACCGTACAAGGTTCTTCTACTCTACCGGAAAGGTTCTACTACAATGGCTGTGTGCTGCACCCAAAGCCTTATCGACCACGATTCATGTATTGCTACAGGTGCTTTAAACTAGGTCACCAGCAAAACTACAGTCCGAAGGCAACTGTAGACCCAGAGAGAATAAATGCCGACGGCAAGCCACGCTATCGTTGCGGGCTTTGCAAGGCTCATGACCACGAAATAACGTCGACAAAGTGCCCGACCGAACAGCTCGCCAAAGCCCGCGCTCGTCGTCGGGAAAGCAGTTCAGTGAGGGTTCCATTAAACAATCGCTTCCAGGTCCTGGAACCCATCGAGTCCTCTGCTGTAGAAGATCCTGGTGAACCCGTTGCAACCGGTGTCTCGTATTCGCAGATTCTGAAGAAGCCCAACACTAAAAAGCAGCGACCTCCTAAGCATACGCCCAATGATAACTGGGAGTTCACTGAATATGCTTTGGTAGATGAAGACCTGGATGCTCAAATAGCCCAACTATCTAAGCAGCTTGAGACACGCCGGCAAAGGAAGGCACGCGTAGCTGGTCTCCATAAAGAACGGGATGCAACTCATGCACTGCAAGGTTCGCAAAGCGTGCCTTTACGGATGCGAGTGAATTTTCAAAAGACAACCCCCAGTGATGCAGCCATCTGGACAGTTATACTTGAAACCCTATCCAATCTGACCCAACTGATACGAGATGGCTTATACCATGGCTAAATGTCCTTCAAGCCATCAACCGGTCATCCTGCAATGGAATTGCCGATGCCTTTCGAACAAATTACGAGAACTAAAAACCAAAATTCACTCTGGTAAACTTCACGTGTGGGCGCTCCTGTTACAGGAATCAAACAAGTTGTGCGCTCTCCCTCGCTTCATTGGTTACCATAGTCCTTCCATCCCGGATAATCGCACAGGCAATGCACCTGGAATAGCGGCAATATACATTGTCAGTAGTGTTCCTCAAACACCAATCGGTCTTCAGAAATGGTGCAACCAACAGCAAGAGGCGATCGCAGTTTTAACGCACCCAGCCCAAATACCACTTCTTTTAGTGTCCTTTTATGGGAGGCCATGCAGAGCACGTCTTAACCTCGGTTGGTTCCACCACCTCAGGGCTATGTACAGAGGAACTCCCATACTCGTAGCGGGAGACTTCAACGCCCCACACTCCTTGTCGGGCTACGAGCAAGACTCCAAGAGGTGAGTACAGGTTCATGACACCTTCACGAGCATGAACTTTACCTTACTGAACATTCCAGCCGTACCTACCATCCCTTCAACTCGGTCTGATGCTTCGGACCTTACGTGGTGGCTTGGACCCGGGAATCCCTCCTAGAATCCGGAGCCAGATGCTTGGGCGAGCCACCATTCTCCAATTTTGATTGGCTTACACACGAAGAAGTTAGCATTCAGTTAGCTAGCATCCATCAGCTAGCATTCGCCTGGCTCTCAACATCAGCCCAGAGGAGTTCGCGGGCAGAGCAGCCGTGAGTTTCTTTCCCAACCACCAACAACCTCCGGCCGCCTCTACGTCGGCTGTGGTACTGGATGAATCGGGTATAACCGAATCGTTTACGATGGCCGAGCCCATCGCGGCCATTGAAGAATTTAAAGCACACTCTTCTCCAGGGTACGATGAAATCTCGTATGAGCTGTTCAAGAACTTGGAGGGGGAGGCCTTGGACGCAATACTCCGTTCGTTGAATGATGTGTGGGCGAAAGGTGTCATTCTACCCAAGTGGAAACACTCGGTGGTAGTGCCTATCCCCAAACCGGGAAAACCACCCATGGGTATTAATGCACTAAGACCTATTTCTTTGACACCGACAATATGCAAGATATTTGAGCGGATACTGGCCACTCGATTATCCTGGTGGCTGGAGCACAACAGGAAATACCATCCTGCTCAGATTGGCTTCAGACCGCACCTAGGTACAGAGGATGGACTCTCTATTCTGGCTAATGGCATATTTCACCCCACAGCCATGTTGTGCGGACTGTGGTGGCCACCGACATTTACAAGGTCTATGACAACGTGGACCACAAGACAGTACTCAGAAACATGGAGTCCTTAGGGATTCCACATCATGTATCCAAAGTGGTACACTCCTTCCTGTGCTCAAGGGCGTTTACTGCACGAGTGGATGGGAAGCCGGTCGGCCTGTTTACATCGAATCGTGGGGTACCGCAAGTTCCGTGCTAGCACCGCTGCTCTTCAACATCGCATTTGCACCCTTGGCATGGAAGTTGCAAGACATCCCTTTCGTGAGATTTATTATCTACGAGGATGATGTCACACTGTGGTCCACAAACCGCGACCTCGGTTTACAGTGTCGTCATCTCCAGCAAGCCCTAGATGTTTTTCATGCCTTTGCGGAATCAGCCGGTTTAGAAATTTCAGCTGAGAATTCGTGCTACATACAAGTGGCTAATAAGTAAGGAAGGAAGTTAGCCTCTATGGCTCACTTTCAACTAAAAACTGGTTCAGCTGCCATACCAGCGAAAGAAGAGCTGCGGGTGCTCGGACTTCTGATCCACCAGTCGGGTTCTGGTGTTCATAGGCTCCGGAAGGCACGGAAGGAGTCCTCGACAACCTTGCACTTAATCCGCCGCGACTCAGCGCGTAGTGGAGGAGCCCGCACGGAGGTGGCTAGAAGACCCGTTCGTGCTGTTCTCCAGCTGCGCCTAGTCTACCAGGCACAATTTCACAGACTTGCCAAGCAACAATGGGCGCAACGTGAGACTATAAACCAAGAAGCTATGCGCACCATCACGGCACTTCCTCGTCTTACCCCGATACCCATCTTACAGGACCACGCCCAGCTCAACACTATAACGGAGCCTATAAACCAGCGCGAAGAAGGAAGGAAGCTCAAGCGTTTGTATATTCCAGTGGTCGCAGCGCTTCATTCACATTTTTGTCATGCGTGCCCCGTCACTTCGACCTCAGACGATCCTCCACCATGGCGGTATACGACAATGACAACGAATAAGACGACGAAGCTTCGTCGCCGTGACCAGCCAGCGCCAACCTCCGATACCACAGTCCCTGAAGGCCACTGCGTACTGTACACAGACGCAGCTCTTCTGCCGGACGGAGGACGGACTGCTTTCGTCAGTGCCACGCACCCGGAAATCTAAGGCTCGCGATGTTACGCTACCGACACTCCGGACCCGCTGCTACTGGACCTCCAGGCTTGTTCATGACGCAGTCAATGCTGCAAGTGCACTCCATAACATCACGGAGGTGCATATATATACAGACTCGCTCAGTGCTGTGAAGCATCTGAAGCAAGTAAAGAAGACACCTCTGATCTGCCAGCAGATTCACAGCCTCCACATACATCAGAGCTAACGATCCGGTGTACATTGGGAACAAGGGGCACGGTCGGAATATACTGAATCAATTAGCGGACCATATTTCCCACTCTCTTCCCTTCCCCCCACTTAATACTCCCCTAGCCCTTTCCTTGTGATCCGCCGCTCCCGTCTTTTAGCCCCGAAATCTCTCCTAAAAGGGACACACGTGCCCTAATTCCCCCGTGTGTCTGCTCCCTGCCCCCTAATCTTTCCCGGGTGGAGAAGTTTCTCTTACGAGGCTTCGGGCTGGGGTGGCCCTCACACCTTCAGTCACTTGGACCTGGGGGCACTCAAAAGACGACCCAGGAACGTGTCCCAAGTGTCCGTCGCTGGCGGTTGAAGCTGACGCCAAGCATCTTTTGTGAATGTGCGCGGGAACGAGGACAGCTCGAGACGATGCGCTCAGAAAGGTCGGTCTCCGGTGGAATAAACCGAATGACTACAACCGCTCGGTGCAGGACGATAAATACTGCAGGTCGCTGATGGACTTTCTGCACGCCACTGGACTGCATGCATACCTGTAGATTTGAACACCTGTCGGTTTCGTGACCTTCTGTGCTCTTGGCAGCCCCTCTCTCCCTATTTTCTTCTCTTTCTCTTTCCTTCCTACTTTTTGCTCTACTCCCATTTTTAAAACGCCTCTCTTTCTCTTTCCATCCTACTTTCTTCTCTACCTCTATCTTTAAAACGCCTTTCATATGCCGCTCGGCAAACACTCGTAATTAAAAAAAGTACTACTCGAAGTTCTTTAAAAATAAAGTCTTGCCCAGCCAGTTTTTTTTGTTTTGTACGTTTAGTTACTTCTTTTGTTTTATACTCGCTTTTTTTTCTGCGAACCACCTACCAACCTTACCCAGCGTCGGTCCACCAAACCACACCGTTGTCGAAAGCAGATCCTCTTGTACGATGAGTTATATATAAATATATTGGGGACTTCAAACTCATAGTGCAGTAGTTGTAATGTAAACTTACTTCCACTGATACAAAATGTTAGAAGTAAAAGAACTGCAACCTTGATACGCAATGCAACAAAGAAGCAAAAAATCTCCGATAAATTCCAACAATTACGAGGAGTTCGCATTGCATGGACGGGCGGCGCTTTCCTCTACGCAACAGTCTTACTGCTCACATGATGTTTTTGACGGCAACAATTCGGTTTCGTTTATTTACTCCCACAGAGAATGCTAGGATTTTCAGTTCTGGCGAAAACATCAAAATGTAGCGACAGATCATCCTCCCCTAGCAACGTCCGGATAAACAGTGACGCAAACGTTTAGCCAAATTGACCATTCATAAACACAAATACAATCCCAAATTGGGAAGATGATATAAATCTTCATTTTTTCTTTTCAAATCCAATATCTCTTACAACATAGATTGAAGTAGCCGTTAATTCATTTGATTTTAATTTATTTCACTTTATTTACAATTATACAATTATCACTTTAATACAATTTACAATATTGGTCCAATCAGTTCAAGAAAACTGATTGGACCAATAGCCAAAGGCTAATATAGAGTGCAGTGTTCCCATACTAGGCCCTGTCACTGTATACAGAATACAAGATGCGAAAATATTGCGGGCTTAGAAATGAAGATTAGGGCATTATCAAATCATATATATTTTCACACTGACATTTTGGTAGGATAACATAAATGTGCAAATTTATACACAAAAAAACAAAGGCAATGAATACTAACAACTACGTAGTGATATTGGCAGACAAGACAGTACCGATTTTTGTTACTATTTTGGGAGTGTCTGCTAGTGACTGAGATTCATTAAGGAGCCCTTAGTGTAAAGGAGCCGTGCTTTTAATTTATTTTCAATGTATTTAACAGATATAGTGACTTTGTATTTATTTTGCTATATTTTGTCTATATTCCATATGCATTTTAGGTTCATTTAAAATTTGTTCAAAAGGTATCGCCCCAATACACTAAGAATGCAGCGAAAATATATATTCAGTGCTTTATAAATTCAATAAAAATGCAGTTGAAATACCATTTTATATACATACAGAATGCGATAGTAATGACTTTAATTGGACAGAAAATAGTGCTTGAAATATACACAAAATGTGTTATTAGGGTATACTAAGTAAAACACTAAATAGGTATACAGATGCCATTGCAGAGTGTCTTAGGGGGATTTGTTAACTTTCAAGCTAGAAAATTTTGCTTCGTTGGTTGGAAAAATGTACTAGGCTCTAGCCTTAAGATAAGCTCTATTGTAGAAAGCTAAACGGGCCCTGCCCTTGAATGGGGGTCTGCAAACTATTCAAAAGAGCAGCACGTATACACACCACGATTGGCATTTTGAAATTTGTGCATTGCACACGTTAGCCCACTGGCCAATTTTGCCATTACTAAGCAGCATGGAATAAACGCGCTTTGATGAAGCGTTCTGCTTCAGAGTCCTCGTACTTCGAGCTTCGCCAGCGCCTGCAGTAAAAAGAAAACATGAAAAAATATTAGTGAAACACTGCTTTTTTTTAGAATCAAATGTATAATAAATCCGTCAGGCTTTTCTCTAGCCGTGGCAACGTTTTTTAAGAGCAAGAACTTGTGAGCTTTCCTTTTAAAGGAAAACAAAAAAAAAAACCGCCATGCAAGCAATGCCACTTTGAAGGACGCCAGAGAATGTATGTAATGTTTGGCATATATTTTATCAAGCGCTTTACTTAACTTCAAATGGTGGTCATTCTATATTTTCAACTAACTTGAACTAACCCGGTCTGTGACCCCACAGCAAGCTAATTAAATAAGATTAGTAGCAATAATATTAACTTTAATTATTGTTCTGTGTTCCTTATTTAGGCGTCGCCTCCTTCAGAGATAGCGTTTGAAAAATAGTTTGCAGCGAAACATTTGAAAAATTTTGCTTTAGTTTGTTTAAAAATGCTGCTTTTTATAACAGTAAAGTTAGCCTGTTTTAGTTCCCGGAGCAAACTGCTCCACATTTTGGTGCAGATTTTGGCACCTATATCAACGGTTTTATGGGTGGGATTCATTTGGCAAATATATTTTATTTCTGGTTGAAGGGCTGGTTGCAAAAATAAAGTTTGAAGCAAGTTTCAGCTGCAGATGTTTGAATACAATTTCCCGATTTCCTCACGGCAGACAAGAGCACGTGCATAAGTTTAAAAATTTCTAACTTTTATTGCAAATTGAAAAAAACCCTTTTCCTCAAACGTATTCATGTGACGACTCTACAAATGGGCTTAGAGGGGCCATTAAGACACAATGCAAGTTTGGTTCATTCAAAAGATTGGCTCCTTCAAAATATGCCGACACAACTTTTGACGTAAACTTCCCTCATATAAGCTGTATAATTCCGAACAAAGGAATGTCCATGCGACCAACTAGCTCATTTCCTGCAATAGAACCTATTATGTCATACCAGTCAGCTCTGCGATTGGCGGAGGCCGGAAAAAGCAAACTAAAAAAAGGCAGACCTTATAAGCTTGCCGAATGATCTATTTGCGCTTAAATTTAGGGCACATTCTTTTTATCGAAGTAAGACTGGTGGAATAAACAGTTGAAGTTACGAAAGTGCAAGTAAACGTAGAAGTATCGATGCCCACTGCTGTTGGTACTGCGCGCACTATGCTTCGTTTTGATGCACAGCACTGCGGGGCTTTGGGGTTGTCTCAGACGACACTGGCCGGTTGACGCAAGCGACGTTGTCTTGCATGATGATATTTGTCGATGGAGCACCATGTTTCCCGAAAGGATTATTTGCTTCATGAACAAAAGCAAACCAGGTTTACACATGTTTAAATACGGTCACAAACAAACCAAAGGCAGCAAACGGCTTGCCGCGGTGTGGTAGCGTCATCTAGGTTGACTAACAGTAACCAAGAATCCACTCCCCACCAAGTTTGGCTGAAATACCTGTTCTTATGGTGTCATTGCAAACGTGGTTAAAACACATGTTTTGGCGTGATAATGAAAATTGTAGCGTGAATTGATTAATTTTGTGGTGAATAAAGCATCGTTTGCTTCCGGACAAGCGCTGGGGGCACTATAGATTACGGAAAGTTTCCAATAAAATAATTTATTTTGTCTCCATGGTTCGTTTAACGAGTCAGTGAGCGATAGATAGCCCTGCGTTTATGATTTTGTTTGTTTACGTTGTAAATCACCGACGCCAAAGCTTCTTTGTGCCTTGGCAGATACAGACAGGACTGCTGATATTTTTCTTATTAGGGAAATAACAAAATCTGCTTTCCAAAGACGTAAAAACACAAATTGTCCCGGGCTAGCACTTGCGACTTAGCGTCAGTTCTACCGCAACCATTTATACAAGAATAACATCTCAGAATGGGTGCCCAGAAGTATATTCTGCAGCCTGCTTAGTTCGCCCTGCGTACTTCGCACTCTTTCATACTTTACCTTCAGTACTGGCATGTAGATTTTTCCCAGGAAAAAGCGCCTAATACATACAGTATAATACTCGAAAATAAAAGACATACATTCCCCGCATGTTAAAAAATCTTGTTTTCGTATGCGCCTTGAATTTATGTAATGGCAAATCCGGTTTTGGTTTCTTATCATAAAAAACAACGGTGACATATAACAATAGGTTCAAAGAAAGACAATGAACCTACCGGTCGTTATTAATTGCAGCGGTATGAAGTAACGTCAAGCTGAGCGGCCGGAAGTAGAGCCGAAACAAATGACGAGACAATTTCTGTTACAATTGCAGGTTCACAATAAAAGGTGCAGAATTTTTTGCATTCTGTTTGTGTGGCGTTTTGCAAAGGATGCATTGCTATGTGAAGAGTTTAGCAGCATACTGCAGCGTTAAAGGTGCCATGAGAGAAAATGCAGATTAGTTTAATTTTAAAGAACTAAAATTCGGTATCTCACTCAGCTTCATTACAGCCACAAAAGATGTTTTAACGAAAAAAATCAAGAAGTATGTAAAAACTTTCAAATTTTCCGCCACAGTGACGTGTTATGAGCGAGAATGGCGTCATACGGGCCAGCAATAAAACATAATTTTCAGTGCGTTAACTGCACGTTAGCATTCAATGATGCAGTCAAATGAAACTAGAGGCCCCATTACAGATGTCCAGTCACGTGTCGTCACGACAGGTCAGTTAGGCGGCCGCCAATCGCTAAAACAAGGTTCCGTGATGTCATAGAAAAGTTGCGGGAAATTGGCTAGGGGGTCACGACTGCTTCACACGTTTTCTTCAATATCTCCGTTATTTTTTCGGAGATTGCGATGATATTGGTATCATTGTTATGGGGGCTAAGCAGACTTTCAAATAAACCCAACTTATATTCTGACTTCAGGGCTCCTTTAAGCGGTTAAGTTAGCTGGTGACTCTCAGGTTCTTCTCCTCCGCAATGGCGCCAAGTCAACGGAACAAATTTACCGTACTTTCTTTCCGACGCCACCAAAGCATTTGAAGGGGAGCTCTTTTAGTTTGAAACACGCTAATATTGTAAAGGGCACCTTCACGCAAGGAATGCATGCACAGCGACCAATCAGACTGTTCTTTTTTCCTTAACGTGCGTGGCCACGTATGGCCTATGGACTGGCCTCTTCGGGCAAAACACGCCCTCCTCCTTTTAAAAGCATAGCGGGCATTACTGGCCCGATACTTTCTTTAAAACAGCTTCCCGTAATTTAAACCATGCACATAAACAAATTATTCATTTACAGGTCGAAGTGAAAAGGACGCTGCAATACCGCTGTTGTCGCAGCAGCATAGTGAATGTGTGCTCCACGTTTGCACAAGGGTGCTAGCTGTGATGCTGCGAAGTATGCTGAAACCCTTTACAGTAGCCTACCATTTTTCGGACTCAGAAAATAAGGACTTGCCGGGTATTTCGCACTTTTTCGAGGATCCGCCAGTTGTCCAACGGGAGTAATGAATAACAAATTTTTTGGACAGCTGTTTTATACGAACTGTTTTTCGTTCCCCTCTAAGTTCGACAAGTCGGTCGGCTACTGTATATGGAACTAATGTTCCAAATATCAAATATTATGTTAGGAACAGTTGGGGGCATGTCGGCAAAACGTCCTGGAGTAACTGGAGCACGTGGACAACTTCCTTCTAGAAAGGTGGCAGCTGCCTTAGAAATCTTGCCGCCCATTATCAGGGTGACATCAATAAGAGGCGCAGCGCGGTACGTGTCTCTACGCAATTTATTTATTCAATAATCGGCTCTTGTCCTGACTCCCGCCACCACATGTTCGTGTTTTACAACAGAGTGTGGACCAGTGCCGGGCGGTAGAGCAGATAGTCCGAGCAGGGCCGAGCCTCAAGTGAACAACGGAAGGATACAAAATACTAGCAAATGTTTAACTTTACGTCAACGAATCGTCCCTTACTTCTCAATGCACCAAAGAAGTTTTGTATTCTTACATTATAGGGGTGATGCGTCATATGCAGGGGTTACTGTATCTTTGGAGGCTGGATTTTATTTTTGGACTTTTTTACACCGCATGCTACCGTGTAGCGAGTGCATCCTCGAATTGCCTCTTTTTGGCGGTATTTTATCGATTTAGTGGAACATTGCTCGAAAGATGAGATTTACGATTCGCGTGTTTTTTTTTTCAAAATTCTTAGGTAGGGTTCTCATACGAACCAAACAAACTAAAAATGTCAAGACGTAAATTGTTAGCGCATAGAATGCTTCTGCAGGAACTCATGGAAAAAGAGAGAAAGTTATTTAAACCGCTGAAACATTAGGAACCACAAAACAAGAATCGAGCACCTTTGCAATTGACATGCAGAGACCGAGGGAAGAGCGGAGTTGGTGGTCTTCACTAGGTTTACCTGGGCGTTTTTTAGGTCTGCCTCCTTCGTAAGAGAAAAATGGTACAAAAGGTGAAGCTTTTTCCTGCAAACTGAGGTAAATAAAACTTGAGAATCTAGCCTCCTAAATCCCAAAATCCAAACTGCCGAAGTGCGCAGACAAAGTTCCCTTCATATTAGCCAAATTTCATCGCCCAACGATCACGCTATGAACGTAAAGAAGATGCTGCGCGCTCCTAATGGGATTATAGCGCCATTGTCCAGACGCCGGTTTCAGAATGCGCGGAACCGAGGTTCGACTCCGACAACTGGAAGCGTTTCTTGTCTTTCAGATTGGCCGCACATGTTATTGTTCCCGGCGGCAGCTCACACCGCACCCCTCGGGCTTTTTGGGTGTCCCACTAGTGTGGCTGCCGGTTTTACGACTAAAAGGTCCCGGGTTTAATTTCCGGGACCTCCATAACCATATTTTTTTTCTGACGTGTGCATTCCCAGCACCTACTCCCAAAACCTTGCCCCCGTGTAACCTTCCCTCACACTTCTTAGCCTAGCATTTCTCCTGGCGGTACTTCGCCAATGATAATAGTTTTCTGTTAATGATCCGTACGAACAGAAGAAAACGAACACCGCTCCACTGTTGGAAAAAATTCCCCGCATTTCCCCGAGGGGAAGAATGTGAAAGTCCGAATGCACGAGTTGAATTTGCGCGGTTCGGTAATGTTCGCGAAAGAGAGATCACACACACACAACAACTACAAAGAAAGAAAGATGCATTTATTCACAGACACCTATTTGTGTTGTCGTTGTACTTGATTGCTAGAGCGGATCTCAGCTTTGAAAGTTCGTGTCAGTACTCCTTTAAGCAGGTGCATTAGCCCTTCTCACGCCCGATTCTTGGCCAATCCCCCACGTGGGTATGTGCCATGTCAGCGGCCAGGCAGCGCGCGCCCATCTCCCCCCGTTGCCAAGGAAAACGAGGAGATTCCTGGCCAATCCCCCACGTGGGTATGTGCCATGTCAGCGGCCAGGCTGCGCGCGCCCATCTCCACGTGCGCGGACATCGCCGGTGGACGCAGGTTCAGGGTGGCTTAAGAAGTGCATTCGCACTTAAAAAAATCACAAAATGGGTTACAGCCTTTCCACAGCCGTTTCGTTTTCGACTAGCATCTTGTACCACGGAAAGGTCATGCAAGAAATGGCCAGCTGTCTCTCCTTTGATTAATAGCCGTAGTTTGATTACCGAAATTGGGGCAGCCATTGAATGGAGACTGCATTGCTTTTATGACACCGCACTCAATCAACCCAACGTTCTCCTAGAAACATTGCGCTCGCCGCTATACGTACCTATTTTGATCGATTAATTCTAACAATCTCTTAACGTCCACAAATTGATTTTATCTTTGTATACACGACGCCGTAACGTTACTAGGTGCCTGAACACTAGAATCACTAATTTTTTATTATATCCCAGCCTATCATAGACTCGTACCTAATGTTTGTGGCGTAATCTTACTGATGGAGTGCTTCGAAGAAATGTCTTCCGCGGTTGTTCACTCGCTAAATTATTGAGACATTCATGGCCTGCTCGATTCTTGCCTAAGCGCTGTGCAAACAGCCGCATCTGGTGTATTTACGCACAAAAAAAAAATTAGACGAGAACATCGGGACTGGGCGTGGTGATCGTCTGCTAGCAGTCCTGGCAGACTGCGGTTGTTCAACGCCCCTAGGACAATCAAAGATACAGGCGCTCGGAGCGCACAAGAACCACTCGGAGTAACTTGCCTGTTGCAGTTCATGCCGATTCCTAATGGCGATGAGAACAAAGAGAGTACGTGTATCAAGGGCATATCATTTTGATTTCTAGTATATACTGCGGATGGAGGGCATCTTACACGGAGCTCGGCAGCTGAGCACAAAGTTTTAGACGATTTTTACCTTAACTGCTGTGGATGTGTTCAATACCAAAACTATCAAAAACCAAACTCTTCTTTAAAAAGAATGGTTGCGCTTTTATTGACTCCTTGTTGTTTCCGAGGCACTGAGATACTAGTTTTTCGCAAATCAAATTAGCCCTAACGTTTGTACTTGGTAGATACGAGCATCTACAATCAAAGCGGCAGGGTACATCATTGTTTATAATATTAACACTACTTACTATCCAAGGCTGTGTACCGTCTTTCTAATATTTGGAGACTCTACGTCACTCTTTTTTACAGAATTCTTGAGCTTCACTTCACAAACAACAGGCTTAGTTCATGCTCGAAAATTGTACGTACAACTTGCAATCACTGTAAAATTTCTTTCTTTTTATTTCTAGCGTTAATTATCAAAAAATCATCTATACAGGGATTGGTGTCATTCTAGCGTCGGAAGGCTTGCCTTATTTCAAAACAATAAATATTTTAATGCAGATCTGACACCAAATGCGCCAAGTATAAAACATGCAGGAAAGGCATACTAGACCTTAGCCACCTAGCCAAACAGGATTCGTACCATATCATTCTACTTAGCGGAACAAGGCTTTTATATTGACAGGTTCTTGAAACCTGGCTAAAAGAGTGAATCCTAACTGATGGAATCGAAAAAGATGAAATGCACCTTTAGTTCTTTTCTTCTTTTAAAGAACATCTAATTCAGAAATATTGCAATAATATGCTACAGACTTTTCAGTGACAGTTCATTAGATAGTGTGAAGCCTTTAAATGCTCGGTAAAAGAAAAACTCTAGATTATTCCAGTCACACGGACCGCTTATTAAATATCGGTAAGAAATGCTTTTCTCAATGTTTTTATAGCAAAAGGTTCGCTATGGTACATATTTCAGCCTAATTCATAGCGCTGAAATGATTATCTACACATGACAGTAGGCGCGCAAGCGGTCCATTTCTTTCTTATCGCTGTGCCTGTTCGGAGCTTCACCGCTGCGGTATCAAGTGGGGATTCGAGGGGCCCTATTCTCGACTGCACAAATCGCCGGCAATTCGGGCAATTTGCCGGAAGTCTTTTCTCATTGGCTTTCAATTTTCGTCACGTGCTTCCGGTTGACAAAGCGGTTGTGTGTGGCTGTCGTCATTTTGACGTTTTCGTGTCGTTTACGGACACCAGTTCTAAAGTTTGCCCTATTTCTCGTTACTAAAGGCGCATAATTCTTGGCCGGCAATGAAAAACCAGAATAAATGAAGCAGCGGAAATGACAACGTAAGCTTGTCTTTACTATTCAACAACAATACTGCTTGCAATACACACCCCCTCTGTGATTGGCTGAGAAGGCGTGACGTAATTTAAACAGTTGGCGGGAATGATTACGTCATGCATTGGCAACTTCAGCCTGCGTAAAAGTGACGTAATGCTACCTAACAGCTTGAAAATGGTGGCTGTTTTTGTCGCAAAGTACAAGCAAAATAGAGCAAAAAATTGCCCCGGCTAACGGCGCCGCGAAATGTGCGGCAATTTGCACCAACGCAGTTTCGCATGCGCGCTGTTTAAAACATGTTTCCTACCGAAAAAAAATGATAGTTTCAACTGCTTTAAAGTCAGCGATCATGGAGCATACAAATAACGTGCAGTATTTTGCTTTTGTGTTTGGCAATAACATAAAAATTATTTGTTTGGCGTAACCGCAACATAAGAGGGCAGTACAAGCCTCTCCATGACAAAGCGAACCCAATGCATGGCATTTGTCCATACTCGTCGTAGTAAGGTGTTGGGTTACATGATTGAACTCAGGAGAAAAATAACAAAAACAGTGACTATTTGGCTCATTACAGCGCTGATTGAAGTCGAGCTTGACAAATGAGTGAATCGGCGACATCGGTGCGCTCCGCGGTTATCAGGCGAAGCGCTTCGCTGCTCTTATGCGTCATAGAGGCGATGGTCGCGGCCGTCTTTTTTTGTGATCACGCCGTAAACTTGTAGCATAGCAACAGACGATGGCGTGGCGGCGGTGGCGGCAGGGAAGGTGATACCACAACAAAGCTTGCACTAAAGCAGAGAGCACAGCCATGCTACTAAAAGCGATTGAAAAAAATAAATATATACGGTAAAAAATTGTGTGATGTTCTTTAGCTCGACATCCGCCTTTCGCTCACTTTTGGATCAACGTTACTCGATCGCCTTGTGGTGCTGACGCCAAATTTGACCTCCAGAAATGTGTTTTTCTTGTCAGCCTCAGCTACCGTCTTAATTTCTATATTACATGCCAAGGGTTTTTTATATTTTTTTCGCATAATATTTGATACCTTGGTAGTAATCTTTATGAGTTACTCGTCAAATTACACTGCATGTCATCATAGCTATAGGTGTAGAACGTCACGGAATGCTTACGTCCTTCTTACGCAAAAAACACATGAGTGCATTGCCGGCAATTTGTGCAGTCGAGAATAGGGCCCCAGTGTGAAATGGCTGCTTCGGCTGCGCTGTATCGCCAAGCGGAAGCTGGGCCACCGGCATGTGGTTCAACGTCGGCAATCCACGTGACACGCGCGTGATTTACGATTGATATTTCAAAGAAAACACGGCGTTGACATAATGTACAGGAAGAAAGACCGGAGAAGTACGGGATACACGCACACGAAAGCACCTCTTTGCTAGCGCTTGTCTTTTCTGTCTCATCATTGATGGCTCGCCGGATGGACTGCCTATGGGTGCCCTTCAGCACACCAAAACAATTATTCAAGTCATCGAGTAGATATTGAACGGCAGGCTGTGAAATCTGAAGAAAAGGCAATCTTACAAAACACTGTGTTGATAGTCTTTGCTATCGCTTGTGACAATCAATCAATCAATCAATCAATCAATCAATCAATCAATCAATCAATCAATCAATCAATCAATCAATCAATCAATCAATCAATCAATCAATCAATCAGTCAGTCAGTCAATCAATCAATCAATCAATCAATCAATCAATCAATCAATTAATTAATTATTCAATCAATCAATCAATCCAATCAATTAATCAATCAATCAATCCAATCCAATGGATTAATCAATCAATCAATCAATCAAAATGTCTTCATTTTTTCCAGTACAGTATTCAGTGAAAAAGGGCTGAGGGCGGCGAAAAAGCCGTTTCTTTACGGTTTGACAAAGCTCCGGTCTCCTACACGGTCGTGACAGGTCGACGCTCAAAGGAAGTAAAATAATTACAATAAATGAATACAATCACAAATGCACGCTTCCTCATGAAGGTTGTCAAAATAAAAACATAATGGCAAACACTTTATAGCAGCAACGAAGAAGAAAACATAAAAACTTAAAGACATCTTACTGACATACTCTGGTCATTTGAAAACAACAGATATATTTGCGCGTATCTTAGGTTTTTAACCGATGCCCCAATGAATGGATATCTGTTACAAAACGTTCTTGAATACGAGCTTTACTTGAGGTTATGGCTTCTCTGTCGTGACCATGAAAATAATTTAGTATGGAAGGTAATGTATGGCCCACTTGTTGCTGACCGTAGTTTGCGCGGGCAAACGGGATTTGCCATGGTGGTTGGTGTCTGTAAGAATATACAGATGTACTCGCACGTAATTTTTCGAAGCATGGAAAGGAGTAAAATAGTAAATACAGAAGTTCTAAACCCTGGCCATTTTTGTAGTCAAAGATTTCTAATGTTTTTCAGATTTCAGAAGCATGCTTAACATTTTCAAAAACAACAGCCATGGTATTCTTTCAAGTGTTGCATTAAAAATTCAATTCGTAAAATTTGCATTTTAACTTTGAACAGGGAATGTAATGCTTCTGCGTTTATTTTCTTATTAGTACCAGAAAGTGGCGACGATACCCGCGACTTCAAAAGCGGAATGATCTAATTAATATTGAGTTTTATAGATGTCAAAAACTTTGAATGCATCGCCTGAAAGGCGCTACATGTGCACTTGGTAGTGTGCGACACACCTTGTTTTCTTACTTAAAAAAACGACACTTCCCGTTTGGGTCGTAATACATCACAGTGCGTCTGTCGACATGGATATATTTTTCTACCGCTGGGAGATTTTCACTTTCGTGTCTTGCCCAAGTTATTGTGGAGCGAAACTTTCACCCACCTCTTCAACTGTCTTCGTTCTCTTCGATCGATGAAATACTTCATAGTCCCACAGCACATTCCTACATTTTATTTTATGTGTAGCTGTGAAGCCTGCAAACGACCTTGTGGAGGCGCACTCAGGCGACGTTTTCAGGGTGTTTGGATTAGGAACTCTAGCGTGAACATGGGACAGAATGGCCACAGATATAGAACCAGATTCTGCAGCCACATTTACCTTCACATTCTAACAGGGCAACGTCTGTAATCAGCCTGCCTGGATGCAAAGAGATATACAACATATCCCCATGTATACTACATGAACCGGAATGGGAATTACATACCACATGACTGGTGCTTCGTACATATATCGTTATTACGTAAATGTAGAACGTTTCGTGCGCGGAAGGGTGACGGCCCTTCAGTGTTTATTTATTCGTGCATTAGCACGTGATAACCATATTTTATAAGAAAATGTTCAAACTTTTTCTGAAACTCAGCCAACTGTATGACCCGTAGTTCAGAAAAATGTCGAATTGAAAGGAGGTTCACAGAGGCTATCCTGCGGGCGGTAGTGGAGGATGGTGAAAAATGTAGACCACCTTGGTTCGTTTAAAACGTGTGAAAAGCTCTACACACGGGTGTTTTCGCTTCCCGCGTCCATCTGAGAGGCGGCCATGGCGGACGGGATCTAAGCCCTGTCATGAAGTTAACCTCACTCTGAAAGTGCCTAATTGCTGCCGCGGCACTCCAGGTGCGTTTCTGATACGGAGCTGAGGTAATGTTCGCAACAATGGTATTGCTCCGCGGATATTTTCAGGATAAACATACTGACACCATTGGTACGTGATGATCGCAAAACATTTGTTCAAGGCTTCATTAACTGAAAGTAAACTACACTCGAAACGCGATCTAAACAAACCAGATTTTACTAATTTCCCGATCTAGCGAAGAAAATCCTATTCCGCCGCTGGTGCCTATACGGCTCAATGCTTTTATGAAGTCGAACTAATGAAGTAGATTCAGCGCCATTCCCGATTTAACAAAGTATTTCGAGAAACAGATACGAGCAATAATAAGAAATCTCGCCCATTTCCTGAGAACAGCTTAATCGGCTTAACGAGATGGCAGCAGATGTGAGCTTCTACGACAATCTGAACGCCGCCGAAGATGCAGACGCCGACGCGATAGAGGGTTTGAACATGAAGAACTCCTACAGTAACTTTACGGCGCACAAATGTGTCAGTGGATGCTGGCGACCTAGAAACTGCTGAAGCTCTTGTTTCTCCTCCAGGTAGGGCGATGGGCGCATTGACTTGCTCGAGCGTTTTTCTGGGGCTCACGAATGAACCAAGGACCTTTTGAACTCACTTGCAAACTACGAAAAATGTGTCCGCCTAATGGAACCAAGCGCCCGCTGGTAAAATTCACAGGTTATTTTGGCAAAAAATAAATTCTTTTCCCTCCCAAACCGTAGCCTTTTATTGTCATTATTTTCACTTCGGACCTAGCACAGCGGCCGGTGCAGTTACGATGTGATGGTAGCTGATTCGATGAGTCTCTCTTTAGACGTACAATTTATGGAATCAACTGCTGGAAAAAGGACTGTCGCAAGTTTGTTATATAACGAAGCAATTCGTGGTGACCGATGGCTTCGTTAGGTAGGGTTTTAACTGTAGTCCCATGAGCAAACGCTGAAAATGATTCAATAATTTACTCAGCCATACAGTCTTTCTTTAGATCAATTAAGAACTAATCGATGTATATAATTTAGTTATAAGTACCTTACAATAAACGAGAAAATAATTTCCTTCTCACTTTCTGCTCTTTATGTAGCAAAGGACAACGACTTGTAAAAACGAGTCTAGGGCGGTGAGTAGCCTAAATGTTTTAATGCACGTTGGCCGATAAATTATATCCGAGGCGTGTATCATAAATAATGTTTTTTTTTTATGTGTAAAAGATTGGCGAGTGTCACAAATAAGTCTACAAACGCGTTTTCAAAGCTTTCGGGTATCTTTGGTATTCAGAGGCTTAATACAAGATCAAGGCGCCCAAAGTTTTAGAGGTTACCAAAATAAATGGACGGGGGTCGTGTGGGTGACAGGGGAAGAAGTGGCGGTGCAGCGGCCGTATTTCTTGCGTTTTTTCATTCGGTGCAGTGGTTGTTAAAAAAAAGAGGCGTATTAAAATCTGCGCATCTGCACTACACCGTGAGTACAAAAGACATTTTCAGAAGCGCCACCCGGCAATTACTATAAATCAATACCAGCCACAGGGAGGGCATATAGTGTCCCTGTTCAGGGCAGGGTCGTTTGAAATAGAGATGACCCGGAGAGTGTGCGGTGCACGCGGGCACAAGCGAAAAAAAAGTGTCAAAGCCTGTTACTCACTCAACTTTGTTAATTTGAAAAGTTGAATCCTGTGACGTGCGCGTATAAAACAATAAAGGATAAACATTTCTCTCGCTATACAACTAATTTCAAATTTAACATTCGGACTGCCTGCTCGGTGCTTTTCTGCATGTTTTTCAGATGGCGCCTTGATCGTACCCGGCCGGGACAGACAGCACATGGGTCAGAGATATTCTAGGTCCACCATCAAAACCAGCAGCTTCGGCTTCCAAATTACTGCCAACCGATATTTTATAATTGCCTTGCGCTCATGTTGCTTCGCACCACGTGCAACCGAATACTGCAGTATCAAGGTAGCTTACTGGCGCTACACCAGAGGGGTTCACTAGTAACACCAGAAATATTAAAGAAGTGGCGATGCACTACGCAGCGCAGAACTGCGGGTCCCTGACTGAAACGACAATATTTAATGTTATTTAGAAGCCGCGGTTTTCCTCTGGGAGCCGGAGTTATTCTCACGCTCGGCTACTTCCCTTCGCAGCCTAGTTCAGTTGTCTTATTCTCTCCTCCACGTGATATTACTGTCAGTGTGATTCATCGGTGTCAGATTTCTATTTTATACCTATAGCAAACGTAAACGCATTTGTTAACCATTAGGACGTGAAAGCAAAGCCTTCTATGACCAAATCGCCCAATTCACCCTGCATACCGGCGAAATAGCACGGTGAACGGCAGCATGAGTGGTTTGTAAGGAATGCGTCCACTTCACTTAAAACCGATTTTCATGGCATATGTTCACAGACAGATTGGCAAATAAAGAGGCGTTAGGTCGCAAATAGTTTCCTGTTCTTCTCGATAATGATGCCCGAACATATCACATATCACTGCCGATTCCTCCCTCGCAACATGTGCAGTTCTGGGTGGTTCCCACTGCGCTTCTGGTCAAGAGGTTCAATGAGTCAAGATGTCCAATTTGGGTCAAAAGGTCCGACGCGTCAAAAGTTCCAACACGTCAAGAGGTCCAACGAGCCTTGCTTGCTTTTGCCTTCTTCATTTATAATTTCCCCTCAGCCGTTCTTAATACATTAACCCCTTCAGCTCATTTTAAAAATTGGCTGGATCCAATAAAATCTAGTAGTAATATATCGTCGTTTAAAGGAGTAGGGACACGAAATTTGAAAACTGAGATAATGTAAAATGCTTCCTTTTTAGCAGGAGACATCTCCCAGCAAGTTCCAACAGTAGCCGTTTCGTATAACATATTTTAAATCTATTATGACCTCTGCCCGCACCCGCACGAGAAAGCTCAGAGCAGGCAGCATGACATGATCTGCTACTTGCCCCAAACTGCTGACGTCAGGGCTCCTTTGACGTAGCCGACGCGCTGGCTGTGGTTGGAGCGCGCTGCTATACCGTGTGTACACGTCATGGTTTTGCGACCGACATCGTGCCGCCCGGGCGCGCGGAGATGGTGAAGGCCTCGGTCGGACTGGGCGAGCGCGTGCGGTCGCTCGCGCGCGTGCGCGTCTAGACCCGCATCGGTGCGACAAGAATGGTGGCGGCAAGCGCTATTTCCTGTTATAGCGGCCACCTGTCGATCGTTTTGTGAAACCGAAACTGGCATGAATAAACGCCGCCGTAAATGATTGTTTACACTGCTATCGACCGTCTAATGTGGGCTAATAGGTACCCTTAGGAGCGAAAAAAACGTAACACGAAAATTTCGTGTCAATAAATATTTGAGTTATGCGGGTCCACATTGCGATTAATGCCTGCTTGTGATGGTTGCTGACTGTTCCTGCTATTTTGATGATTCTGTACTATACTACTATATGGTTATTGGCGAAAAGTAGAGAGGCTGTTTTCCGCATTACGCGGTTATATTGCTTATGACGGTTCCTGGTGACGGTTACCGACTGCTTGAGTGACATATTTTGGACTTTTAGAATTTAGGATCGGTGTTCCAGTCTACGCTTTCTATGACACATGCTATACCGATTCTATAGAAATGCACTTCAGCATCTTACGCATAGCCTTCCCTTTTAGTACCTCAGTACTCTTAATCGTCAGTACTTATTTGCGTAACTTTGACCAGTCCTGGGTTCTCGTGGGTTCTATTTTTTTTAAATCTTTAGTAGCAATCGGGCCTCCTCTGAAAGGTTGCCGATTGCTGTAGTCCCCAAACCAAATTAATCTTCTTTGAACGCGTAGCACTATATACGCGTTTCTTCGTTCCTGTAAAATAAAATATTCAGCTTCCACCTAGGACGTTTGCAACGCCGACACACCCTGTCAATTAACTACTCTTTGAGCGCTATGCTAGTTATTTTACTTGAGAAAGGTGTAATGAGGAATGTTCATTGAAACAGAAACGCACAGTTACAGGAACCGTTCATTGAACAGTTGAATGATATTAAAATGGAATGACATGGGCGCAACAATCAAGTAAACACAAACGTTCAAGAAGCGCCCTACGAAGTGACGTGCATGGTCGGGCGTCATCGACCAAAATGTAGCCGTGTTTGCCGGGTGAGCATCTAGGTTTCAGAGCTATTATATCCCGAACAGTCGAATTGGATCGGAAACGTTGTTTATCAAAGAGACGTTTGATAGACAAAACTATCGAAAGGGGAAAGCATCTTTATATTCAACATGGTCGCCCGGCGCGCCACACAATAAACAGAGGAAATATCGGTTCAGCTGTAAAAAGCAAAAATAATAGGCTGGGGCGGCCAGGCGCTGGTGAAAAAGGCAAGACATGCTCGCGGCGACATATACACATCCTAAACATAATTATATACATACAAATGTTTATTACACAGGCGCGTTATAATTTCAACTGATACACAATTAAATACATACAAACCCTATATACTCAAATGCATTACACTTGCAACTTTTCGTAATAACAACGCGACTTGAAGCCCAACGTGGCGGTGATTTGTAGAGGTGATTTGCTACAGCTTGGACATCTCGACTCGTTGGACCTTTTGACTCGCCCCAGCCGCGTCAAGAGGTCCACGGGGGTCATGATGTACAACGAGACAAGAGGTCCAACGAGTCAAGAGATCCAATATTGAAACTTCTGACGCGTTGCACCTCTTGACTGGGAATCGTTTTACTGCTGCTGTGGAATCACAGCTGTGGCACTAAACCTATGATTTAGAGGTGGTCAGGCTATTCGTCTATACACTATCTGTATCAACAAATATGCCTGTTTGAACTGTATTTGTGATCTCTGGGTAAAGAACGCCCTGCTGTGTCCTTTAGCGTAGCTTGACGTGATAAAACAAAAATCTCAATAACGCCAAGAGAATCAACACTGTTTCTTCGACGAGTAGTGAGTGTTCCACAAGTGTGTTTATAATTGTGTAATCATCATGATGACATTATGATCATCATTGCCCTATTTAAGTCCATTGCAGAACGAAGACCTCCCCATTGAACTCCAACCGCTCCTATTGAACTCCAGCCATTGAACTCCAACCGCTCCAACCGCTCCAAACAGCAGCCCGAGTCCGACCTTTGTCTCCGAATTTTCGGATTTCCGCCCTCGGTCGAGTTAACGGAACTCTCCCGTGTCGCAGTATGCGTTCTGTTACCCTGGTTGTCCACTGGTTGACATTTTGTCTCTCTAGGTGCCCTCCTGAAGTCCACGTCTTTTTCTTAATTTATAGAATGGCATCTATCCCCTATTAGAGTTTGTTCTCTGATTCAGGAAGCACGTTTCATGTTCATAAGGGCTACTTCTCTCATCTTTCATTTCATGATACAATCAACTAACGTAAGTTTTCTTTCCAGTTGTTTAATAAAGGGCAAGATTTAGGCCGAGTCTATTTTCGCTGACAGCACTCGTTTCCAGTGACAGAGGTAGCTCACTTTCAATTATATGGTAGCGCGTGCCACGTGAACCCAGCCAAACCTATGCGGCGGGTGATTTCTTTCTCGTCGTTTTAATCAGCACTGACAATATGTTGAACGAAGCTTTGCTCTTTTACTTCTTCTAGCACTGAGTTATGAAGGCGCTTTCATTATGGCTATTCCTAATTACTTTAGAAGTAATCATATTTATTTGTATTCTCACGGCCAAGTTTTCTGATGGTAGATCCTAGAGGAACTACAGCGCACATGCTTTTCTTGTAGGTGGACTGGAGATCCGCTGCCCAAGACAATATCTTCAGCATACCACAACTGGCTCAAGTCGTCCCCGTTTATTCGTAATCCTGAGTTTTTCCAGTCAAGCTTATTAATATCTTCTCCAGGCATGGTGCACACACATTTGGTGAGGTGGTATCTCCTTATCGTACTTCTTGTCTGATGAGGAGCTTTGGCTTTTCCTGTGTAGGATTGTCGGCCCGTACGTGCATACCTTATACATGTCGTCTAAGAATTCTATGTATGTACGTCTACCCTATTCCATGGTGTTTTACTGCTTCCAGCACTGCGGCGATGCCAGCACTAAAAAACACGTTTTATTGTCTATAAATGTCAAGCCAAGGGGCCTATATTATTATACGGAATTTACTATTAATTGATTAGTGACATGGATCGACCTATTGAAGCGTGTACTTTGCTAAGCCCAGCCTGTTCATGAGATTGTTTTTAATATGGGCTGTCGCTACCATTGACAACTATTACTGTAATAAACAGGTATTATACAACTAAGAGTACGCTGATGGGCCTGTAATTCGCCCTCGTGAATCAGAATTATGTTGCCATTTTTGCAGGCTCTTGGCACTTTAGAATCCTTAAGCAATCGTTTTTAGTAAAATATCTCCTTCTTCCTTTATAGGATCAACGTTCATGCCGTCGTCACCTGGATATTTTCCTCTTTTAATGCCCTAGATAGCCTTTTCTACCATCTCTTTATTTACAAGTGGGAAATCGCAAGCTAAGCTTGTACGTTCATTAATTTACCCTTATCTACCGTCGGTGGCGCATAACGTTGCGTAGAATCTTTTTGCTACTTTTATTACCTCGCCCATGCTGTGGGTGATGTTACCTTGCTCATCTCTGAGTCCCTTGCCGATTGGCTGACTTCCCCTTAGTCGCTTTTAAGCTTCCTCTTATCATTGGCAGGTTGCACGCAAGAATGCCGGTTGGAGTATACGTTTCTTAAATTTGACAGCTCTACTAATTCAATTTGACCCTCCGTATAGGACACCTTCATGTTCTTTTTTCAACTAGTTTACCCATTTTCTGATTTAGTTTTTTAGTTTGCTTTCTACATGCTGCTCCCAGAGCTGTTGCTATTTCTGTGATCTTGGTTACTATGTCGTCATACAGCCTGTATTTACTATCCCCGTTCTCCTCGTTCAGAAGCGCCAATTTGTTCGGAAAAGTTATTTTAAACTCCTGCGTACTTTCTCTAAAGGATTCCAAGTTAGGATTTCTATTTTTTGCTCGTTTCAATGTCTGTTTTTTGGAATCCATTTTTTACTTTGTACCTAACCATCCAATGAGGGCTGCTTCAAACCTTGTCTAAGACCTCGACATCCTGTACAATACATGGGTTTTCCCTTAGAACGAAATCAATTTGGCTTTTTGTTACATTGTCGTAGGTTTTCCACGCCGATGTCTCATTCTCACGTTTGCAGAAGCTTGTTTTCATTATCCTCAAGTTATTTTTCTCTGCAAGTCAAACCAGTGTATCTCCTCGACTTTTCTGACAGCCTGTCCCTGAGTTGCCCACTGACCTTTCTCGTGCTGGTTTCTCAACTACTCTTGCGTTAAAGCCCCAAACACAATGGGAAACGGAGCTTTCCACTACCCTATTGATAATTTTATGTCCCTGTAGAAACTACCCACAGCGTAAGCATCGTTCCTACCGTTTGGCCCAAATCTTCGTGCTATCTTAAGCATGTGCCGCTCTTTTATCTTGACCCCAACGGCTGCGACTGTTTTGGTAACGCTAAAGAATGACTCCCCATTCCAGGCTATTTCCCTGTGGATCAATATTTTCATTCCAGGGTGCGTGTGTTCCTCCTTGATGGCACAGAATACGCCCGTTACTCAACTACACCGAGCCTTCCACTCTTCGCCTCACCTCGCTTAGCCCTTTGATTTCCACTTACCGTCGGAGAGCTCCTCTAATAGTACGGCTAAGCTGTCCCCGTGACGCCGTATTCGCGCTTTGAACGTTCCCAAGTTCAAGTTCCAGAGGTGGTCTTTCTAGTTACAGAGATGTACAGCTTCCTGTGCTGTAGTGAGACAGAGAGATAAAACATCTTTATTGTCCGACAAAATTGACGCTGCCTAACGTCGTGTCAGTCGGTCCCTCGGCATCGGCTACCTACACGCACCCAGCCCCCCGGGGGCCAGTGCTTTCAGCCGCTGACGCTCGAGAGTCCCCAACACTTGCTGGACAGCCCTGTATTGCACGTAATAGTCCTTGCTTGCCACCGCATCCGCTAGGTGCGGCGGTAACGTCTTTGTAGCACCGTCTTTCACTTTGCAGTTCCACAGGATATGAGCCATCGTGTCCCTGTCCTTCCTACACACCGCGCACACATCGCTCGGATACACGTCCGGGCACACGTGCTTGGCTATCACCGGAGTTCACATCGCGCACGTTTGTAGTTGTCGCAACGTCACCGCTTCCCTCCTCGTAAGCTTGTGGTGGGGCGGCTGGAACACCTGTCTGTTGCCCCTGTACCACTCCAGAGTGTCCTTATACGAGGTGAGCGGCGTCGCCTCGTCGTCTTCCGCTTCCATCGGCGGGGGGTCCGGGCTGGCGCCGCGACTGGTGAGCGCGCGCGCAGCTCGGTCTGCCCCTTCGTTGCGGTTCTCGCCCGTGCTGACCGGGCCGACGTGTGCCGGGAACCATTTCAGCGTCGCCGGCGTCTGCCGTGGTTCTAGGGCCCCGCACACCCTCACTGCGCGCGGGGGCACTCTGTCAGTAGCGTAGTTCATGATCACTGACCGCGAGTCGCTGATCACCGTTGAACACCTCGGGTTCATGAGCGCCAACGCTACGGCTAGCTCCTCGGCCTGTTCCGAACTCCGCGCCCGGACGCTGCCGGCCGTGTACAGCTCCCCGGAGGTAGCCGCAACCACGGCCGCCGCATACGTGCCCGGCCTGTCCGAGTACTTGGCCACATCTTGATGTCCTGACCGCCAAAGTGGTCAGGTGCTCAGGAGCTACAGGCTGCTGAGAGCCGACAGTTGAGAGTTGTGGGGCAAGATGTACGGCGAAGATTTTCACCAGTTATTTTTTAAAGCTCCGAGGTAATTGAATACTCTTGCTTTTTGTAGACGCTGTGCCAGGCACTGTAGGATGCAAGAGGAGGTTATAGGAGAATGTCCACCCAAGAACGCGCTGCCGTAGTGGTCCAAGAATGATGTACATGGCGATTTCCTTCTTGCCATGACCTAAAACATTTCACAACATTCCACTGCCCTCTTATAGGTACTCTATAAAAAAGATAAAAATACTCGCGGACAATTACCAGGGTCAAAGTCCAGGAACAAAAAATGGCAGGAATTTCCAAATTTTGTATCACCGTATAGATCCGGAAACCGCTTTTCTCTTACTTTGGTTTTGCTACTTCACACAGGGGAGCTTGTTCCAAGCTCAGCGCTCTTGCTTTTACATCTCCAAGTACGACGTCTTCCATTCTTCTTCCAGTGGCACGTTGAACCACTCTCAGTTTTCTCTCGATATCTGCAATAAGACCCTGAGTTTCTGATTATTGACGGTGTCCAAACCGGAAGGTCGCCTTCATCATATACAAACGTTTTCTCTTACAGTCTTAGCTAGCTCTTCAAAAGATCAGAAATTTTATTCGGTACAGTCCTCCAATAGTTATTCTGCGTTTAATTTCCATTTTCTAGTTTGCATATAACGTGTAACTTGCTAAGTATTGCTGTAGCGACTCACTTTTTTTAGTAATTGTGAACCTAACCTAAATTCAGCGGAAAGAAAGAAAGAAATATGGCGGAAAGAATACGGCGGAAACTTTCACCTAATTTAAATTCGGCGGAAAGAAATATACTAGGATAACTCTCCACATAAGAGGCTGTACGTTTTGGGAAGATGTCATCATAGTATCCAGGACACAAAAATGCTCGTGATAATTATGAATATGACGGTGACGACAATGATAATGATGATGAGCACGCAAATGCGTTGATTAAAATTTATTTTTTTTTGGGGGGGAGGAGGGTAGTAGAATGCAGACACGTAAAACTATGAAGAACTTGGTGGGTTTTGTTACGCACTTCAATTAGCCACCCATTGCCCTCATAGAGCACTTTGCAGGGAGACCCAATAAAATCGGCATGACTACTATACAAACATTACTTCGTGGGAAGGCATTTTTCACACGCTGTATAAGTGGTATTTTAAATAGAACGTGAAATCCGTGCGGCATTTTATTTACCACTGTTTCTTATTCCAAAAAAGTGACACATCAAGTGTTACGGCCGGAGATACAGGTTCCCTACAGTCAATACATTAAAGGTTTGTTCCAACCAAAGCTCTCAAAACAGGCACACGAACACATACCAGGGGGAAAAAATCTCGAATAAAACTGACGCTAGTTGTTAACTAAACTGCAAAGCCCGATATCCGGGAGGACCCTTTTAAAGATAAAGCCAATGATGCGATAACAGCATTTTCAAGTTTGATTTGGTAGGAGTCTATCACAAGAAAACGGAATCACATTATTCACACCGGCGTGTGCTCTTGCAATGATGTAGAAGCTGTTAGGCATATGCGTATCTTTTAGAACAGTATGTCATTCGCCAAAAAAGTTGCCGGTACTGTACGCCTTTAAAAAATGAAAATAATAGGCACACGTTTTCCCTATATTCATTTTCAGACCCACGGTCCTACACTGTTTGTCCAGTGCGGTAAGTATGCTTTATCATTCGTTCCCCCGGTACTCAGCAAGGCAGGATCACTGGCAAATCTGAGGTTACTGAGGGATTCTCCATTAACCCCTATTCCCACCTGTTCGCGATCCAATGTTCTGAATCTGAATACTCCTTGTAAACATGCTGTGAATAACATTGGAGAGATTGTGTCTCCTTGTCTGACGTTCTTCCTTATTGGTATTTAACTGCTCTGCCTATGGAGAATGATGGTAGCTGTGGACCCATTGTAATTATCCTCTGGTATTTTTACATAATTCTCATCTGTCCCCTGGTTCCATATTGCCTGAAGGACTGCTAGGGTTTCGACCGAGTAAATGCTTTCTCATATTCTATGACGGATATAATAGGGGTTCAGTATACTCAGCGCACTTCTCTATCACCTGATTGATCGTGTGAATATGGTCCATTGTTGAATAACGATTACGAAACTGTGCTTGTTCTTTAGGTTGACTGAATTTTATGGCGGCAGAAATTCTGTTAGCGATTACCTTGGTAAGTACCTTGTAGACGACTGACAGTAAGCTGATGTGCCTGTAATTTTTCGAGTCCTTTATGCCACCTTTCTTATGGATTAGGATGATGTTCGCGTTCTACCAAGATTCAGGTACACTCGCGGTCATCAGGCGTTGCGTGTACAGGTTTGCCATTTTTACTAGTACAATTCGCCCACGATCCTTCAAGAAGTCTGCGGTCATCTGATCTTTACCAGGGGCTTTGTCCCCTTTCATTTCTTCAGAGCCTTCCTTACTTCTGTTGTTACTGGTGGGATGTCTATCTCCTCTGAACTACTTTCTCGTTCGGTATTATCCTAGATGTCATGTCTACTGTGCAGGTCTCTATAGAAGTCCTTGGCTGCAATTACTATTTTATCCCTATTTGTGATGGCATTGCCTTGGTTGTCTCTAAGTGCATACACCTGATTTTACCTCAAGCATAGACGCCTCTTTACTGCTTTCAGGCTCCCTCCGCTCTTTACAACATATTCGATCCTCTCCATATTATAGTTCTGTATGTCAGCTGTCCTACGCTTATTGACTACCTTCGAAAGCTCCGCTAGTTCTTTTCTGTCAGCTGGGGTGGAGATTGTCATGCTTTGCAGGTTCCTAATTAGGTTTTTTTGTCTCTTGAGAAAGTTTACCAGTAACCTGCTGAAGGATGGCCAGTTGGGCTAGTCGGTTCATAGTGACCATATCGAACCGGCAGCGCAAAAAGGACGGTATACAAGAAGAATTAACGACGGCACTGCGCTGCCCTTTTTGCACTGATTGTTCGGCATGGTTACCAGTATCCTGTCTAGCCATCGTGCCCTCGACTTCTACTGCACACTCCGCGAGAATGCGTGCAAGATTGTCGCTGTCTTCTTAAGGTGGAAACTCTGCTTCCTCTGTAACCGCTGAATATCGGTTCTGCAGCTTGATCCTGAATCCTTGAACGTTACGTCTTATTGTTGGCTCATTAATTGGGCTTCCTTCGTTCAAGCTTTTTATGGCCCCACCTCACATCTAGCGTAATTCAAGATCTTACCATACGGTGGTAACTTCAGTTGACTCTTCCGAGCACTTTTACATCCTCCACTGCACCAGGGTTATCGCATAACATGAAGTCTACATCGCTTTTTAAGCTGTCTCGTCGTGCAAGCTGATCTGGTACAGAAATTTCAATAATATTGGTCCACACGGGCATGTACAAGAAAAACGTTGCCAATTGCATGATCTTTCCCACATAGCTGGGTTCAAAACCAGGGACTGCATTTTGTTTTAAGTGACCACTAGAGTACTGCGGGGATGGAGGTTGACTTCTTCACCTATACTGAATGCATAAAACATGGCTCGAAAGGACTTTTCTACCGAAGAGATCCACGAAACAGTGTTCATGGCAATACTGTCGATGGTAGCTCTCATAAAAGTGGGGTAGGTATAAAATATCCACATATTTCATTTGCTCGCATACGCAGTTACGCACCCACACAAATGAAACAAAGAACGTGCTGTTGTTCGTAGACATTGATTTTTAAATTTTGAAATTATGGTACCTGCTAGTGAGACTTCTTAACTGTGATCCCGTACAGTTATCCTTCAGCTTCTTGTGATAATAAATGGCGGAAACGAGCGTGTTAACCACAGAGCGCAGTCATCAAAGGCGCGAAGTTCCTCCGGCTTCGTAAACACAATGAAATAATTAGGATAGGCGTGCAGTTCCTTCAAAAACCCAAATAGTGTAATCGACCACGTGTTCGCTATGAAGATGTAGTCGTCGCTGAGCGTTTAAAAATTCAAATTCTATTATTTGCCGAAGCATTCGCCACTGCTTAGATTTTCGTCGACTCCCATCAGTGAGCGCGATCTGCAGTTTAATATTTGAACATATTACTGCTACTGCTGATGCTGACTAGAATCAATAGTAGTAATGTGAGAAACATACTTTTCAATCAAAGATGGACGGTTACATGTACCAAGTGCAAAGTTCGGTTCAAAGCGGGCGTCGAGTGGCAGTGTGTCGGTCTCCATGTCCTTCAGATTTGCGGGGTTAGCTCGCCACGTGCGCTACCGGTCCTGGTGCGCAAATTCTTATGCACATTTGTGAGAAATCTCTAGAATCTGCACTAAAAAAAATTTTAAGGCTTTTTTGTGACACCATGTATCCACGCCTTGCAGACTGCCAGCTGATGGGTTGTACTAACAGCAGAAACCCACACCCAAACCATTAGGATCTGATGTTTTCCTAAGAAAGCTTCTGAGGTCACTGCTAGCAAGTTGGGATGCTATGCCAACACCTTTCTGGTGATCATAATGAATGAATAACGAAAGACTCTTACCGACCCCGTCCACCAGCGAGCGCTTATGTTAAATAAAGTTTTTCTTCCCTCTTTCACTACTTCCTCCTTCTCACTGTCCACCACTCTTTCCCGCCAAGTTTTCTGGTTGTAAGACCCAACAGGTGCACCCTACGGGGAAGAGATTTATACCCGTGCTTTATTTATTTATACCCGCAGCCGAGTATGTGCGATATGTGGAGGCCAAGAGAAGCCCCAAAGAAAACTGTGCAGTTTATTGATGGCCCACGTTCTATTAATTGCGCTGCTTCCATGACATCCTGTTGTAAAAGCCAGTAATTACTGTGGTTTGGCGCCTCCCCTAAAACTTCACTGCTCACTTTTTCTAGCGGACAGTTCAAAAATTGTTATTATTATATCTTAGTGTTTAAAATGATGCACTTTGGTGCTGTAATAAAGTTGAAAAAGTTTTAAAACAGTATCTCTTTTAGTTGGTAAAACGGCGTTTTTTATTTACGATTCTTTATTTTGCGGAAGTCGCACTTGTCCGGGAAGACTCTTTTTAAATCTATATGGATCTTTTCCATACGAGAGACTTCGAAAAAGAGACTTCCAAAACGAAAGACTTACACAAAGCCGTCGCGGACATGCGCTTGTCATGTGGTTCCCGTTCTTTATTGTCTTTTTAAAGAGAATAGCTGTCCTTCAATTAGAACATTTTGTGTAAACAAAAGAGCTTTTCTGAAAACGTCTGTATATACTGTGCCGAAATTGTTCACTTATTGTCATGTTCTGCCCCTCGAATGATTATTCTCGTAACGTGCCGAACTCCCACATGATGTCGCCTGTTTGTTAGTTTTGTGGAGCACATAATGCGGATGTTGTGCCTCTTCCCTGAGCTATACTCTGAGATAAATTTTAAGCGTATTTACCTAAGTTTTCAGCTAGTCTGACCCAGGAGTCCCGCATACCGCCATTACGGCTGGTGTATGTACGAGCAGTGGCCATGTCCATTGTTGCCAAGTGCGCTTTCCCGGGACAATCAAGCGGTATCCCCAGTGTACAAGCACATAAACGCAGAAAGCACACTGTTTGCAAGGTTTGACTACTGCTCTGAACATTTGCGTAAAGCGTTAGTATTCTTCTTTGAGCTTTCGAAAATAAATTTTTTGGACCTTCACCCACCGTTAGCACCGACACTCGGAACAGCTCTGAAAGTTTGTCCCGCATCTGGGTAACTGGTGTGGTTACTAAGACGCAGAAATGGCCTCGGGAAGCTAATCTTCAATTTTAATTCGGTTGCGTTTTCTTAAATTTGCCCACTTTTTTAAAATGTGATCATGTACAAAAAAATTTATGGAAAAGTTTTTTATGCAAATGGTAGATAGTGTATGTGTTCAATATTTCAGCTCTTGCATGCTTAAATATATTTTTCTCAGATAATTATGCTTCTTTCGTAACTATATAGGTAGTAGCAGGGCTGAATTTTCGGAAGAAGGGACATGGCGAGAGCAGAAAATAACATTCTAACAATAATACCTGTCTGCAGTGCACGTACTTGTGCCCGTCTTTGCACCCGCGCCCTAAAAGACGACCCACGTCGTATTAGCGTTAGTGGAGAGAATCTTGCGTCAGCGTAGATTCCAATGGGATGACAAGGAGCCACAGTCAAAGGTAAAACAGCTTGTTCTCTGACGACATGAAGAATGTAGAAGGTTGCATCAAAGGTATAGTAAACAAATGTAATATGAGTACTCGTCGTGACAGCATACCACCGCATGAAATCCGCGCTAGACACGTTGAATTCATGTATTTTCTTCTTCCCTGGTTATTGTTCTATAAGTGCTACACCATCGTCTGTTCACCGCCATGTAGCTATCAAAAAACGACAAGGAATATAAAATTGTCAATAAATAACAAACTTGTAATTCATAGTGGCTCCTGAGTCGCTCGCCGTTCGGAGGAGCACGTCGTCGCAAAGAGCAGCGTACGTATGTCGGCCGATCAGCATCTTCAGAAGCTCTGTACGTAAGTTGAAATCTGCCAGAGACACCCATGACTGGCAGAGCAGCCGCTGGATGGATAGGGGCTCGCCCATTGCACAATGGGTCATTTAATTGCGTGTTAAGAAAAAATTGCTGACTCGTAATTCAATAACGAAAGTGCTGATTTGTGACAGTGCCTCCTCCAAACGATGCATTTGTGCGCTTACGACATCGTTTAGGAGGCGCTCATATGGCATTTCGAGTTGTGAAGGCCACCACATCTCATTTTGTGAAGAGACAATTAGAAATACGAGGTTACGACTTCTGAGTACCTGTTTACGTGGGGGCTTCACCAATCAACTGGTAGTAGACCATTAAATATTAGTCTGGTTAGTAGCTGTTGTAAAAACATAAGGGTATCGTTTCCGGGGCAGCAACTTAAAGAGGTTATGTTAACTGGCAAGAATCACATCTCACCTGTCTACCATGACGTATCATAGAAGGACAAAGGAAGTGTTCGCTAAATATTCAGCAATCGATTGCGCCTACTGAATACCACGCAATATTGTTAGCGCAACTTGAAAGTGCAATATTTACTCCCGAGTTGTTATTGCTACCTCACAATTGGGAAGTGTACAGGTATCACACAGTAAAAATGTATTATGCCTGGAAGAAGATTGGGTGATTTGAGCCCCTGCTGGCGAACCACACGACAGCGTAGAAGAAAGAACACTCGGGGGATAAGCCCAGGCCCTGGGAATGCTTCGAATTATACTTTGTAACGTTCGACCCTTCATGTGCGACCATAGAGTCGAGCCATTACAGGACGAAAACATTAATGCTGGTTCTCAACGCTGCACAAGGACTGTGCAATCGGACAATGGTTCGCGCATTATAAATAAATGCCGCAAATTCGTTAGGGAAATGTGAGAACCAGACAGCCATTCGGGATGTCAAATGGGTTTGGAATTGTGTGTTAAGGTATGAAATAATTTACTGTCTTGATGTTGCATTTAGCACCGTGCTTAGCGCTCGTTAACGCCATGACTCTATCATCGATAGCCGATAAGAGAGTGGGAAAGTACTTCGGGCAATATTTAGGAATTCGAATTTCACGGCACGCCGAGAGCAGGGCCTAAGTGGGGCGTGAATAAATGCTTCACTTGCCCTCGAAGACGACAGAGACCGAAGATAATCATGTGAAAGTAGCCCTTTTATTTACATGTGCTTCCCTAGTATTAAAAGACTCAATGTCAACGCATAATTCTTTCTTTACAAGTGTGGATTACATTCTGGTTCGAATCGAACTTTTGAATGACGGATCAACACCCACAACTTAAGTTGCAAGTATACATGCCTGGAACTTAGTCCTTGGATGTCTTGATAGGTTTTCAAAATTGTGACTTGACACTGTAGCATACGTTTCTCAAAATAAGTGTTTCTGCAAAACAAATTCTCACAGTGTATTATGGTTATTTCGATACATCAAATAATTTGTATTTTTACATCTTACACAAAAATTATTATATAGAAATGTACAGAGACGTTATTTTTTCCTTATCATATATGTTTTGACAAGAACAGCGAGGTTTGAATACTGACACTGATTATCTGTTACAAAGCGTTTTCTTCATACTTGGCAACCGTTTTTATATTGACGGGATATGCTTTAGAAGAGCTTTCTCAGGACCTAAAGATCTGTCTAAATAAAAGAGCCTCAGGAGGAAAATTATCTCTTTCCTTTCCACCCTTTTAATTGCAATATTGCAATTCCGGGCAAGTGTAGCACATTGCGACATTACTGTAATATTTCTGTCGCATAAACATATAATGTAAGACTGCTGAAGAAGTACGTAGGAAACAAGTCAGTAAATATATGCGAAGGACCGAAAATTATGTGCTAAGTGGCCGGACTATATTTGTTAGGTGACAGGACGACTGGAAACCACTTTCAAGAAGCTAAAAAACGATTTTCTTGCATTATGAGAATATAACTCGTATCTGTGTCCAACCTGCTCAAACACTAACGAGCAGTTGGAAGGAGCACATTAACAAATATTAAGTCGAGGTAAGCACAAATAAAGGTGAATGAAAAAAAAACACTTGCTTGAGTGGGTTGATGCCCTACCTTTCTAGGAAATTTCAATGACGGCAAATCGCATTAAAGAGGCTTTACTAACGGCGTTGGGGGAAATTAATGGCGCAGCAATAAAAGAACTGAAGTGCTCGCGGTTTCTCAGGCTTTAAAATCTTCCATTTCCGCATGGGCTAAATAATCCCGGCCAACCAGAATAAAGAAACAAAATCAACCCGAAGGGCTTGTGAGAGCCGTTAATTTTTTTTCGTTCGGCTTTGGCACAGAACAAGTCATGAGGCAAAGAATGCACATTAAGGCAAAAGTGAGCTTCTTGCAACCCCTACAAGAAAAATTCTTTTCTCCTCTCTTGTAGATCGCCCATCGGGTTTTTATTCCTCACGATCCACTTGCCGTTTCTGCTGTAACACGTCACTGTTTGATTTCATTGATTGTGGGGTTTAACGCGCCAACGCAACGCAGGCGATAAGGCGCGCCGTAGTGGAGGGCTCCGGATTAATTTTGACCACCTGGGGATCTTTAACGTGCGCCGAAATCTCGTACACACGGGCGTTTTTGCTTTTCGCCTCCATCAGAAAAGCGGCCGCCGCGGCCGGGAATCGAACCCACGACCTCGTGCTCAGACACGTCACTGTTAGGACTCGGCGTATGCAACTTGTTTTCCTGGGGCTCTTCCCCACATTCTTCTTGCTGTGCCGACTCACCCTACGGGACCGACTTCCCTGCTGTCTCAGAAAATGGTGCTTCGAATACATTTGAATTGTTTCGCCTTGTCCAGGGTCTACGGCTCCGGCGAGCGAAAGCCACTAGTAGACGTCGCAAATTTTTTATTCCACCCTTCTTTGTGTAACACAAGATTTCTGACTCGAGAAACGTTTTGTCATTGGTGTATTAGTTTCTCTTCTGATTTCAAGCTGTACTCGCTTACAGAAAAATATTAATGCGGCCGCTTTCATTGTTCCATCTGTTGTGTTGCCGTTCTGCAAACGCTGGATACATGATGAAAGGGGAGGACCGAAAGTCGCTGCAGGGGGAAAAGGGGAAACAGGAAGGGAGGTAGACGCCCACTAAATCAAGCTCGCCAGGCCAATGACAACGCCAAACAGGGCTAAGGTCACCAGGTGTTGAAGATGTTAGAGAATGTCCCTATATAATGCTTGTAGACATGAATTTTGAAAAACATTATTTCAGTATATGAATATTGAACGCGGAGCAGTGCAGAACAAGGTGGTCCATATTTGGTTCACAAACAGTGTGATAAAAGGTACATTGTGCAGGGGGCAGCGGTGCCAATTCCCTTATTCCGGTCAGCAAGTGTCTGCCATTTATGGATGATATGAGGTGTAGCAGCCGTGTTGGCAAGTACTTTTCTGATACATATTTTTTGCGATCGGCTTAGGGGTAAATCCTTAAAGTATTGTGGAGGGGTGATGGTTTTTAATCTCTCGTGGTGAAGAAACCGGAGCTAGCGTCGCAATCGCGCCATTTCGAAGTGGCTGCCTGGCACCCAGTCCGCGTAGGAGTTGTCGCGGAGGTCGGGAGATCAGTGCCGGAGAGACTGGAGATGTACAGGTAGAACTCCAGGTTGTGAGGTGGCAAACCATGGACCTGATCCAATAGTGGCCTGCATTGCATCTGTGTATAAGAACACCAAGAATTCTTACATGTCCATGCTTAGTCTTGATTTCATGTTGCCCCGCGTTAACGTGATTGACTCCCCTGTCAGGAGGGAACTCCGCCTTCCATTGAGACAGAGGAGTTCCGTTTTCTCCTGCGCTAAGGTGAGTCCTAGTTTTGGAAGAGTTTCCTCGAGTGCAATTAGCGAAGCCTGGAGCTCGGTGGCCATATCTTCAATATTCCCACTGTAGTCTCGTTCCTCGGTCCAAATGGTGATGTCGTCCGCATAAATGCTGTAGTGGGCACCAGTATTGGTTTCATTTTCTTGGGCCACAGTAAGCATGGCTACTTTGAAGAACAGGGGACCCAGTATCGAGCCCTGAGGGACACCGCGATCGAGATACTATGTCATAGGCGGGACACTGCTGTGCTCCGATGTCGAATTGTTCGGGCCTCCAGAAATCTGGCAATCCAATCGAGAGCACGCTGACTGGGGTAAATCCCGGTCAGATTAGACAGAATGTGTTCCTGCTTGACATTGTCGAACGCTGTCTTTATGTCGACTGCCAGGATGTAGTCTGGTGGTCCCTTTTTCGTGAGTTCCGGTTCAGGACCCTCCGAAGTAGCCAGAGGTTATTATGAGTTCCCATTACGGGTCTGAACCCGCCTGAGATGTGGGTAAGCCTGGATAGCAATAGTTGATGTAGTAGGTTATCCTGGTGTGTATCATTCTTTCCACGAGTTTGCATATGATTGGTGTCTGGGATATGGGGAGGAGATTGATGACTTTTGTCGGGTCCTTCCCCGGTTTAGGTATCGGATTAATTATTGAAAGGTGCATGTGGTCTGGGGCGGTTCCCATGGTCCACTGCTCGTTTATGATTTACAGCAGAGCTGTCTCAGTGTCTTCGGTTAAGTTTCGGAACATCTTCCAAGTGATATCTTCATGTCCCGGTAAAGAGTCACTTCTGGCATTCTTAAGGGCGGCATGAAGTTCTCCCAGCGTAAAAGGGGCGTCTAATTCTGCGTTTGTAGTCTCGAGCTTGGGTGTTTTGATGGGAGCAGGTGGCGTGAGGCTGGCGTGAGGAAAAAAAGATTTGATTATTACCTCTTCGATCATGTTGGTGTCTTGGCGGAGAGTAAGAGTGTCTTGCGGGGAAGGACCTATGCCTTGGTTCAGCATTTTGCGGATGATTGCCCACAGCTGCCCTATTACTTTATCTTTGCCGAGCCGATCACAGGTAGAGACCTATTGAGCTCTACTGAGTTCTTTCCCGTGTTGTTTGATGAGCATCTAGGTGTCTCTGATCTGACGGAGTGTTTGATACCATTTACCTTTGGTCTTCTACTGATGTGTGAGCTTATTACCTTTCTTCCACAGTGCTATATTCAGAAAATTGTCCAGTTCCTTGTCTTCTTCGCCAACTGTTTCTTCGGTTGCAGAGCTCAGATTGCTTCGCATAAGCTGAGCGAACTCTTCAACGGTGTCGAATTGAGCTACTATGCCATCTCGCAAGTGAGACAAGTTTACGGCTCGGACGGTGACAATAATGGAATAGTGATCACTGCCCCATGTTCAAGAATGCGTCTCCCAGTGCTTGACTGCCTTCAGGGAGGAAATGGTCAATTCAGGCGTAGTGTCAGCGTGGTTCGCATGGACCCTTGCTCGGGTGTGTACTACGCTTCTGTTGCAGATATGACGCGGTAATAGGCCCAGTTGATCAGACAGGAGACGTTCTCTCGAATCAGTGGTGGCATATCCCTGATACGGTGCTTGGCGTTGAGGTCTCCGCCTATGGTGATTTGGGTGCCACTGGCTTCGTGCACTAATTTTGGTATCCAGCTGTACTCGTTCGGCAATGTTCTGCCGCTATTCGGTCGGTAGTATACAGTGGCAGCCACCAGTGAGTGCGGTCTGGTTTTGCCGGGGACCCCAAGCTTGACTGCCACAATCTCGCTGTATTGATTGCTTTCCTGTGAAGTCTGCATGTGTAATTGCAGTGCATGATTTGTGGACTAATACTGCTGCCTGGCCTTTCTTTGAGAAAACAGGGTCTATGCACCTGCTGGAGCCGTGGGTGATAGTTGGGTACATGAATGTGTGTTTTTTTGCAACTAAACTTTGCCTGTTTTTTCCTGTAGAAGAATAATGAGGGGTTTGTATTGGTCTACATAATATCTAATGCCTGAAAATTTTGAGAGATGCTCCTACACTTTCACCTTATGCATATCTTTGTTAGAGTGTTCAAGATTAGTCTCTGCTGCGATGACGGGGATGTCGCTATTTTCTCTTGCATTCGTCTAGGTTAGCTTTCAATTGAGCTACCTCCCGTTCGTTGGTTTCTTTGTGCTCCTAAGAAATTCGTCTTGTTTTTCTAAGACCCATTATATTGCTTCCATACGGGAGTTCATTTTCTCGAGCAACTTCTTGATTGTATCCAGTGGCAAGTCAGTTGAAACAGGGGGTTGTTCAAGAGGGAGAGGTGAGTTTTGTGGCTCTTCTTGCATCTTGGGTAACTGCGTCTTGGGAGCCTGGGGTTTGGGTTCCTGCGCTTCCTGCGAAAGCACACTTGGTTGCGACGTGAAGTTAAAATAGGTTTCTTGGGTGGAGGTAGCCAAGCTGAAGCTCTAGCCCTTTCGATTGGCACTGGGTTGATTGCTGGCTGCTCGCGGTGCACTTACCATCCAAGACATGATCTGCTTTTGCACTGCTTCAAACTTTTGCAGAATGAAGCTTTCCATTTGTTGTTGGATCTTGCTAAGGGCACCTAATGGGACAACCTGGGCTTGCTTGACACACTTGGCCCTAGCCACACTATAGCTGTCGTTTACAGCCGTGTTCAAGGCCGTTATTTATTTATTTATTTATAATATCTCAAGGGCCCCAGTCAAGGGGTGTTACATGAGGGGGTAGACAGTTCACAAACAGATGATTTGTTCGATGGCTTCTTTGAAATGGGCGATGCTGGAGTGGTGCACGATGTCAGCAGGAAGATCGTTCCATTCTGTTGATGTTTGCACAAAAAATGAAGAGTGATGAGCAGTGGTATGCGCACGGGGTGGATAAACGGCTTTCGAATGGCTAATGCGGCATGAAAGACGATGAGCTGGAATGATAAACATGGTTTAGGTGCAATGCATGATAAAATTTATGGAACAAACACAGTCTTGAAATTTTTCGGCGTGAAGCTAAGTTAACCATGTTAGCTTGAGATTTTAGTTCGGTGACGCTACTGTGATAGGAGTAGTCTGAATAAATGAATCTGCCTGCGCGATTTTGGATGGATTCAAGTGTTTGAATAAGAGAGATATAATGGGGATCCCAGATGGCACATGCGTATTCTAGCTTCGGGCGAACTAGTGTTAGATAGGTTAAAAGTTTAACAGAAGGTGGGGCAAGACGTAAGTTTCTACGGAGGATAGCCAAGAACACGGTTAGCGTCATTAGTGATGTTCATTATGTGGGACGACCAGGTCAGATCTGAGGTTAGAGTGATACCGAGGGTATTTACATGAATTTGCTGCTGTAATTTCAGAATCAAACAGGAAGTATTTATTGGAGGAATAAGATTGACGGCGATGGAAAGAAATGACACAAGTTTTCTTTATGTTAAGGGACATCAGCCATTCTTTGCACCATGATTGAATCAAAAAAAGGTCAGACTGTAGGATGACAGTGTCGCGTGTATTGTGAATAGGACGATAAATGACGCAGTCGTCTGCGAATAGACGAATGTTAGAAGCCAAGTTATTGGGGAGGTCGTTAATATAGATTAGGAATAGTAGAGGACCAAGGACCGTGCCTTGAGGTACGCCGGAGGTTACCGCGGATAAGGAGGAGCGATGGTTGTTAGCACAAACGAACTGCTTACGGTTAGTCAAGAAGTCACATATCCAATTAAAAACAAGACAATTAAGGTTAAGACGTGAAAGCTTCAAAAATAATCTATTATGGGAAACTTTATCAAAGGCTTTTTCGAAATCAATGAAAATGGCGTCTACAGGTATGTTAATATCCAGGCTAGAACTGAGGTCGTTAACGAACAGGGCGAGTTGAGTGTCACATGAAAGTCCTTTTTGAAAACCGTGTTGGTTAGGGTGAAAGAAATGTACTGAACGTAAAAAATGTTACTATGTGGGAATACATTATGTGTTCCATTAACTTAGAGCATACACTTGTGATCGAAATGGGACGATAATTACTCGGCGAAGATGAAAGACCTTTTTTCGGGACAGGAACGATCTTACCAAGCTTCCAGTCCTCCGGCACCACTCCGCATGAAATGGACTGCTGAAATATTATGAAAGAATAATGCTTGTTACAGGCTTAGTGTTTTTTAGTGTTTTGGAATTAATTCCGTCCATTCCAGCGGGTGACGTTAGTTTCAATTCGTCAATTAGTTTTACAATTCCGTATGAATCGAATGTAATGCCTGGCATGACCGGATAATCAAGGAATGGGGAGTCTGGAAGCGGGCTGCAAGATTCAGGGGTAAATACGGAAGAGAAGGCAGAATTTAATACTTGAGGGGTAATATGATCCGGAATAGGATCACCGAGTTCATCAAGTAATGATAATGTTTTGGTGGGGTTGGGGTTAATGGCTCTCCAAAATTGTTTAGGATTATTGCGTAGCATATTAGGTAATGTAGAAGAGAAAAAAGAACGCTTAGCCTTCGCAGCAAGCGATTCAAATTCCTTTGCTGCTCCGCGGTACCTGTTCCAAGCACTCGCGGTGTTAGACAGTTTAGCCGAGCGATATAATCGCTTTTTCTTATTGTTAAGACGCTTAAGAGATGTGTTAAACCAAGGTGAAGACGCCCGTTCCGTAATTGTAATTGTGGGTATAAACCTATTGATCAAATCATGGATTTTGCACTTGAACAAAGACCAGTTAGTTTCAAGGGGGCGTTGGAAGAAGTCGTTTAAATACCAGTCGCAAAATATGGATAGTTCATTGTTAAAGGCGGCATAGTTACCCTTATCGTAGAGCGTGAGGGTTTTCTTGGAATGTTTTGGGCCTGGTAGTTGATTAGAAAACGAAGCGTGAAGTACAAGGAGTATGACTTGAGGGGGGTTCCTGCATTTTTTGCTAGCACTAACGCCAGCTCTCTGGATTCAGCTTTAGCGGGAGGTTTTTTTGGGTGCTGAGAAAATTTCGGCTTTCCAGGCTCTGGTGGGACAGGCGGGATCCAGCGAAATGTGGGCCGCCGCTTGGCAGGCTACGCCTAATGGGGTCTCTTCACATTGCTTATCTTCCTCATGCATGCGACCGCAGTGACCACAAACAGCTGTTGAAGAGCAAAATTTGGCCATGTGACCGAATGCGTGACATCGGAAGCATGCCACGGCCCTAGGCCAATGCCCATACACAGGGACAATTTCATATTCCAAGGAATGCCTCTTGGGGGGACGTGGCGTATGAAAGGTGATTAGGAGCATTCGTCACTTTCCCATGATTTGAAAATCCAGAATGTTAGCTGATTCACACCGAATGTGATTGTGGGGGACAAGTAGCTTTTTTTATTTACCATAAATTTGTGCACAGTTGCTGAGCTAAAAGCTGCAATAGCAGCTTGACGAGGCCCAGCAAACCGTTAAATGGCAATAACGACCGACAACATCAAAGCTCTACGCGGTTTCGTAACATAACAGAACATGATATACATACATCCAATATACGGAATTTGCAAACAACAAAACCATAAATCTGATTAAACCGTCTTTCAATTCAATGGCATGTTACATACATTTGTAGGCAGGATTTGCTTTCGGATCTAAATTATACAATATCAATCCAAAGCAGCAGAACATTTCAGACAGGGAATAAAAACCAAGCAGCACAAACATTTACAACTTACAGAGAGCAAAAATGAAAAGAAAGTCAGCAACTTTCATGATAATTACAAATTTGTCTACAACGTCACGAAATATTTTCGCAATTCACGAAATTAAAGTTTACCGTGTGCTTATAGCTGTTTAGAAGGGAGGGGAGATTGTGGTGTAGCGATTGTAATTTATAATTGGTTCGGAAATGCGGGATGAACCAAGGATCAGAACTGCGGGTGCTAGCCAAGTTTTCGTTTTGTCGCAAAGAAGCCAGGTGAATAATATAGTCTCTGTATTGGGGGGAAGAAAATGAAAAGGAGCGCAAAATTCGATATTCATACATGTGGTCCACTTTCACAATGTTGTACAGAGGAAATAAATTTTCTGTTGGGCACAGATAAGGCACTTTGGCGATTAAACGGATGATCTTTTTTTGGAACAGTAATACTTTCATGATGTTTGTTTTCGTTGTGGTAGCCCAAATTAAACTACAGTAATTGATATGCGATGCAAAAAGTGCGCAGTATATGTTCAATTTCACCCTTCTTGAGAGCAGCGCACGACAGCGAGACAGCGCTCCAGTCGTGGCAGAAAGTTTTTTAGATATGCTGTCTACATGAGCATCCCAACTAAGGTGAGCAGAAAAAAATGACGCCAAGAATTTTATTTTGAGACACTAAGTCAATTTTGCTACCTGCATATACAAGCGAGTGTTGAAATTTAATTGGTTTATTTCTTGCTCTGAAAATAATTGCTTTTGTTTTCGCTGTATTAACCTTTATTCTGTTTAGTTGCGACCATAATTGGAGCTTCTCTAGCACGTCATTACATTTAGCAATAAATTATTTTCGTCTTTGTCAGAAAGTAATATGGTGCTGTCATCCGCATATATGATAAATTTAGCTGCTGTATCTACCTGAACAATATCATTATTATAGGCATTAAAGAGCAGTGGTCCCAATACACTCCCTTGAGGCACACCGGTTGTTATCGGTAAAAACGATGATCGGAAGGAACCTATGTATACACACTAATTCCTATTGCTTAGGTATGACATGAGTAGTGCAAGTGGTTCACCTCTAATTCCAAAGGACGAGCGTTTATTAATCAGTATGTTATGGTTGAGGCAATCAAATGCCTTGGTAAAATCTGTGAATAGCCCCAAAGTGTAAATATTATTATCTATGTTTTGTAGAATGTTCTCCTTCAAGGCTAATAGAGCTGTCTCGGTTGATTTATTTCTTCTAAATCCGAACTGTGCTTCAGAAAGGATGTTATGTTTATCGAAGAATTGAGTTACCCGTCGAAGAATTAACTTATCTAAAACCTTGGAAAATGTAGGAATAACCGATATTGGCCTATAATTTGACGGCAAATTGCTGTCGCCACCTTTCAGTATTAAAACGACTCTTGAATTTTTCATAGCACTCGGAAATACGCTTGTTTTTAGTATTAAATTAAAAATATGTGCGAGTACGGGAACGATAAATTCTAACACATATTTAATTGGTTTTAGTTGCAAGTTATCAACATCTAACGCCTTTGTATTGCCGCGAACCATACATTGGGTTTGTTTATTTGTGTTTTGCTTTTACCGCCCGGCTGCGCCGGTCTGTGTTATTTCTGCGCCAAGGGAAGCGCGTGTTCCATTCTTTCTTTCTGTGCCTCATGTGTTATTTGTTGTGATAGGGAGAGCATTCCGATCTAACGTGAACAGCCCAGAATAATCTTCTTGGATCTACTATGTTCTCGATGCGAATCGACGTTTCGAGAACCACGCGCGCCAAAAGATAAAAAGCCTGCAGTGCGGACGCCGGGGCATTCGAATCTGCGACGCTCGCTGACGCAAGTCACTTTGTTGACCGCTGCTTCGCCGCCTCTGTATTCTTTTGAGTTGTTAGGGGAGCACAAGTTCGCTCCAATAAACTTGTTTCAACTGCAAGACAACTGCGTCGTCCTTGGCTTCGTGACATCTGGTGGAGGTGCTGGGTACGCACCCTTCATGCCCACTACAACCTCGAAAAGCCGCCAAGCCAGTCCAACAAGAGCCAGCCCCCGCCTGCAAGATTACCACCCGAGTTCGGTTTGATGCCAGAAGGGCCCAAGAAAAGGAACGCTGCAACCAACACCATGGTGCAAGAAACAACGTCGCCAATCGTCCTGCAGCAGCCCCGGGAACCGCCATGGTTCCGAGGAGCCCCCGCAGAAGACCCAGAAGAATGGTTGGAGAAACTGGAGCGCGTCCGGAAATTCAACAGGTGGGACGACGCAGAAATGTTCCGGCACGTTTTCTTTTACTTGGAAGATTCGGCTCGCACTTGGTTCGAGAACCACGAGAGCTCCTTGACAAACTGGGCTCAGTTCAAACGCGAGTTTACTAAGACCTTCACTACCGTCGTGCGGAAAGAAAGAGCCGCCCTTTTGTTGGAAACGCGCACGCAACACCCCAACGAAGGTGTCGTGATCTTCGTTGAGGAGATGAAGCAGCTATTTCGCCGCGCGGACCCCGAAATGACGGAAGAAAAGAAGTTGCGCTTCTTAATGCGCGGAGTGAAGGAGGAACTGTTTGCTGGACTTGTCCGAAATCCGCCCAAAACCGTCGCCGAATTCGTGACCGAAGCCAGCACCATTGAGAAAGCCATCTAAATGCGTGCTAAGCAGTATGACCGCAACTTTGTTGGCGCGGCCAATGCGAACGACTTTAGCAGCACGCGGATCCCGGCCGACAGCCTACGCGAGACTATCCGCGCAATAGTGAGAGAGGAGCTGCGGAAACTTCTCCCAACGCGGCCGCAGCCCCAAGTCGCTTCCCTCACCGACGTGATTAGAGAAGTGCAACAAGCGTTGGGAACTCTACAGCATCCGAGGTACCCCCGAGAAGCCACAAGCTATGACATATTCCGCGGCTGTTCGTCGACCCCGCCCTGCTCCAACACGCCGTCAAGAGGCCCCGCCGTACCGCCGCCCACTGTCACCCGCCCGACCCTCGGTAGCCCGAAACCAGACGCCGAGGAAGACGGACGTATGGGGAACTCCCGATAACCGTCCTCTGTGCTACCACTGCGGACAGGCCGACCACATTTACCGTCGCTGCCCATACAAGAGGACTCGGACTGCGTGGTTTCTCCGTCGACGCACCTCGCCCTCTCCCTGGCCAACGACCACGTGAGATCGACGAGTATCTATCTGAAACCAGCCGTGGCCCAGCGCGTTTCAACCGTTCGCCGTCGCCCTACCCCTACCAATCACCGAACCGCCGTAGCAACGCTGACTTCGCCCGTGGAAGGTCCCCCAGCCCACGCGGGGGAAACTAAAGGCGGCAACTTCTGGAGGTGAAATTGCTCTACGGCGAAAAACTAGAAACCCTCCAACGACGCAAGGACGCGCTGAAGACAGTGATTCACGACATGCCCTCATCCCGACGACCCGACCTAACCCTGACGAGACTCCCGAACACGACGACAGCTACACGGCGCGACGAGTACCCGACCTGACCGAGACGTCCGTTGAGAAGACGACGACAACGACGATGCACAGTGCCCGACCATCAACACGTACAAGCAGAGATACGACGCCCCGACGAACCCGGAACTCGAGGAAGACTGCATCTGACGTCAAGGTGTCCATCGACGGCTTTGACGTAGTCGCCCTCGTAGACACGGGAGCTGACTATTCGGTAATGAGCGGACCATTTGCGTCTAAACTGAAGAAAGTTATGACCAGATGGGACGGTCCGCACATACGCACAGCAGGAGGCCACCTCGTAACGCCAAGTGGAACGTGCACATCGCGCGTCACCATAGACGGCCTATACGAGTTCAAGGTGATGCCGTTTGGGCTGTGCACAGCACCAGCGACGTTTCAAAGAGTCATGGACACTGTGCTAGCTGGCCTTAAGTGGCACACCTGCCTCGTATACCTCGACGACGTAGTGGTATTCGCCCGGACTTTCGACGAACACCTTGCAAGGTTGGAGTCTGTACTCGAGGCCATTCGTACGTCGGGGTTGACGCTGAAGCCTGAAAAGTGCCGTTTCGCATACGGGGAACTCAAGTTCTTGGGCCACGTCGTCAACGCCGCGGGAGTCCTACCTGACCCGGCAAAAACTTCAGCCATTGCGAACTTCCCAAGGCCGAAAGACAAGAAGGGCGTGCGAAGATTTCTCGGGCTGTGCGCATACTACCGGCGCTTCGTCGCAAACTTCGCACGCATTGCAGAGCCACTCACGCGCTTGACGAAAGATAGCACCCCTTTCAGCTGGGAAAACGACCAAGAAAAAGCATTCGGCGAGCTGCAAAAACGCCTGCAAAGCCTGCCCGTGCTCGCTCATTTCGACGGAAATGCCGAAACGGAAATGCATACGGACGCCAGTGATATAGGCTTGGGTGCCGTCCTTGTCCAAAAGCAAAGCGGCTGCGTAAGGGTAATCGCCTATGCCAGCCGTGGTCTGTCGAATGAGGAGAAAAACTATTCTGCCTCTGAGAAAGAGTGCCTGGCTATTATATGGGCGATTTCAAAATTTCGCCCATACGTGTATGGAAGGCCATTCAAGGTTGTAACAGACCACCATGCACTGTGTTGGCTCGCCAATTTGAAGGATCACTCTGGCCGTCTTGGGCGGTGGAGCTTGCGCCTGCAGGAGTTCGACGTTACAGTCGTTTATAAATCCGGCAGGAAACATTCCGACGCCGACTGTCTGTCCCGCGCCCCCGTCGACCCACCACCACAAGACTCTGATGAAGACAGCGCGTTCTTCGGGATCGTGACGGAGAGCGACCTAGCCGCCCAGCAGCGTGCCGACCCCGACTTACGCGTCATAATCGAGTACCTCGAGGGATGCAACGTTGCCGTTCCTAGGACCTTCAAACGCAGCTTACCAGCATTCAGCCTGAGAAACTCCGTCTTTGTGAAGAAGAATTTCAGCCCCGGAACAAGAGCAAATTACCTTCTCGTCATCCCCGCGGACCTTCGTGACGAAATTTTGGAAGCATGCCACGACGACCCGTCTTCCGGACATCTGGGCACAGCCCGCACTATTGGAAAAATCAAGGCGAGGTACTACTGGCCCGGCCTTACCTCTGACGTCACCCACTACGTCCGGAGCTGCCGTGACTGCCAGCGACGAAAAACGCCGCCGACAAGACCCGCCGGACTTCTGCAACCGATCGCCGTCCCATCGAGACCATTTCAACAGATTGGAATGGACCTTTAGGCCCGTTCCCTACGTCACGATCACAGAACAAGTGGATTGTCGTAGCGACAGACTACATGACGCGCTACGCAGAGACCCGCCGCTCTTCCGAGGGGGACTGCACAAGAAGTGGCGAAGTTCTTTATAAGCCAAGTTGTGCTGCGACATGGAGCCCCGGAAGTCCTAATCACAGACCGCGGAACGGCATTTACTGCGGAGCTGATGCAAGGAGTATTACGCTACAGCAACACGGATCACCGAAGAACGACGGCGTACCACCCCCAAACGAACGGACTAACAGAACGTCTGAACAAGACAATCGCAAATATTCTGTCAATGTACGTTGACGTTGAACATAAGACTTGGGACGAAGTGCTCCCGTATGTCACGTTTGCGTACAACACGGCTATCCAGGAGACGACACAGCTGACGCCGTTCGAGCTTGTCTACGGTAGAAGGCCGACTACGATGCTCGACGCCATGCTTCCGCACGTAGAAGACGACGACCTCAACGCCGACGTCCACGGATATCTTCAACGTGCGGAGGAGGCCGCCAGCTCGCTCGAGTTCGTATAATGGACCAGCAGCTGGTGGATGCGGGCCCGCTACAACCTCCGACGCCGAGACGCCGAGTACCAACCAGGGGATCGTGTGTGGGTTTGGACTCCCATCCGACGACGCGGACTCAGTGAGAAGCTCCTGCGACGGTATTTCGGACCCTACCAGATTCTACGACGTGTTGGCCAACTTACCTACGAAGTGATCCCCGATGGTGACTTCGGCACATCACGACGACGCACGCGGCCTGAAGTCGTCCACGTGGTTCGCTTAAAACCTTTCTACGGACGATGACGAACTTTTATTTTCATTTGTTCGGACTGTCGCTTATGTTAGCATCGGGTCGATGCACTCTTAGAGGGGGGGTAATGCCGCGAAACCATACATTGGGTTTGTTTATTTGTGTTTTGCTTTTACCGCCCGGCTGCGCCGGTCTGTGTTATCTCTGCGCCAAGGGAAGCGCGTGTTCCATTCTTTCTTTCTGTGCCTCATGTGTTATCTGTTGTGATAGGGAGAGCATTCCGAGCTAACGTGAACAACCCAGAATAATCTTCTTGGATCTACTATGTTCTCGATGCGAATCGACGTTTCGAGAACCACGCGCGCCAAAAGATAAAAAGCCTGCAGTGCGGACGCCGGGGCATTCGAATCTGCGACGCTCGCTGAGGCAAGTCACTTTGTTGACCGCTGCTTCACCGCCTCTGTATTCTTTTGAGTTGTTAGGGGAGCACAAGTTCGCTCCAATAAACTTGTTTCTCCTGCAAGACAACTGCGTCGTCCTTGGCTTCGTGACAGTATTATTTAGATTCATAAATGTTGAATAGATCTCGGATTCATCTGTTGGCTCCAAAAACATACTTTCGCGCACGTTACCGTCTGGCTTCTCTGCCGCTACAATATCAGGATGCCGAGGGACAATGTTGACAAGATATTCATTGAAGTGCTCCGCCAGCGCCATGCCTGTTTATTTCTCGGTCGTTGCAAGTTATCTTCTCAGGAGAAACCTTTTCTATCGCGGCCTAGCACACTATTAATAACTTTCCAAGCAGCGGCCGGGTGCTTCTGAGTGATATCAGTAAACAGTTCATGATAGTAGCTAATCTTTGCCCTCCTCAGTTCGGCGTTCAGACGGTTTCTTAGTTTTTTAAATTCATCTAGCGTGGCGGGCTCGCGCGTGCGCAGAAAGTTGTGGTATAGATGGTTTTTCCTTCTGATCATTCGGACGTGCGTAGTTCTGACCCAAGGCTTTCTGCTTTTTTTGGATTGCTTTATCAGCCTAAAAGGAAAGTGCTTGGTGTATATCTGTGCAAAAATTTTAAGGAAGATAGAATACGCCTCTTGTGCATTTAAATTTGTAAGTACGGGAGACCAGTCCTGAAGACAAATTTCCTGTTTAAAAGATTCCAACGCTTCTTCAGTTATGTGCTGTACGCGAATGCTCTGACTTTGAGCGTTAGGGCGCCTCCCTTACGAATAAAAAAAGATAAAAACAGGGCAGTGGTCGTTTAGGCCTGACGTGATCGTACCAGCATCCGAAATTACAGCTTCAATATTAGTAATGAATAAATCAAGAATAGACGAGGCCGGAACCGTAACTCTAGTTGCAGTTGTTATGACATTTCTAAAACCAGAGGATTACAGTACCGTAGTGAAATTTCTAACGGTGTTGTTACCTTCACCGATGTTAATGTTGTAGTCTCCTCCGCAAACAAGTTGAAGGTCGTTTGAGGAAACGTATTCTAGAAACTGTTCGAAAAAAGTGACAAAGTTGGAAACATTGCCGTTTGGGGGCCTATATACAACTGCAGCTACCTCCTGCTTATTCCGTATTGCTAAAAGTTCGTAATCGCGTGTAGTTTTGCAAAAGTCTGAAATTATTTCATAGTTTCGGCCTAGGTTAGCGTAAATAGCTACACCGCCTTCTCTTTGTTCAGGGCGATCGATATAAACGCTATTGTAGCCATTATTGTGGAGCATACTGCAATCATCCCGGTACCACGTTTCTGTCAGCATTATTATGTTAAATTTAAAAAAAAATTGATCAAGAAAGTTTGTAATAGACTCTTCTTTGTTGCGTGCTGAACGAGCATTAATGTGTAATGCTGAGTTTAGGAAGTGCTGTTTAGGGTCTATGTTCTGCGGAAAAGAGAATTCGTGGTAGCAAGTTTGTGACCAATTTATTGAGTCCAAGTGGCTATTACCGCCCTTAACAGATTCTGTCGAGATCATTTTGATGACTTATGTGTACAGCGTCCATGCCCTCTGCCTGTTTCGCATAGATCTTGCCATTGTTGGACCACTGTTGGACCAAAATTGCGGCTCTTAGCCCTCCTAATTTCGCGATTGTTAAGAATTACAGTCAATATTACATCTTTGTTATGCCACCTGCAGCCGTGCCCGCCAGACACGGTCTGCATGGGCTCTGTATTTGTTCACTGTTTTAGTGAAATTTAAATGGCTTAATCTTTACGACTCATTTGCTATTGACCTCAGTAGGCTGGGTTGCGTCCCCAATCCCAACAGGAATCCTGCGCGCCTCACCTGCCAATGCCGTGAGCAGGGTGAGTTCTCGCTGGGCTAATAAATTTTCCAAGTGTTCTTGATCCCTAAAGGAAAGCCGAACTGCATTGGCTTTAGCGATTTACCTAAATGATGAGTGCTCAGCTACAACACTGTTGGGAGCAGTGTGTCGGATGAGGCAAGTGATAACTGCTTTGGGGATTGCTTGTGCGTATATTTAGTTGAGCGGCCTGACGAGGGCGAGAAAGTGAGGCCTACTCACCCGTCCCGCTCGCAGTTCGCCCTGAAGTCGTTTCGTAGTGTATCATTGGTACGTGACGGTGTCCGGCTCTGATGGGTTCTTTTCTTCGTCTTCCATGCTGTCCTCTGTGCTCGTCATCGTGAATGGCGCCGTCGGGGGCTCCGAGCCGGCCGCCACCACATATGTGTTGACCGCTGTGTTGATATCCCTATGCTCCACGTTGGCTTCACTCGATTGAGAAGCCGTGCCTGCTGCTGTGGAGAGCTCTAAAGCTGATGCAGGGCCGCAGAGCGTGAAGGGCTTCTTATCGCGTCCATAGTTGCACTGCGGCTAGGCCTATCACTGGCCGGCGCGGGCGTACACCAGCTAAGCCTAGGCATGGCTCGAAATCGCCCGCCGACGTGAAGCTAACGTTCTTCTGCAAAATACGGTGAATCGTCCAGAAAGAACACTGTCCATTCACTCCGGGTGTGTTCACGGTCCTTTGCACCAAAAATCGCGGACCCACTCTGAAAAACTTTCACTAAAACAGTGAACAAATACAGAGCCCATGCAGACCGTGTTTGGCGGGCACGGCTGCTGGTGGCATAACAAAGATGTAATAGTGACTGTAATTCTTAACAATCGCGAAATTAAGAGGGCTAAGAGCCGCAATTTTTTTATTACACAAAAAGCAGATTTAGGTGGTTGACGCACATAACGATACTCTGAGTATTCCCTAAATATCGCAACAAAGAGACCACATCGACTACCTGGGCCTCATGTATACATTCCAGGCACCTCTCTATTTGTGCCTACGCTGAGTGTAGTATTTGTTCAAATATGCTCACTTTTAGTGATAAATCCTTCTATTTATCTATACAAACTGGGCTTAAAGGAATAAGATTTTTTAGCTTAAATTTTATTCACTGAGAAATATCTGCACCTTAAATTGAGCCCTGGTAATAAAATAATAAATCATCAAAATAATCAGCTCGCAGAAACAAATGCGCACATCGCATCCTACAACAGATTCATAATCGCACTCTTGGGGAGTAACCAATTACTGGTAACGCATTAGCGGTAACTAGTTACTTTTTTCAGTAACTTTTAGCTGTAAAAAGTTGCTGTTAAGTTCGAGTAACTTGTAACAGTAACAGTGTTTTTTGTAAGTGGCTGTAATAGAACACAGCGTTAAATTTTATAGAACACCACCCAATAGCAACGCTCGTTAAAGGGCGATGTACAGTTCGCACTGCCTACTTTTTAGGACGTTTTTCTCTCCGCCTTTTAGATTTCCACACCACGGCCCCCCTCGCAGTTTCCGACAGGAGGTCGCCAGTAGTATGGATTCTTTCCTGCAGAAGACCGAGGTCGGAGGTGGGTCTTAGAGGTGATGTGTAAAACTAGTCCTTCGTCGTTGACGAGCAGAAACAAGAAAAATAAATTGGAATTAGTCTCTAGAACGAAGAAATAAAAGCTACATTGAGAATAATATGTGCAGATGATAGGGCACCCACCCGGTGGAGGGTATTTTCACTCCGGGATCCACTGGCTGCGGCTGGCTGGGGGGACCTTTAAACCAGGTCAGGCTGGAACGTAGGGTTTTTCCTGGTCAACCGCGTCGTCCACTGTTGTATGGAGGGAAGGTTTGGTTTCGGGACAGGTGTTTTGTGGCACTTTCGAACCTGATAGAACAGTATACCGGTGGCTGGGCAGTAGTTGCTGGTGGCTTCATTGTCTGCTGGATAAATGCCATAAAGAAAGGTGCGGTGCGGATATGTGTTAGTTTATAGTCGTCTGAACATTGTTGCTTCATCCCTTGTGAGTTGGTACTGTGTACTGGAGAACATTTGCCGTTTGTGTCGGTGGTCCGCCAATATATCAGTGTAGCACAAGAGAGACTGCGGGGTTAGGTGGAAGAGGTGGTGACTGTTAGGTGGTGACTGTCCCGTGAAAGAAACAGCCTGGTTTATATAAGCGCGGGAAGCGCAATTAGCCGCCTCAAAAGAGAAGCTCTCGGCGAGCACCGGCCTGGACGACCAGCTCTGGCTGTCCCAATGGGCTCTCGCTACCGCCAACGCTCTCTGCACCTTGAACTAAGGACTCCTTCCTGAAGCTTCCCTACACGCCCATCTCTCGATTTTTATAAACATTTTTTCTCTCTCTGTGTCGGATGCAAACTTTAAGAAACAACTAACCTTTAGTTTGAATAAGTTGTTTTGCAAACAAATTTCTTGACACCAAGGCTGAATGAACAATAATTTTGATGCAGCAAAATTAGGCGTACACGGCAATTGTTGGGCTTGACTGCGGCGCCTTTTAGTCCCCCTCGTGTAGGATTTTACCACGTGCAATTTTGACTACCCGCACGTTTTCGTGCGGGTAGTCAAAACATTAAATATGTAATAAAGTCAAATGCTGAATAAACTCTATCATATTGTTTGTGATCAATCAGTTTTATAGAGTAATGAAAACTAACGACGTTACTTTTTCAGAGTGACTATGTGTAACAAGTTACGTTTGAAAATTCTGGAATGGTAACTGTAAGAGAGTTACTTTTTTGGCTTTGGAAACTGTCACTGTAACTCTGTTACTTATTACTGAAGCGTGCCAATGACTGCATACTGCTAACAAAACAAGGAGCTGACTTTTAAGCCACCAATTCTGTCGGAATATATGTTCACAAAATTTTTAAGTTGTCCTACTGTGTTTAACAGACAGATAGTTCTGTAGGAATAACATGGCGACGGCAAATACGATCCGCAATGACACGCACTGCTCACAACTCCATTTGAAACAAGAGAGGTGTACGTACAAACATTTTTAGGGCACGCGCAGATATATCAATGATAGATAACATATGTCTATATCACATTAAAACTGAGATTATTTTTCCCCGCAATATATATGCTGACACTCCCATATATACTGCGCTTCCATTCGTTGGTGCACCTTGAGGTTTCCGCTCAATCCAAAGATCATGACAACATTGAAGCGTGGTTCACTTGGGGAAAGTTTACGATACATAATAAATGTGGCCAATTATTGTACTACAATGGAACCCAGATGATACGTCCCCCAGACTTACGTCGACACGCTTCTTACGACGTATCACCGCGGTCCCTCCAAATTCCCCATAGAAACAATGCATTAAAAACCCCGATGATACGACACTCAGGTGCACACGATCCGGTTCATACGACGGACCCTGGCGCGGATAAACCAGCGCTTTCTCATATTTTACACCGCTTCGCCGCCCGTCCTGGCCTCCTTCATTCTTAACGCCGTTTGACACTGCTTGATGTGCGCAGGCGGGTAAGGCCACTTACTGAACAACCGCAATCGAGCAAGCGGGTACTCGTGAGCGGGATGTTTACCTGCGACCGCCCCACGTGGCGGCAGTACGCCAACGCGCCAACCGCGAGAAGTCGAAGTTCAGGCGCCAGGTGGAGCGTGAATTTGAAGCTCCCGTTGAGCCGCCGACGAATGCGGAAACACATACGACGCCGCCGCGCGGCGATGACCGGACAGCCGCTTTACCGGCATCTTTGATCGAATTGTGTTCCTTTCACGACGCTATTTCTCCCTTAACCTCTGCTCTCTGCTAATCAAAAGCCGCGATGTCACTCCGCCCTTTCTTTGCTAAAGTGCCTCAATTCACGAGCGTCCGCCGTAAGGGCGGAGCAGAAGAAAGTATGCGGTAACGGGAGTCACTTTAGGAAGTCACTTTAGCAAGACCGTGCTACATTTCTCGCCGCAACAGGGTTTGCTCGCGAAGGTTCAATTATGTTCTCTATTTCGCGTTTCTCGGTCTTGTGGGAAACGAAAACAGCTATATGTTGACCCAATAGCGATGGCATGGGACCGTTCAAAGGATGTCTCTAAGATGTACGGCAATGCTGTTTTTTGTTCACCTCCGTCTTGTACCGTTCGATTCCCTTGTTTTGTTCCGTTCGATTGGCCTTGGCAGTTTCACCAGGGGACGGCCACTTTGGCTAGTTCCGGTATCGCAAAATAAACGGCCGCCATGACGCTGGTAGCCAAGCGAAAATTCAGCAACTTTTGCGTATGCGGCTTTACCATTTCAACATACGCAGTAATAAAGTAAAGTGATTCCATTTTGTGTAGAAATAAAATGTGTCCTTCATCTGTTTACTTTTTTAGCACCCTATTTATTTATTTAGTCGCTTCATTCCATGCGCCGACGGGCAGCGCTTTCGCTCTTATCCCTTCTGCTGCCTTCCTGTCCGTCTGCTCCTGCCGGTTTCATGTGTGCGTGCGCAGAAGTTTTGTAGTATGCCTTCAAGGTGAAAATTGTGTTGTCTGCGAGTGTGAACGGTCTCAAAACGTCAAAAAAAACTGAGAAAAGGACACAACGGGTGGTTCAATGCTGTGCGGTGCGACAACTCGGGAAGGAGTAGCACAATGAAATTTTTCCGCTTCCCAGCGGAGGGCGGGTCAGCACACTTTTTATTCTGTTGAAGTTACGAAGAAACTAGTGCTATCCTTGTCCCAAAGGCTGCAGGGCGGACCGAAACATTTTCTGCTGCTGCTTTAGGGTGAATTTCTTTTTTTTTTTTTTTGGTACAGCGCATTTGTCCGTAATGTTGTAAGCATGTGAAGCTGCTTGTCGACAGTTTCTCATGAGCCTGTTTATGCCAGCGGACACGCAGAGCGAAATATCGCCTCGGTATTGTTTTGGTGAGCGGTTGCTCTTCATTTTCTTTCCACCAGAGAAAAGCTTGGAAATCATGCTCACCTAATGTGCTTAAATGCTTCTTCGACTAACTGGCTTGGCTTTAGAGCGTTGCAATGATCAGTTTCTTGTAGTGGCATTACCATCTTTGAATACTTATTAACACAAAAGAAGATCCCAAACGTATTTACGTAGCAGCTAATCGCTTGCATTCTGTGTTACGAGAAGTTCGAGTTACCTGCGCGACGGGCCGAGCGGTGCTTCGCTTTTCAACCTGTGCTAATACAAATGTTTTGTACTTTGTTTGCACTGGCAATATTTGTTTCGCTTTTACGTGTTGTTTATTGATTACAATGGTGGTGTTTCATCAATTTACTAGATTGATTGATTGTAGGGTTTAACGCGCCGACGCAGCGCAGGCGATGAGGCGCGCCGTAGTGGAGGGCTCCGGATTAATTTTGACCACCTGGGGATCTTTAACGTGCGCCGAAATCTCGTACACACGGGCGTTTTTGCTTTTCGCCTCCATCAGAAAAGCGGCCGCCGCGGCCGGGAATCGAACCCGCGACCTCGTGCTCAGCAGCGCAACGCCTTAGCCACTGAGCCACCGCGGCGGGTTTTCATCAATTTACTAGATGTGATGTATGGCGAAATTACGTGGAAACTTCGCTAGCTATGAAAGGTTTTTTTGTTCTAGCAAGTTTACGAGAATAAGAATATGAAGCGGGTATAAATGTTGGCGAAATGAGCTGGTCATCTCACTTATTATTCGTTTTATTATTCACGAATGCGTGTTTTTATGAAATATCGTCCCTGTAGAATTGTATCGTGTACAGCAACGAACGTCGTGAACTCTGCAGCAATTTTCTGTATACGACGAAGAGTACGAAGTTGTATATTATGTTTGTGTAACCGACACAGAATGCAGACATTTGTACTTGCTATACGATATACACAGATCTGTGCTATTGTAACATGTATTGAACTTCGTTTGCCATACGTTGCTAATAAAATCTGTGAATAAACAACATTTCACTCCTACTAATGTTTCTGCCCTAAACAAAGCTGCCACGCTTCAGGGCGTGCTGGCTAGCGTGTACAACTAAGAAATATATTCAAACAAATGTTTTGTGCACGTGCTCACAGTCCAAGCAAATTAGCAACTGAAAGCTGTCCAAAACTAGATGTGCATTAGCAACACAATCTGAAAAGCAAAAGGCGGCGGTGTTTGTTTACGCTTGCGGCACACAAAGACGGTCGCGCTCCTTCAGCCCATAGCAGACGATAAGCGGCACGGGGTTTCCTTTTCGCGCATCAACGAAAGCATTGCCATAGCAGCCTCAGTGATTTTTTTGTTGTTTTTGAGTTTGACAGTTTGGCCTAAAAAGCACGAGGGGACAAATTGGCGCTGGTGGGGCAATTACCGGTTACCTGTGTGGTATACCAGCTGACCTAGCCGTGCTTACACACTCGCCTTTCCCTTTACCAATTTGTTCGATCACGTCGGCATTATATCGCGTAGCGTTGCGCTTGGCTGCCGGGCTAGCTGGACGCCATAAAGGGGAGGGAGGCACTACATAGACGTTGCATTTTTTAACTTGGGATTTCAACTGAAGGTTCGCAAATAATGCGAGAACGTGCTATATATCGTAGTTTAAATAGGTTCTTAGCCCATTTGTCTCATGAGACCATTTACAAAGCCGGAATTTCTCGCCTTGCATGCTATGAACTTCTTGCCATGCATGCTATGGCGTCGTGTCTTCCCTGTTGGCCGTTAGCGGCTGTTCGAAGTCAGTGCAGAGGAATATAAGTGCGCTAAGGAGTGCGGGAAGAAGACAAAGACCGTGGAGCGTTTGAGGCTAGCGATAGCTTGTTGAATGTAGAATTTTTTGCCACACAAAACCGCGCAAGCTAACACGCCATCTTTCTTCGTATGGTTCCAAATTTTGAGATATCTCTTGCCATTTACGGTATATGTGTTCCTAGTATCATTGTACTTATCTGAGAAAACACAGCCGAAAATGCGGCAAAGCACGGCCATCGCCTAATCCAGTGGTGTTTGTAAACGACATAAAATACGCTCCTAATCGCCTTCGAAGGCCTTACGAATTCACCAGTACATGTGCTCTCACATAAACTTTGTGCCTAACGCAGCACGCTCGTGGAATGGGGTGCTTCATTCGTAATGCCGTAATAAAACCGTCCCTACATTATCTTTGCATATCATCTGCCCTCGTGCGTACTCTCACTCATCGCTCAGACGCGAATAGTTTACGGCGAGCTGAAAAAGCAACTTTAGCACCAAAATCATTCCCTGCATTAGGTGGCTACTGTAAATATTGCACGATTAGAGCTACGGCGATCTTTTCTTGTTGTTGCGTGCAATATCACGCGAAAGCTCTTGAAGAAGAACATTTTAGTGGCTCCAAAACTTTCACAAGTGCGGTTGGCTTTTTGGATCAACGAGCGCTGAATATAAGACAAAGAAGAATCAACTTTTAACGTGTGGTAAGAGTAGCAAACCCGCGGGGTTATTTCTGAATATTTGCACATGCCGCTCTTTCATATGTTAACGAAATTCTCGGCAAACTGGCCCGCTGAGATTAGCTATTCTAGTATAGCAAAGTCCCAAATTTATGTTAGAAAGCACAATTCACAAAGAATTTTTAAACTGCTCTTTATGAATTCTGGTTAGATATGCTCTTTGAACTATCCAAGCTGTGACCCCTAACGCTGACTGTTATGGATTCAACGTGGGAAAGAAATCAAGCACCCTATGTCGAAAGGTCAAAAATGAACACGAAGCTTTACAAAATCAAGTCCGACACCTAGCAAACCAACCCAGAAGCGAGTGGACGCTATTTACGTATGGAGATTACTATTCTGATAACGCGATTACTGCCTTATGTGCATGGTAATGGGCATTCTATGGCTATAGCTTTCAAGCATCGTCGTCGTTAGGCGGAATGCTGCATTTTCTGCCTAATTTTCTGTGTCCATGTGCACCTCTGCAAGGCCAAACCGCTTGAAACGTGCCGGAATGCATTAAGCGGATAAACGTCGGCTTCACAACCCGAAGGAACAAGGTTCGATTCTGACAACAGGGAGCGTTTTATTTTCCCTTACCCACGATTATGATCATCGTCAGAGAAAGTTGTCTGTCGCGCACTGCATTTAGGGTTGACTACAGACGACTTCACTTAGAGACAGAAATGTTAATTTATTGGCGTCTTTTGGCCTAATTATTTTGTCAGTTTCGAGAGAATGGAGCTCACCAGCCACTTGGCCCGCATCCCAAGGCAAATTGACGCCTCTGGAACGAATATGGGGGGTTTCGTTGCAAGATGATTATTCACAACAATGACTCCGACAAATGCAGCTGCTGGTAGGTACTGCTTTTTACCTATGATTGTGGCCAGTATAACCTACAGAAGTATCTGGCACGTCCATGGATTATATCTATTTGACAGTACAAAGAACAGTAACGCAGCGTGCGGAATCGGAAGAAGGCCGCACTGGCCGCTACTGCCATCCAATACCCTCGACAGGTTTGCACGAAGTTCCCCATTATCGCCTATCAGGTTTAGCATAGTGAACTCCGGCTTGCGTTCTGCTGTGCTTCTTGCAATGTGTTCTATGAGTGATTTTAGCAATCTAGTAAGTGTCCAACGTGAGCAGGTCAGGAATTCTGACGACCTTTGTTACGACTTTCCCCTTTTTAACATTCGATTTTTTTATTTGTATTTATTTTATTTATTTATTTATTTATTTATTTATTTATTTATTTATTATTTATTTATTATTTATTTATTTATTTATTTATTTATTTATTTATTTATTTATTTATTTATTTATTTATTTATTTATTTATTTATTTATTTATTTATTTATTTATATGTAATTAGAACACTGAGAACCCAATATGAGCATTACAAAGGGCGCAGGCTTATAAAGAAGGCACACAACACTATATTACAATTGAACGAAGTGTGTACATCGTTCATCCATCTCGCTTCCTCGTGTCCTTTTTCAATTGACAGGGCACGTATCAACGACATAAGTTAGTACTGTCACAGGGGCACGTACAAGGTGCTAACAAAAGCAAGGCGTAACAATGAAATTGTCTGTAGGTACATTGCAAAAAATGCATACAACCTAAAATAAAACAGTTACAAACTTTCTACACACTGCACGACTACACCGGACAACTAAAAGTGTAAACAAAATTGCCCATTTTGCAACCATTTTTCTGTAAAGCCTTTCCAAATACTTACTGTTCAGTATTTTGGGTGAGAAATGAATGCAGCAGGCTCTGAACGGAACATGATTCTGCTAGCTGAACGATATTTGGCGGTAGCGAGTTCCATTTCTGTATTGGTAAAACAAGGAGGGAGTTCTCAGGTTTTATGGTTATAGCAAAATTGGTTAATATATATTTGGTTAAAGTATTGCATAACCTAAAAGATTACTCAGAGTAGTTAAAGGAATGAAACAACAACAAGCGTTACAATTTTATTCAGGTATGCAGATTACACAGACCAAGGGAGCGTTTTATAGCAGATACGCTTATAACAGACGAGTAGGGACGCAAGAATAATGTTGCAGCTTTCTTCTGCACGGCTTCAAGGAGCTAATAAAAGTGGCCTGGTTTGAATGCCAGATAACAAAAGTACACACTAATGTTAATCTTAATAAATAAATGTACGCCTGCAGGAGCAGCAAACTGTGATGTGCTAATAGAAACACCGCTCCGTCAACCACCTGCAAAATTACGTAATCCTCGTAACCACACTCCTGCGCAACGTCGGCCTGCGATCTTCAAGCGCTACCCTCTACTAATTATAGCAGCCTATTCTGGTCAGCCCTAAAGTTTGAAGCTAAAATGGAAGACTGGTACATGTGCATATTAAAAGTTAGGTATTTAAATCCATAAGCACCCCCAGTAAGCCCTACCATGGTAATCTTTGTATTGTTTCCAAACTGTTTACCAAATGGGCTTGTGTTTTGTGTCGATTGTACTTCTTGCCCCGTAAGTAGAATAATGTGTAAATAAATGTAAAGTCTGTACGATGCCACGCTCGCACTCTCTGAAATTTTAACGTGTTAAGTTAGTGTTTCGGTCTCTTTGTCCTTTTTGTTGTTTTTGCCAATGTGTGTATAAAAACCACTGGCCTAAGGAATAAAACTCAGTTGTTAGTCAGCGCCGTGTTTGTGCCCTCTTCTTTTTGTCTCGTGTCGTTAGCGCTGTTAATATGAACCTAAAGTTTGAGTCGGAGTAGTGTATAAAAGTACAAACTTTTTCGACTTGAATAGAAGGTTTGCGGCCTAAAAGAAGTCCTCATCTTGCTACTATGCATCCTTCAGAAGCTGCAAGCTGCTTTCCAGCCATGATACATAAAACATACTACTTAAGAAGCAACCCTGCTGAAGGCTCAGCTGGCATATAATTAGGTACTCACATAAACTATAGTTTAAATTTGGCCTTGTGTTTACGAGAAGAAGTACCTGAATTCAGCAGTGTTATCATAGTTTGGAATCCGGTTTTATGATAGAAGAGCGGAAAAAGATTGGGCAATCACCGAGCCAAACCATTACGGACCCAGAGGGAATAAGAATATTGTAACAATTGTAGCAAGAGCGCCAAGCCAATTGTTTGTTTCCACGGGCCAATTCGTGCCCTCAAGCAATTCGCAACGACTATCTCTAGCCGATCTCTCTTAGTTTTTTTTTGTTGCTCTCTTCTTCCCACGGTTCGCCCTGCACACATTCTTCGTCGTTAGGTTAGCTTGAGCAGTACACTACCCCCAAATTGGGTACGCGTGACTATCGCTGGCACCTCCCAGCTGCTTGCCACCGAACATGGTGGGGATGCTCGTGTGGAACATGGATCGTGGCAACAGTAATGAAATGACGCTTGAGCACAATCCGAAATGAAATAATTTGTAGCCATTGTCCCGTAAGCCGGTATTTTGCTTCGCAGTACGGAAACGGACATCCCATAAAGGAGTAAAAACGTCAAATCAACTTTAAAGCGAACGATAAAAGTGCTAAAAGTGCTCACAGTCAATTTAGGTATTGTCTTGTTCAATGGCTTCTAGGCCATGGCAAGAGTATTTAGCCCACAGAAATTTCAGCGTCGCTCGAGAGCTTACCTCTTGAGCGACGGTGAAACGTTTTATACTGGATAGCTAGAGAAAACACCTTTATTTCTTCCTGTATTAAAATATTCTTGTCACAGTTAGAGGTTAAGCTTGCGCTTTCAATTCTTTGGGGCACAGAATCCATTCGGGTGGTCTAGAAAATATTGAAAAAAACTACTCTCCCGCGAAATATAGTCGTAATGCAACATACATCAGCAATACAAAATAGTCGGGGGAATGAATATATGCAAATAGACGACCGTAAGAAAGTTCCTCTTCTTTCACGTCGAAGCATGTTTTCCGTTTTTGCCCGTATCTTGAGATTTCTGCTGATTCCTTTCCACCACATAGGAGCTTCCCTATCTGTCCACAATACACACATGAGTGGCTTCGTATTTGCTTTCTTTTTATCTACCGACACAAGTCTCCGACTTTCAAGATACGAAGCTATCACCGTAACCACGCAAACACCAGCTCCGGTAACTCTTCAGTGAAGCATCTTCTAGTTTTTCCGAAGGTCGTTAGCGCCGTGCATATCTCCAAACAGTTATCCCGTGGTTCGTGGTTCCCAAACTCGCTGCGCAAATTTCGCAATATTTTTTTGGTAACTTGTATCAGTCCCCGAAGTTTCCGGGTTTGCTATATTTAATGTTTTAGGCATAGAATGCATAAAACTCAAGCCGGGTCCAGATTTTTATGCATGCTTCTCGAGGGTAAACACGTCAGCACAGAGCAGGCAACCAAAATAGCTGTATTAGTTACGAAGTCCCTCGCCGAACTCAGGGCCTTCTGATTTGGAAACACCAAACAGAATATATTTGTGATGGCTGTTTTTTTTCAGAACAAGGCTGATCCTCAGAATGCAGTACAAAAGTTTTATTTACCAGCTAGGCTGTTTCTGTAACGCGACAGTATGACAGTACTGGTATATTAACAGCAGATTTCTGATTAATGTTTTTCTGTCCTTAGTCTCGTCGCCATCTCGACTTCTTGACAGGGCTTCATGGGTGCGGTCTTTCTCCTCACTGACGCGCTGTCGCGACGTTAACGCTTGCGCGCAGTGTAGCTTCCCCTTAGAGTTTCTTAGTAGATATACTAGAGAGGAAACTGCGCCTCGTAAGCCATATCGTCGTGGGGTTTCATGAGAAGACCCCCATTTTTGGCTTGGGCTTGGCATGACAATTGGATTCATAAGCGGTTTTTGGGATTTCCTTTCTTCACGAATGCAATAACACGTTTATGAGCTACAAAGAAGCCGAAATCCTCGCGGTTCTGTGACAGCCGTGTTCGGTGAAAAGGCAGGCACTGCGTGATCGCACCTGACGTTGCTCATGTTTCAGTCGAAGGACGTATGACTAAGTGGGTAATATGCCGCCGCGAAAGTTGTAGCCGACGAAAAGAAGAAACAAAACGTACTTTGACGAAGACAAGATACGACAGATACGGGCGCTTGTATGCGTCCTATCTTGTCATGGTCCACGACTGTTTAACGCCAAGTTTTCTTTTTCCTTGTTAAACTAGCTGGCGATCGGTGCACCAATTCACAAACGAAGGCAACGTTTTCAGAGGCAGGCTCAAAAAACTGTGCAAACTCTTCAAACAACGTAATATTCGAAATAATGGTACAATTAATAAAATCAGTCTCTAATGAGTCCCCCCCCCCAAATATTGATTTGTTCGTAACTACAGCCTTGGCTTACAGAATAGCAGGCACAACCGTTTTGGCAAAAATAGGCTTTACTTCCTTTTTTCTTACTTTTAAAACAGCCTGTTTAAATTTTCCACTTACACATTTCCCACTATTCTTCTCGTTTTTGTGGCACTTTGCTTAAATTCGGGGTCACTAAAACGTTTCAATCCAAGCTAATAATGAAACTAAGGCGAGCGCAGGCCATAATGGTGGCCCTTGACGACACAGACGGTTGAGGCGAAAAGCAAAAACGCCCGTGTGTACGAGATTTCGGCGCACGATAAAGATCCCCAGGTGGTCAAAATTAATCCGGAGCCCTCCACTACGGCGCGCCTCATCGCCTGCGTTGCGTCGGCGCGTTAAACCCCACAATCAATCAATCAGCGACACAGACGGCCTTGGTGTGAGCCGCATAGACGCTAGCGCCAGATTTCTCTCTAGTGTATGTTTTAAGAAACTCTATTAGCTTCCCCGCTTTGTTCCTGCGCCGGCGGATAGGGCGATGGCGGCACTTGAGATCAAGGCTGCGATGTCATTCTGGCGCCGTGCTTAGAGTCGCCTTCTGGCCCCTTTTCGCGTTGTAGTTCCTCGTACCAACGAACGCGCAATTCACTTCATTTTGCTGTCTCCCCTTTACGTCCCAAACCCGTGTCAGCCAACACTTCCCTTCAATTTATGACTGCGGTGACAGACGGTTTATTTCGCACGCGCCTACTTCATCGCTTCTTTACATGCGCTCTATGCAAGCAGACTGTTAGCTCTAGTCATGGACAGGTGCAATGAAAAACGCCCCCTTTCTAAGTTGCGCTTGCCCTTACCACTGGTGGATTACCACGACGAAAGTTGCGGCTGCAGTGGTGCTCAGAGGCGACAATTGGTCCCCATTGTTCACCCGTGTCTGGTTCCCAAAACTCGGGCCATATAGGTCCTGCAGCAATTTAACCATGTTTGAATGCCGTGGCTCCCTCCCTCTCAGGCCTCACTTTGTAACTTCCGCAACACAGGGCCCCAAAGACAGAAACGGCCTCACTTTGTTTCCCGAAGGGAATGGAGCACCTGTGACGGACCATACGAGTGGCCTTCAAGGGTCAAATTTAGATATGCAAATTAATCGCCTGCAGTGTCAACAGCCTTCGTCTCCACGTGCACACAATGTTTCCCAGCTCAAGAATCACAAAATTCGCGGCTGGCATAACTGTGACTCAGCCACTCCTTACAGTTTGAGTGCGGAGCTCGGGCTACAAACCGCGCACGTATGTAAATTTTAAATTCGTACACATTAGCGTTAAACTGGATACCAAAAGTGTGGCGCACACGCGCGTCCTGTGAACAACAAGATTTGTGAAGTTATGCGTCACACATAAACTATTTTTATGTGTTATGAATTTCTTGACCCTCTACACTACCCGTTTACTTTTTCAATTTAAACACTCGCCGATCAAGTGGAAAATATAAGACAATAACTCGATTATTACAATTGTCCGTGAGGAACGTATGCAAAGGTCCTGTGAGGCACGAGAAAGAATTTTGCTCTAGCTGGCCATACGTTTTTTTTTCACTTTTCTAGCATTCAAACTGCATCTGTTTCCTATGATAAAAATTCCACAACCTTCGGGGTTGAGATTCGAAAACTGAGGAGACAGCAGAGTTGGTGGTCTTTACATGCTTGAACATGGCTTTTCTTAGGTCCGCGACTTTCTTAAGAGAAAAATGGTTAAACAGCAAAGTTTTTTCCATGCAGAAAGAATTAACTCAAGACTCAAAATCCACCCTCCTAAAGCCCAAAATTCAAACTGTCGTAGTCTGAAGCCAGAGTTCACTACAACGTACCCAAATGCCAAAGTCAACGGCCGTGCTACGATCCCAGAGGAAATTCTCAAGCCCCAAACGCGATGATAGCGCAATAAATAAAAAAAAAAAGCAATGATTGCGAAATTGGATAGACGCCCGCTTCATTAAGGGAAAAGTCGTGTTCGATCCCGACAATGGCAGCAGTTTTTTTCTGTCCAAATGACTGAACATGTTATTGTTCCCCGCCGCTGCTGACTGCATACCTCGGGCATTTGGGGTGGCCCAATGGTTACGTTGCTGGCTTCCCGGCATAAAGGTCCTGTGTTCGATTCCCGGGACCTACCTAACCAAATGTTTTGGGCGCGAAGTCCCGACAACTGCTCGTGGGCTCCTTTTCTCCTCTTCACTTTTCTTAACACTTCTTCGCCCTCGACTTCTTGCCTATCCACTTCGGCGATTATGACATGTTTCTTTCAATGATCCGGGCGGACAGTGCTAAAGCTTAAATATCCGTACTTTATAACGCCTAAATAACCTCGTGCGCCCCACGGGCTCTGGAAACTAGCGGAAGATAGCCTTTTTAGGAAGAGGACCAACCCTTATAATTAAAAAGATTCTATGCCTTGCAGAAGAATATAAGCGCCTACCACATGAAAATTAAAATTTTGTGGCGCCGGTAGAAAGCTTTAGTAGGATTTGTGAAACAGGGAATACATAGAAATTCATTTATGTTCTAATTTTTTTTTAAGACGATGCCTACAGCGCCAATGTTGGCATTACAGGGGGGGGGGAGGAGGGGGCAGGAAAGGGACGGGAGGACATACGAAAGAAACACTGAGTGCAGGTTTGTACGAAACAAAATGAAACAGTAACAACCGAAGTGACACAAATTGTTGTACAACGGCAAACAAAGGCAGCATGCGATATTGAAATGAATCACCTCAATCTGCAGGCATGCGGCGAACGTTTTAACCTCATCTGCAGGCATGCGGCGAACGTTTTACTCAACGTAAAAGCCACCTCCCGCCCATTTAGAGTATTCTATTCCGATATGGACCTAAGAAAAAGGTTAGATATCAAACAGATTTGTTCTGCATAAAATTCATTTTACTTTAGGTGAATAATACCTTTTGGACAAGATGTAATCTTGATTTTGTAGGTGACGAATTGCATACACCCGATAACATTCTCACAAGATGTAGCCCGCCAGTATTCCCAACGGAAGTATCACACGGCATCGTATTTTCTCTCTCATTTTAGACTACAAGGCGGTGATCACAGCTAAACCATTCGGCATCCAAGGGCAGCGAAAATATCAATTATTGCTATGAATTATGAAACCACCGTTTAATGCACAAACTCACAACAGAACATGTAGGAGCGGTGGACGCTTATTGGTGTTTATTTATTTATTTATTTTTTAAAATGACACTCATCGCCCCAACGGCGTTTTTCAAGGAAGTGGTACATTGCAGTACAACGCAAACAAAAAAATAACAAACATAACAGAACATGAAAAGGGTGTACAAGGCAAAATACAAAAATAACCAGGTACATCATAAGTTTCAGCTCGCTCATACGTGTATAAAAATTCATACAGCCAAGGAATAAAGGAATTCGAATACGCGGGAGTGTGGCAATGCAGAATGCCAACCTTCCGCAAATGATGAATGCGTTGAAATATGTATGTTGGAGGACTTAATAGCGTGTTTTTAGGAGTGCGTTCTGGGGATAAATTTTAAAGAATAGGCAAAGACGCACTACCTTTCGGCGCATAGCCAGACGACGTAGTGATAATGCATTTTTAATGCGATGACACTAGATAGGCGGTTGTAATTACACGAAATAAAACCAGCTGCACAGTTTTGGACCGCTTCGAGCGCTTCAATGAGTAATTGAGTGTGTGGGTCGCAAATTGGTAAGGCATACTCGAGTTTAGACCTCAAAAGAGATGTGTAAAGAAGCAACTTCCCGGAAGGCGGCGCTGCTTTGAAATTTCTTTAAAGACAACCCATCGTGATGTTAGCATTCGATATAATTTATATTTGTTCCAGGTAACAAAAGCCTGATCAGGGCAGTTGGTTGAACATATTGAATAATTTGAGGCGCTAAACAACGCGGACCAGAAGACATACGTAGACACTGACAAGGTGCCGCTTCAAACTAAACTTTATTAGTGAAAAACCTTCGGTTAAATACACAGTTCTGACGCCATGAAAACGGAACACCAACAACGTGTGCAATCCTATGCGTGTCCATCTAAGAACTCGAATTCTTTAAGTGATAAAGCGACCGACGGTGCACTGATGCACTTGATTCCCGCCTTGTGGATAAAGTAGGCCTCCACAATCTCCGTTACTCACCTATCTCTGACCCACTTTAAAAACATGGCCTGTTCGAAGAGCGGAGTTCAGTTTGTGCCCTGGAGAGTGCACCTTTTGCAATGCTCAGCCATGTGACCCCCAGCATTGTTGTTTACTTCCCAAGAGTGCTCGCGTGCTCTGTCGTTGAAACACATGCCTGTTTGCCCAATATAACACTGTGCCTGACTTGTGCCTGACTTTTCAGGACACGCATGCGTGTTGGCAATACAAGCCGCGCGCTAACAAGCAGCTGGTTCCATTTGATAGCGCTCACTCGAAATTAATCAAACGGAGTGTGGCCATGACATGCATCAAGGCAGCCTTAAACAAGTTGTGCGCGCACAAGGTACAAGGCGCATTTAATGAACAGTTTGCCCGGCTGAGCAATGCCGGATTCTCTTCTGCAGTTGTATCTGGCGTTTGTGAAGCGCTTCTGCAAAAATATAATCGAAAACCGATGGAAGGTGACATGCAAAAGAAAATAGGAAAAAATAAAGTTCACAATATCCCGTATTGGCACAGGATCTCGCATAACCTCAAAAAAGTTGCTAAAAGGTACGATGTCAATGTGGCGTTTAGCGCGACCTGAAAATTGATGAAGGTTTGCCCATTGATGACGCAAAGGAAGCCGTAGTCATGCTCTAAGGAGCACGGCGAATTATACACAGAATGCACCATGGCAGTTGTCTACGAGATTCCCATAAGTTGCAACAAGTGTTATATTGGGCAGACAGGCAAGTGTTTCAATGACATTGCGCGCGAGCACTGTTGGGCAGTAAAGAACAACGCTGGGGGTCACATGGCTGAGCACTGGAGGCACAAACTGCACTCCGCTCTTCAAACAGGCCACGTTTTTAAAATGGGTCAGAGATAGGCAAGAAAGGGAGATTGTGGAGGCGTACTTCATTCGGAAAGAGGGAAACAAGTGCGTCAGTACACCGTCAATGGCTTTATCACCTAAAGAATTCGAGTTCTAAGGTGAACACATGTAGGATTGCACACATTGTTGGTTGTACGTTTTCATGACGTCAGAACTCTGTATTTAACCTAAGGTTTTTCTATCATAACTTTTAGTTGGGAATGGCGCCTTGTTTGTGTCTACGTGTTCTTCTGGTCCTCGTTGTTTAGGGCCTCAAATTATTCGGTATGTTCCAGGTAAGGTTAGAATATGAGCACACATCAAGGTATTTGTAGGAACTAACAACCCTGATGGCGTAGTATTGTTAATATTATAAACGGGAGCAACCGACGCAGATCGACTTAAGAAGCGCATAACTTTGCCTTTAGTTGGGTTAGGAACCATTTTTTATTTAAAGAACCAATTCAAGATGTGGTCAATATCAGCCTGTAGTTGAATCGCGTGACAAGTATTTTTGACGTCTCGTTAAATTACGCAGTCGGCCGCAAAAAGTTTAACTGGTGAGATAATAGGGTTCGATAAATAAACAATATAAAGTAGAAACGGAAGAGGGCCCAATACTGATCCTTGACGGACACCAGACCTTACAGAAATAGAAGAACAGGGCTTGTTAGCGACAACATACTGGGAGCGATTAGTAAGAAAGTATGCTATCCAGGTTAGTATGTTACCGTCAATATTCAAAGCCTTTTATTTGGTTAGAAATAGGTTATGCGGAAGTATCAAAAGCTTTGCAAAGGTCTAACTAAATGTAATCTACTTCGGAAACTTTGTCTAAAATGGCTAATATATCATCAGTGAACGGTAATAGCTCTGTTTTGCACTAAAAGAACTTTCTAAATCCACGTTGGGCCGGAGTAAAAAAAGATGATGGTTCTACGCAACGTGTTCAGTTCGAGACTATGAGATGCTCCATAATCTTACAAGGTATACTGGTTAGAGATATGGGTAGATGATTTGTGGCCGTGTTCTTTTCACCGAACTTGTGAAGTGGAACCACCTTGCCCAATAACCCATCCATCCTCGAGAAGAACACCATGGCAGTCAGTAGGTATTGTTGACATGTTTTGTACAAAATGATAGGAAAGAAATTTTTATTATTTTTTAGTATTTTAGTGTTTATATGATCCAGTTCAGGAGAAGAACAGATTTTGAGGCGAACAATTATTTGGACAATGCCATCAAAATGAAAAGTGATTGCCTGCATAACAAGCATGTCTTGACAAGTGCGCCATGGTATGATTCATTAGTGACTTGAGGAAACGCTTGCCTAAACTTTTGTTAAGCAAATCTTCACATTGATTGGGCATTACAGGAGATAATCCAAAGTCATGTAGAGATATTTCTGATCGGTCGGTCTTGTTTACTACGCTCCAAAATGTTTCGGGGACATGCACGATCAGTCTTGCACGACCGGCACACTGGAGAGGACCAAAAGTGCTGACATCAGATGATGGTGTCTATGTGACTCGCTTTAACAACCAGGTAAAATGTGCGTCCTTGAGGCGACGTCAAGCCAGTCGCATTTCAGGAAGAGCCAAACATCTGGCTTTTTTTCCAGCATGCCTTGTTTCCTCGTTTTACAAAGAGACTTTGTTTTGGTTCCTGAACGTGAAGGGCATATTTCTTCGCAGGATTGTGTCTTTTTTTACAAAGCGGTTTAAACCATTTTTACAAAGTGGTTTACACCACACTAATAAACACATCATTGTTTTTTTACTTGTTTTATTGCACGAGAGTTGGCGTGTTGGTCTGCGAAGACAGCCGCGCTGCTCTTCTGCATTGGCGTACGTTTCGATCAACCGATTGTCCTTCATGGCCGGGTACGAGAATGTGGTTCTTCGAGTATATCCCATGTATATCATAGGAGTGCTATAACGATATTACGACACAGATTTGCAGTTACTCTGTACAGAATTTACAATGGCCTTCGGCATAGCTTATGACGATGACCTTACACGACCATTCCACTCCCAACTATTTTGCTCCCTTTTGATGGCAGTTGAACATACCGGGCCTCCGTCGCATGTGCCAACTGCATCAAATTGGCCAATAGAGATGGCAGCCGCTGTAAGAGGCCTAAAGGCCATTTTTGTTGGTGCATTACCTTCGCATTTAGAGCACATTAGCTCACCCAAGTACAAGCAGAATTTTTTTTGTTTTCAGAAACGTTTTAACACAGAACAGTTGTTGAAGATTCGACCTTCGCTCCAAATATGGTTCTCGAAAAAAACAGTGTTCAAAGAACAGCCTTTCGGTTGCAGGCCACACGCAGTCGGTTGCAGAGCTGCAGACCAGAGCACCATCTTGCTATACTAGAATGCTACGTGTCTAAATACCACACACACAATTATAACATAAGGTGTAACGCGAAAAAAGTACTTCTCACGAAACCAACATCCTCTATCTTAAACAATGCATCAGTAAACAGAGTGAAAACGCTCAGTGTGTCATCCATCTTCACCTGCCGGCACCTTCTTCGTAATATTTGCATCACATAGAGGGCAAGAGTGGGTGGACCAATGATAAATCGACAACTGCTGATTATACCTCTGTCACACGGACACTTTCGATCCGGATTGCAGCCAAGAGCGATTGACTTTTCGAGCGCGTTCGACGGACCGCCTTGACTACATGGCACGGCACAATCCCTATTGAGAAATCGCACCGGTTGCACTAACATACGGCAGATGGCACCAAAAATGAACTTCGCTGCCAGCGTCTGTTAACTTTCTGTGGTCGTAGGTATACGTAACTATATACATGTTACAGCACGCCTACTTGGGTAAAGTTATTTTATACAACTTGTGGCACTCGTTGAAGTTGCCAACTTCTGTGCCATTAGACAGCGGGAATGAGAGTATCACCGCATTCGTGCGATCGCGCTTGGAAAGATCAATTGCACTTGGGAAACCAGGATTCAGTTCGAGCGGCAACGGGCTCGATCGCAATTGAAGTGCTCGTGTCATGGTGGTATAAGTATTCAAAAGTTCTAAAAACATTAGTGGCCTCTTTATTCTGGGATGAAGTATGAACAGCCAACCCACGAGTAGTCCAAGCAGTGCACAAAACAAAGCAAATTGCTTTTCAACTGCTATTCAGCATGTTTCCAAGCTAACTAGCTGGATGAAATTTCGAAGGACAATTCTTTTATTCAGGGGTAAAACATGCGGCAGTGCCTTTCTTTCCACGTAGTAAGCATCTTACTGTCCATGTAACACAGAAACCAAAATCGCTCCTCCAGAAAAGACAGCCGGCATGTCAGATCAGGTAGTGAGATGCTCTTGGGAAAACCCCCGCCAGCAGAATAGCTTTTTTAATGGTGAGTTTGTGAAGCCTGGCTGCGCGTGGACGCCACTCCTCCTTCCTTCCGGCCTCCACTTCTCATGAGCCGTCCACGGATGAAGGGTAAATCTGTGATGTGCCTTTAACTGGACGTGCAAGACTCCAGGCCGAACTTCGCCACGGAAACGCCTCCAAACTAGAGGAATAAAAAAACAGCTGCCAAAAACGGCACTCCACTGCCAGTCATGCAAAGCACTGCCTCTCCCAATGAAACCTTCACCATATTCTGCTCATACGCCGCGGTTCCGGCTACTACGCAATCGCTGAGTTCTCCTCTAAGCGGCGGCACCAAAATAAAATTAAGAAAAGCTCAGTGAGGAGACTTAGCAGATTAGCGTAGCAAATGGTGATAGACAAAAAACACCTTTCGTGATGTCTTACAACAGCCATCTCAACCCGCCATAAAGAACAGGAATTTTGAAAGTCTACACTGTCAAATAAGTATTCCCGAGAAAGATAAGAACCATCTGGGGGTTTATATTTGGCGGGCGAGAGAGAGTGGCATTCTGGCGGAAGAAGTATATTTCGAGAAAAGCAGCTTAGGGTTTCATCATTTATGAGGGGGGCACAAGCAAGAGCCGTGACGTTTTGGGATTATTTTGTTTGTGTGGTTTTTGGCAGCTTATCTTACAAACTTTATGCACCGCGACGCACACATTACGAACTGCTGATGGAGATTACCCGAATACGAATAATTTTTCTTATCTTGGCGATGAGCAATTACTTTCAGAATGCCTAACATTCACTATGAATTGGGTACCCCTTCGTTTATTTTACTATATAATAAGAACAGTTTCCAAATTTCACAGTAAGTTACTGTAAAATTCTGCTCGGAAATGCAACATTGAGCACTCGCTTCATAATTCCACCTAATGCAGGAATTCATTTCTGAAATCCTCCCGCTTCTTTCAGCGATGTTTTTTATTATAGAAGCACAGCATTTGTCGGGGCATGAGAAAGTCGCATTGAAACTTTTCACTATATTACTTGTATGTAATGCTTCTGTGCCTCCACATTTATTTTTTAAAGAGACACTGAAGTGAATCTATCAAGCTCATGTGTTTGCTTGCGTTTCGTTCGATAAGGTTGTATTTCTTTAATAAAACCCAAAAGCAGCCAAACTACCGCGCGTTGTGCGGTGGCAGCAGCAACTAAAGCAATTCATTCATCCAAGGTGTTACGTAATTGGGCGATGTCTAAGACTAGAACTCAAAAGTTTCTGTTCGGGTTCGGTGAAACAACATGCTTCGCATCCGACTTTATTGTTGGCTGGTCATCCTCAATGTCTCAGTAAGCAGCATTCGGCCATGTTGTCAATTGTAAAATGCGTAAGGTAAGCCTAGCAGCACGGCTTCGAGTCGCAACAATCAATACCCTCAGCGTACGCACTGAATGAATGCCCTTCGCGTCACTGGACACGCTTAAACTCGATGCGCTATTATAATATCTATTATTTACCTATTGCCATTCTTAAGCGACAAGCGTTTGCAGTTGCGTGGTCGCGCTGCTGACCGCTGCGCTAGTTCACCAAGTACAAAACGTGCTTCCGCGCCTCGATTTTGCGCTGTACATTAAACTTTTCTGTTTATTTTAATTCCTTAGTAACATATTAACTTCGCCGACTCTTCTCTCACCATCAATTCACCTTATATATTTTTACTAGCCTACAAGTCAACGAAGAGTCGCATGTGCGCTAGTGTGTAGCACCCTGTAGTTAAGCTTATTACAGTGTACAAACAAACTAAAGGCAGATTCTTTCAGGCACAAACGTGTCGGGGCCCAGATTCAACTGGGCGAACGAATCTGCTGGTCGCCGGCCGACTAAACGCTGGGCCGACGGATTTTCTGGAGGGTCGGCGATCCTTGCATTAGCAGAACAGTCAAGCCAAGCCATCTTGTTTTCAAATCATACCAAACGTCAAAAAACGATGCATAGAGGAGGACAGTATTTGGGAATTGCTTTTCTACTGAATAAGGTCGCGTAAGCGCAGCGAGATTTGTTGAAACATGGCTTAGAGACTCCAGACTACAATTTCAGGTAGTAATCCCGCAATGTGTACATATATCTTCAGTGTCCCTTGAAGCCCAATTCCACTTAAGTGTGCTGCTGCTTCCATCAGGGCCATTTGTGACCATCCGCTTCATGGTGGTGGGGCAGGAGAGGTATTGGAGTGAGCGTTTAGTAAAATCATAAGGCGAGGAGGCATTGGGAAACAAAAACTGCTTATCCTATAACCACACGACTTGTGTAAAAGGTTGCAGCAAAGAGAGTTGTGAGAAAGATTGAAACACGAAACTCGCTCCGAATAAATTACAGCCCACGAGATCTATGCAAGACACACTGATTTAATGCATTTCCTCCCTTTGTTTTCATAGCGTTAAACCGCCATTCGTTGGCCACCACCAAGCCACAATGAATTTGAAGCAGTCAAGCAAAAATACACATTTATTTCCGATTTATTTCTTATACACACTCATTTGACGTCATTCATTGTGCAGATTGCCCGTACGCGCATATTGGTGAGTGAGGGAAACTTTGCAAACCGCTTGCAGCAACATCAAAACGATGTACACAAACGCCACGTGTTGACAAGTACCCCTGCCGAGAACTAGGATACCACGTCACGCACAATTAACTGGTCTGTCGTGCGCGTCCTCGCAAAGAAAAGTAATGCTACCTCACGGCTGTTGCAGGAATCACTTCACCTACAGACGATGGAACACACGCTGAATTGGAAATCTGGAAACCTGCCGCCAAAATACGCAGGTTGCCTGCGGAGCGTTATGAAAAAATGTATAAGACGATTATGTTCCTTCAATATTTTATTGTGACAAAGGCTTCTATGTGGGAGCCGAAATGTTAATTTCTTTTAAACTGAACTAACTTGTGGTAGGAATTCTTGTCTGTCCTGATCAAAATGTATCCCGACCAGACGGGCTTCCATCACATCCTTGACTTCAAAAATTTAGTACTCAATGGCGAAATTGGCTGCCGATGCACTCGCCGATTACAATCGTGCGTAACGCGCAGAAAGCAGCCGAAGGATGCCTCCCGACAAGCCGCTTCGCAGGTTGTGTACGGGGGTTGTAGTACATCGTTGCTTATCGTGACAAACACTGCCGCGGTAGAAGAGGAGATCGAACTCTTCCATTGAATATGGAGCCGTGGCTTTGGGAGTTAACAACTTGGCGGCACCTTAGTGAAGCTCGTAACAGCTCATCTGTAACAGAGCCTCCCAGAAGCGGTGGATTTCAGCACATTGAACATGTAGGAGTGCGAGGAATTACCGTAATTCAAGTTGAGAAGATATTTGCATTAATTTTCTCGAGGCATAATTATGGTAGGTAGTCACAACTTATGTGTCGCTATTGATAAGTGAGCATAGCAAGTCAGGCTTTATTTAGCCTATATTATCGCAGCTGCAATGGTGCTCTTTCACAATGTTAGGATGCAGTATGAATTGATGCACCTAATGGATTTATTAAACTGGTGTGAAAAATATCACCTGGCATGCATGATTTACGATACAAATAAAACGTTTTGCAACCTTTTTGGCCTGAAAGGATGTAGTATAGGTGAAAAAAGTACTTTGCGAGACTATCACACCTTTATTCTTAGCCCTGCATTCTTTTTGTGTGAAAAAAAGCGTGTTGACAAACGTCTTCACCCTTGAAATTTTAGGGTGTTTAAAGGGTGAGAAAAAGCTATTCAGCTGTTAATTCATCAAGGCTATGCATGCATATATAATTGCACTGCTAAGCACAAGAAAACCCTTCATACCCTCCTTGTCACCTAATAAGAATGTTTAAAAGCAAAAGAAAAATGTTCGTATTCAATGACCGCTCGTTTTGCACGGTGGGCCTCATCGCCCAAGTTGAGCTTTGGCACTTGAAACGTCAATTTGAGCTTTTAAAATTAAAAAGTCTATATATACACAGTAAACGTTTAACACGAAATGGTTTTATGCCGGGATAAACAAACCCCACTGACGTCATATCTTTCACGGAAATGAGATCACCAGAAAAATTTCCACTTGCGCGGCGGCGCTAGGATTCGAGCTTACACTGAGTCTGCCGCAAAGGGAGGTGTGAAGTGCTCTGCCAACTGAGCCATTAAGTTTTTTTTGTCACCTGGATTTTACAATACGCAACACATCACAGATGAACAGTGTAAATGATCGTACAACAACACGGTGAGGCTGCCAGACTAAGGGCCACTGATGTCCTTTAAAATTTCTTCAATAACGTAAGCTCCTCAATTTTCGGCAGCCACACAGGCGAGATCTCTTGAGATTTAATATCTTCCACAAAACAAACCACAACTTCTCATAAATACTGCTTTGCAGAACTTGCATCGACGTCGCTGTACGGCCTTGCTGTGCGACAGCGCCGTATGCTTGGAGGCCCAGCGTCATTACTAAATCACACGGCATTCCATCCTCTTTATCTACGGAGAGATACCTTGTGCCATGAGGATGTAGCGGGAAGTCATTGCGAAGTGTCCTGTGTACAGCATCACATAAATATACGCCCTTCCAACAAAGCAAAATAACACGGTCTATCGCCTGTGGGATTTGCAGCTAAAACGGTCTGTCCCCCCTAGCACAAAACGCCCCCCTCTCTTCCATGTAAGTCCGAACTAATAATGATCACGTGTGCAACCGAAAGAAAAAATACTTCACCCCTGGCTTTACTTGCATTCTTTTCACCCTTTTAAGCACATCCTGGGCTGGTCCTGTACAGTACATATTTCTGTACCAGACCAAACGGAAGATAACATCCACAAAATCATTGTACAGTGTTTTGCCCTTCACTGTGCTTAAATCATGTTTAGAAAAACGTGCACCCTGAAGTTTACGCTGTGAACTACTACTTTAAAAAGTCAAAAAATATCCTCCGACAGGTACTCCGTGATGACAACGTAGTCAGGAAGAGCCCTGCCCAACTTTAGTGGGCATAGTGTGTGGAAAAAAGGGTCTCTTACATCCCTTAAGAAAAACATTCTGTTCACTAGTTGTCGCACACATAAATGCGCCAGTCCCCGTCCCCCAGCCTAAACAGATTGGTGCGGATGCAGCTCTTGCAGGTTTGAGTCCCACACAAAAACCGCAAACACCCGATGAAGCTTTTGCACATTCGCACGCGAGCAATGCAGCACCTGCATTTCATACCACAGTCTGGCGCATTATAACCGAAAGGTTGCTGTGCCAGAAAACCACAACTTCTTCTTCTTCTTCTACATACCACAATTTAGAAACCAAAAGCAAGTTGCACACGGTTTCTCTAGCGATGGTGGACAAAAAAGCGCTCTTCCACTTATCCGCCTTTGGGCGAAGTCATGTCCGGATAGCTGTACGAACGCGCCTTATGTCCTTTCCTCAAACTTCTCCATTAGATGGTGCTGCCGTCTAGGAGAGGTAAAGGGAAGTAGCCGATCATGACGCGATTGAGCGCCGATAGTTGACGCCTCAATAGGGTTGCGTAAAGCAGCGGAAGCTGCTGTGTCTATTTCGTCACCGCTCATGTGGAACACCGCTGAGTTTGTCGAACGCCGCAGACGCCGCCGCCGCGTTCCACAAGTTGAGCTCATCGCAATCAAGCGTCTGGCATACACGTCACGCACCAGGACCAATGCAGTCGCACCTTTGCCGAAGTTAGCCACCAGCAGGACGTCGCTCGCCAGCAGGACGTCGCTCGCCAAGCACCAGTTCGGCTTAGTTTTCACGGTTTGCCAGCGCGTGGGGCTTCAATCGGATTTTCGCAGTGCTCTGGCACGTGTAATTCATTGTGAAATGTTGATGCGTTTAACGGGTCCATAACGACGATATAATAATAGCGATGTGCAAGTTCTTATCGATGTACAGTAAACATTCAAATGCTCCTGTGTAGGCACATTTTAGTTTCATGTTTTACAGATTCCTATGGAAAAAGGTTCGACGACATTTTTTACACTCCTTTTGCCCAAAATAGTGTATTATAAGTAGAATAACGGTGTTAGAAAGTCATTGTGCCGTTTTTCTTAGATTCCAGCACCATATTTTGCAGCTTTGCACTCAGTGTGTGTGCCGAAAGGGGTGCTGATCTACTGCAATACCTTCGGTTTCCAGTAGGGTATTGAAAGGTGTGAAATAAGTGCTTATTTGCAAAAAAAGAACACCGGAGCTAGAGGTCAACTTAGCTTCTTACAGTGTTGCTCAATTTTGCTAAGTTTTGCTATGCTTTGTAAGTTTTGTGAGGTTTGGGATGTTTTCCTCGGCTAGGCTAAGTTCTGAGGAGTGAGACCAAGTTTAGCCAGATTTTACAACGCTGTTCCAGTGTTTTCCCCACACTGATGTCGAGTCCACGGAGGAAACAAGCTAGGCCGACTCCGAGCTCCGCGGTTTCTCCAGCCTCGTGCACTAAGGGCAAGCTGGGGCAATTTTTTCGTGTTTAGTAATCCGAGAAAGACTACTACCATTAAAAGGGCATAGTAAGGGGTGCGCGTACGCATGCGCCACTTCTGCTCACACTCAAAGAGGCTCGGAAACCGGCCTCACAGTTGCAATACCCTACCTGCGGTGATTCCGCCTTTTACTGGCGGCGCAGCTTTAAACTCGATATCGTTAGGTTGCCTTATTTTTCAACTCCCCCGTGGCTCTTAGCCGTCCGCTATCAGCCGTGGTCATCAGGCATCTACTAAAATACGTCACTGCTGCCACATGGAAGCTACGACTGAGGTAGCAAGATTTGAGGGCTCTGCCGAATTGTAATGTGGAGCAACGGCAACCCTATTTTGGAAAGGAGGACAATGATACAACGGTCGATACGAAAGAAGGGACACGCGTTTTCAGCTGGTGCCGCGGCTGCGCAGTGAAGTTTGTTCTATGCCTGGTCGATAGTAGCATGCACGGCAGACACGATCGCCAGCTGTGCCGGCCACTTACGTAATCACACCAACGCGTGTGTCAATCAGAAGATCAAAAAATATAAATTTCTGGTAATTCATGCGCCGATGCCTTACATGCGATACAGCGCACGCAATAGCGGAAGTGTCCGGAATGATTTAAAACAGCCTTCGATGTCTAACGTGCGCTGCAGTATCGTCACGTGAAAACGGGCGCCGCCGCCGGGAATCGAGCCCGCGTCTCAAGGCTCACCAGCGCAACGCTTACCGTACCCACTCAGCCACAGCGGCGTGTTTTCACCGGAACTTATGCCGGCCCCAACATCGGGTGCCCTAACTAAAACAGGGGGGAAAGGATTAGCGCGAGTCTCTCAAAAACCGAACGAGGCATATATTATAAGCAGAAAAGAAGGAAAGTTAAGCCTAATATTTTAATTCTAATCAGATGAGTTTGCAAAACACTGAGCAATGTTCCGACGGCTCTGCCTCCGCTGCAACCTCGGTTTGGCAAACAACAAATGGCGCCATGCGGCCGAGTTAAAAATTACCATAAAATAAGTACGGATTACCTCCAAGAGAACAGTAACGTAAAAATACTGATCGGGGCGCCAAAATATCTTTAACGAATTAACCAATATTTAACCAATCATTAGCCCACAACAAGACGCTCAACGAAGAGAAAAGCGAGAAAAGGGGAAGAAAAGATACGACTCATGCAACCTCTCATCATGAGCCGAATAATGCAGACCCTGCGGTACCACAAATTTGCCCATACCGAAAAAAAATGACAGAAACACTATCATCACGACAGGATAGGAAGAGGTCCTAATCCTCGCAACTTTGACCGTAAGACAAAATAACAAAGGCTGCATCACCCGAGAAGCAGAATAGACATGCCTAGACGGGTCTCGAAGCAGGACAAGGCCATGTAGTCGATGGAGGAACAAAATCACAGTATGGGGAGCAAAGAATGGAATCCGCAAACACAGAGCAGGAGCGGGTGAAGGTCAATGGGACAGGACCTCACCCTGCAGTCGTCCTAACTCGGATGTTACTGATAATGACGATGAATATGTCCTCCGCTTGTGTCTTCCTAACGCATTTAGAGAAATCAGAGAAACCCCTCATTGAGCACCAAGAGGCCGGATGGAAAATAATCGTGGCAGCGTGGGAAGACAGGCAACCGCCTGCCCCCCCCCCCCCCCCCCTCCCGCTCCCCCTCCCCGTTTGAAAAGAAACCACTGCACGTTATGATATACCTCACACTGATCCAACGACTACGCGTTAAAACTCTCGTGTACCAAAACTATAGATGAAGTCGTATAGAGGAAAAGGCGATATGGCAGGATCATGTTCATTCGGGAAAAGTTCCAAAATCACGAGGCAACAGTATACACCGACTCCGGTATGCACCAAAGCACGAGGCGGCAATTGTCGTTTCTGGCTACTCTGGAAATCTTTGTGACTGCATAAGCCTTGAACATTCAGGAAGATAGAAGTGGAAGTTGGAGCTATCCTCTCGGTAATCCGAATAGCGTAAGTATGAAATAGAAGCGTAAGATAATAATAAAATATGCAAGGACATTAATCTGTTTTCTGAAGGCAGAATACCTAAGAGATTCGGTAAGATATTCACATCAGCAACGCAAAAAATAACCTGACCTGGACAGCTTGAAACTATTGTCTAGAAGAGAACGACGTACTGACAAAGATGCACACGAACTTACATACCATGGTCCTTGTCACCACTACTACCACACTGCTTTCTTCCAACATTGTTAAGAACGAATCCCCATCGTATGCGTAGTAACACGACCTTCTTTCTTGCTGCATCAAGGTCGCAATGCCGCAGAATCACAAACTTGGTGGACGAAAAACTCACACAAGTATCTAGAAATCTATGTGCGTTAAGGTGTTAGGTAGAAACATTACACAATAACTTATTTCTGCGATAATCGGGGAAACATCCACTTTCTGGCCAGCATCCTAGCTATGTCAACGGGTAAGGTCAGGGGAGAACAACTCAAACATAACATATTCCACTCCTTTGAGACATTGAAGGCAGCTTCGACCAGCTCGTTACCTCAAGTGGGCATGGAAATGCAGCAACGATGCGTATCTACAGCAATCCTTTCGCTTTTGTTGTGCAGATTTTGTCGCTCCTTGCTTCGTGGGAAATTCTTCCGCTCTCGGCTATGACACTGTAGCCAACTACGCAACTCGACGGCCAAGGCTCCCAGGCGTTGCATTATGCAGTAAACACTCGAGACTACCCAGCGCAGCAACCGCTTTTGTGGAACGACTCCCCGGCCCTCTGAGCACCGCTGTCATGCAAAGTGACGGACGCACCACCGCGGCATTTCTTAAACAGCTTTGACCCGAGGAGTACCTTCAGGGGGCATGGAAGTGCAGCAACGATGCGTATCTACAGCAACCCTTTCGCTTTTTTTGTGCACGTGGGTTCGGGTCCTGCCCTTCATAGCAAAAGATCAAACAATGTTTGCGTTCCGCTACTTCCATGCCCCTGTGTAGTGATTGCTGTTACAAGCAAATGTGTTCATTTTGTAAAACTGCTGATCATGTCTGGCGATATTGAATCAAACCCCGGCCCGCCAAAGGATATTCCTGACAAACACTACAACGAGCTGCTTTCACTCCTTAAATCATTGCATAACAAGATAGATGAAAAGCATGATGAACTGATGGATTCTAATAATAAAGTGAAATAGGCGCAGTCGTTCCTTGAGTAACAGATTACGGGTCTTGATTACAGGTTCTCGGAAGTTGAAAAAAATGCCAGCTGGCCCGAAGGGCTGCCCACACAAAACTACCAATCACACGTAATGGCGCTGAACCAACGGCAAGATGCCTTTGAAGATTGTTCACGCAGGGAAAATTTATTATTTCATGGCCTTACGGACAGCTCTTAAGCGATGTGGGCACTACCAGAGAAAAAAGTTCGTGCAGTTCTGAATTCCGTACTGAACATAAATTTGACTACTGACGACGACCGAATATCCCGCACCCACAGGTTAGGCAAGTTCATTCCTGGTAAATGTCGGCCAATTTTTGTTAGGTTCTCGTCATCCAAATTAAGAAACAGCATCTTGAATTAAAAAAAAAGCTTAAAGGGGCCCTGAAAGGCATTTTGAGCACACTAAATGAACTAGCGCAACCGTTAGATTGGGTCATCAACGTCCTCTGTGCCAAGTATTACTCTTTTACGCGCAGCGGAAAGCTCACACTTCTGTTGCAAAGTTTGTCGTTTTTTTCTCACCCTTTCCTTCGTGTTTTTGGACGCCGCCATCTTCACATGTCTACATCATCGATTCCCAGATGTTCGTCATGAGCTAGACACCCTGCTATTGGGCGGCTTTTTCACGCACTTCCGGCAAAGAGATGAGTCGTCTGCTCAGCGTCGGCTCGCCGGTTGATCTGTCAGCGGAGTGCCGGAGTGCTTGGGCATTTTACGACAAACGAAACAAGTGTAAAACAAACACTTAACCGTTTGTATTGAATGCAACACGGACATAACACGACATTGATATTCTGTTACCTGAGTACGTTCCATAAAGAAAGCGTTGAAGCCCCGTGGCACTTCTTTCGTGCAATCGCAGAAAACGCCCTGAACCGAATGCCCGGGTTTGACGCATAGATTTTATTCAACTTCAAAACAATCCAGAGATGCGTTTCTAACGAACACAACGTCACAACATGCGTTGAAAGTCTGAACCACGATTGACAGAGGATGGGTTGCCTCCTGCCCGTCGTAAATTCGGTACTCACCTCGCGCGCGCTTTGTGGGGACGAACAGCAAGTCACTTTACTCTGGCGCACAAGCCGATGGCTTTTAGCCACGCACACTGCACATACCCCATGCGAGGTTGAGTCGTACGCCGCTTCAGAAAGATAATCCACACCATGGGAAGAACTATCCACCCGCAGAAGCACAACGTTGCATTTCATCGCGAAACAAAGGCGTCCACAACACACACACCATCGCCTCCTGTAATGCCAAACGCATCTCGCACTTCCCAATGGGAATGAATGATACGCCTGCAGTGCCCACATGTCGCGAGGTGGGGCCCCGGGCTGAACCGGGATCACGGAACCGTAACTGACTTCTAAGCGGTTTGTGCCTTGTTTCCAAGGCAACCGATGTTTGAGATTGTCAAAGAAGTGACGCTCGCTCCAGCGCTAGAAAGCTCAGATACAGTGTACTAGAACAGAGCCGCGGCGGAGAATGTTTTGCCAACGTTGCCGCTCTCCACCACGCGTCGCCCCAAGCTGAACTGGTCACATGATTGAAGCGTTTTGTGCACGGGTTCTGTACCGGTTTAATACGACTTTTTCACATGCCGCCGGCAGGATTTACCACCGCCGCAAAATAAGACTCGGCACCAGCGGGGCCACATCTGATACGGCGCTTTTTGGATAAACAGTGCGCGGTGCATCAAGGGAACGAGCGCACTAAAGTCCCTCGATAAACGCCGATCGAGAGACTTTAGAGCGCACGACCCTCCCAGTGCGGCTGCGAGTTCGCCGCCGATAAAAAGTCATGTGCCGCCAGCAACTTACACCGCGAAAGGGCAAGGCGAGGCCGCCGCATACATGCGGCCAGATTTTTCGTTCGCTTTTCCAGCCTTGAGCGGCGGAGTGCGGGATTCATGGTGTCGACAAAGCTTGCCGTAGCAGACGACAGTCTGATCAGCCCAATAGCGGAAGTACGTCACCGCTGCTGAGCGCAGCATCATGGGAGGCAACGCTCGCGCGCCGTCAACAGCGGAGAGAAGTCGAAAGGAGGAGGAAACGCGAAGCGACGATAATGCGCGGTTTTTGATTTACGATTTCTCAGCTAATACTCATCGCTTTAACAAAATTCTTGCGGGAGGAGATTGCAAATACATTGCTTTATTTGGGTAGATGTATATCCATGCACCGGCGGAAGGTATTTCAGGACCCCTTTAAAGAGTCTGACGTGGTCATGAACGGGGATCGTAGCAGGGCAACGAGGAGCTTTAGCAAAAAGTTGTACGAGGTCGGAAATGATGCGGCCAGCAGTTTACCATTCGTTATAACAATCTCTACGTCAACAAAAAGTGCTATGCCTACTCTCCTGCTACCGATAGCATATGTGAATTGGAAACAAACAAGCCAAGGCCGATCGATGATATGTACGGGGGTTCAGATACCATTCCATCGCAACATCTGCCCCGCCTCTTACAAATAACGACAAGAACCTGTCAGTTTTATTTTCAAATGTGGCAGCGTCACTAACAAGCGCGATGCCTTGTCTTCCCTTTTTGATGACTGCGGTGCAGACATAGTACACTGCGCTGCAGATATTGAGGTGCCATGAAAATATCATTGTTATAACCGATTATTGTTATAAGCGGGTTATGCCAAAAATAACAAAGAAAACGTGACAAACAAGAGCATTTAATGAGGGGAACATGATAACCAAGAGATCTTAATGAGGGGGAAGTGGCTTAAACTTTTCTCTTTTTAGCAGGTAGAAAACCGTAAGCAGTCAGCTTCGACTGCTTACTGGCCATCTTATTGACATCTTTTTGCAAAGCGTCCAACTGCTGCGCGTGGCCGAGCGGAAGGTTTTTAGCAAACACAAAATCGCGCAGGGAGTCGATCATTTGCAACCCTTCCTGATGCGACACAACCTGCACGGGTTCCGGTTCCTCCTCGTCGTCACTGCTGTCGTCTTCCGGGCCGGTGACCGCAGCGACGATCGCCTCGTCGGTGAGGTCCTCATTTTGTTGCTACTGCGTCGTCGGCGTGCAAAAACTCCTTAAGTCCCGACGCGTCTCCATCACCACCGTTCACCGACGACCAAAGTTCGGTCATTTCTGCGTTCCAGTGCCCACATTTTGGTTCCAGGGTTGGTTCCAGTGCCCACATTTGATTGTTATAACCGATATTGCATCATGACAGCTTTGTTATAAGCGGTTTATTTTGCCATAGAATACAATGAAAAGCTGACAGTGCCGCGCTGTCCATTGTTATATCCGATATATTGTTAAAACCGGTATTGTTATAAGTGGACTCGACTGTAGTAGACTGCGCTGCAGGCAAACGGAAACTTGGTTGTCAAAAGAAACGGCAAACTCGGAATTGTTTTGTTGGGATGAAAATTACGTTGTATACTGAGGTGATCATTGTAATCCACCGGGAGGCGGTGTATTGATCCCTGTAGCCGACATAGGTCGGCAAAACAGAAGTAACTCACTCAAACTCAATCACAGTTTTTTTCATTCACTCTGTACTCAATCAAACTCAGACTCAAAAAGTTCGTCTGTTCACAAAATCACTCGTACTCACTCATCAAATACTCATTTGTAATCGTACTCACTTGTACTCAAACTCATTTGTCCTCACGAGTATTAGTACTCAATCTGTACTCATGAGTACTGAATCTGTACTCATGAGTACTCACTCTGTACTCATGAGTACTACTCATGCGTACTACTCATTCTGCACTCATGAGTACTCAATCTGTACTCATGAGTACTAAATTTGTATTACTCACGAATAATCAATTTATCTGCACTGTTAGCTAGGTCGTAGCTCGAATAAAAAACTAAGTAGAAAAAATAAATTGTTTAATTGATTAGAAAAACACAGGTTACATAAATCAGGACAGAGGAAGAAAACGTCTGATGCGGTGCACTGTCGTTGGGCGACTTACTGCGCGAAGGCAAGTACATGTGAGAAGGCGAAACGGAACGTAAGCACTCGCGTTGCGTCTGGCGTCTCCTCTTGTTCTCAGGCCGGGTCGGGCTCGGGGGAGCTCGGGGCTTAACGGTGCAGCCGTGGCCGTAAACTGCGTTTTTCTGCGTGTCTTCGGGTGGCAGCTTTTGTCGCCCGTTTTCTTGTTTGCACTACTGTTTGCACTACTGCGTTCAGGAGTGCATATACTCAAGAGTGCAAGCACTCGCAAAAACAGTATTCATGAGTATTGTACTCATGAGTGCTGTGTACTCATGAGTGCTGTGTACTCATGAGTACTGTGTACTCATGAGTACTCAAACTCATGAGTACTCATACTCATGAATACTGTACTCATGAGTACTCATACTCATGAGTAGTGTCTTCATGAGTACTGTACTCACGAGTAGTGGACTTACCCCTGTACTCACTCGTCATCGTACTCACTGTTTTTTTCTGGGTGTGTGATCACTCATCATCGTACTCACTCGTGAGTTTGAGTACAAATGAGTACAATTGAGTGTACTCACGAGTGAGTACGCCGACCTATGGTAGCCGATCATCTCACTTCCAGTTTGGTGATAGCAAATTCAGTCTTCGAAATTATCTGTGTTTCAATACACCTAAATAATCAAAACGCCTTTTTTTGCGACTGTTATCGTCGCCTGATGCTACATGCGATTTTTGTGACGAAATACATGATGTTCTTAACAACCTGGTCTTGAAATTTGCGCATGCGCCGTTGTTTTTGCTTTGGGACTTTAACTTCCCCACAAAAAACTGGTCGGTGCCCTGCTATGCTTCCAGTAATCTATCAGGAAATACCACTTTATTTTTTAACATGCGTCTGGACTTTAATCTAACTCAGCAAGTTGACAAACCAACCAGAATGGGTCCGACGTCCGCTAACAACTGGATTTGATCCTGGTAAATGTTCCAGATCTTGTGCAGTGAAAGTCCTAATTTTCCTTCCTGGTTAAGCGATCATTGTTTCAATCTTTTTACCTTGGAATTTGAGGTTTTGCGCCAGCTCACACACTGCTAAACAATAAGAAATTGCGCCAAAGGAGACTCCGCTTTAATTAACACACAACTCAAATGCTTTACGATACCTACATGTTAGGCTTTTTTGATCGCAGTGTTGAACACAACTGGCACTTTTTAAAAAAAAAAAGTTACGTTTTTGATTACCAAATATATTCCTTTATTCCTTATCTCTGGCAAGCAACGGTCACCTTGGTTTACGTCTCATCTAAAACGACAGCAAAACCGAAAGAAACGCTCACTTCGTGTAGCCAAACGCAAAAAATGAGCCATCACGCTGGTTTGCTTACAAAAATATTTCCGCCGCTTATCGTGCAGCCATAAAAAAGCAAAGGACGTCTTTTTTACCAGCACTCTCCCCTCGCTCCTCCAAAGTAACCCAAAAACGTTTTTGAATACAATTAGACCTAGATATGCTGACAACCAGGTCATGCTCAGTGACGAATGTTGTCGCGTTCTGGATCAAGTATTCACCAAGTCGTTTTCGAATTGTCCTGCGGATGTGCCCCAATTATTTCATTGCAACTTTTTATATTGATTCAATTGTAGTAGATCCTGCTGAACGTTTCAAGCTGATTCGTGACCTGAAACCTTCTTCCAGTTGTGGCGTAGATAAAATTAATGCCAAGTTCTTAAAAAAACACCGAAGTTTATTCATCAATAAACCTGTGACATGTTTCTTCAATCCCTTCAGTGCTGTGCTGTGCCATTTGATTGGAAGGTGGGTGAGGTTCCCGTGTTCAAATCCGGTATCGAAAGCTCTGCTTTAAATTACCGGCTAATATAGTGAGCTTCTATTTCCTCTAAAATTTTAGAGCATATCAGTTATTCTAACCTGGTATCATTCCTCGAGTCCTACTCATTTTTCAGCCCATTTCAACATGGCTTTCGGAAAACGCTGGTTCTAACATCACACACGACATTGCATCAGCTCTGGATCGCGGTTCATGTGTAGATTGCATCTTTGTAGATTTTCAATAAGCGTCTGACAAAGTGTCTCATGAATTATTACTTCGTAAGCTCAGTACCCTAAACATTGATCCTAATGTGTCAGGTGGATAGAGTGCTTTTTCACCAATCGCACCCAATTTTTGACTGCTAACGAATGCAATTCTTCCCCTACTGATGTTAAATATGGTGTACCTCAGGGATCCGTATTAGGTCCTCTTCTCTTTTTATTATTTATTATTGAACTTCCTAATGATGTAAACTCCACCATACAACTATTCGCTGATGATTGCGTAATTTATTTCCAAATTCATGACCAAACGCACAACATTTTTTACAAGCAGACCTCGACACTGTCTCTAAATAGTGCAGCAAATGACACATAACTGTTAGCGCAAACAAATGCAAAAACATGACCATTAGGCGCAAACATTATTTCCAGGAGACCTTTGCTTACAAAATTACAGGAGCCTTTCTGGAATACATTCCATTATAAAGGTATCTTGGTGTTCATATCAGCAATGTCATAACAAGGCACACACACATTAAGTATGTCTGCAGCACTGCATACCGTTGCTTAGGGTATATTCGCCGTAATTTCTCTCATGCCCCATCCTCCCTTAGGTTAACACTTTATCGGACACTAATTCGCGCTAAATCAGAGCATGACTGGGCATTATTGGTCCCTGCACAGCAAAACCTAATTTCCCTTCAGGGAATTTGTACAAAACCACTCAGCTGAATTTATATTAGCTTGACGTATACTATGATATGTATGCTTGTTTTTATAAAATAGGCATGCTGCCGAAGATGTCAGATATTTTTCGATGACGCGACCTCGGGCATCCTTGCGACCAGAGCCCCAAAGAGAGCTATGTGCGTTGGGGTCGCCTAAAGGAATGAAACGTGCGGGTAGCTTATATACAAGGCCCTCGGAATCCGAGCTCGAGAATCTGGAAATCCGGAGCATAGTGTTATTTGCCTATTGAAAAGTATGGTACGAATGGCGACAGCCTCAAGGACGGTATGTAATGGGATAATGCGACACGCCAAGGACTTTCGGGCAATCATGGCCACATCCCCTAAAGATGTACCACCACCATCCCTGACTTCCCTAAATACCAGGTAAGTATTCAAAAATATATTTGCTTGGAATGTAAATGTCTTCAAAAAATTTAAACGAGCGCAAAGGACGAGGACACAGAAACACAGTAGACGGGACGAGCGCTCACTACCGTCTACTAGTGAGCGCTCGTTCCGTCTACTGTGTTTCTGTGTCCTCGTCCTTTGCGCTCATTTAAATTTTTTGAAGCCATGAACCAACACCCCCAACAAAGCATTTTATGAATGTAAATGTGTTTCTTGTAGACACATGACACGTGGTTCATTGTAGTGCAGTATCTCGTACACATCGTCAAGATATTTAAGAAGTCCTCTACAGTTTTATTGAGTTATGTTTTCTCTTCCCATTATTTAATGTGAGAAATACTAGAGTGTGTATGCTTATGTGTCGTCTTTCGGGGCTGTGACTGCCGTATTTTTGGGCTTGTTTAGAGGCTTTTGCGTCACGACTCGTTCCTTGCGGTGAACTGCAGACAAGACCGTTCCGACATCTATTTCTTCGTCTGATGTCATCGGAGTGCCTGAGTGATCAAGCTCCTTGGACCGCGCACCATTTCGGCCGCGCATTGCCTGACCCGCAACCGCCGAGGGCTTCAGGAACGCCTCGGATGGCGCAGGTGGCGCGACGGGGGTTGGAGAGGCCGCGGGTGCCTCCGTCTCCATCTCCTCCCTGACCTCACGTGTGTTTTGGGACCGTGGAGCAGAATTGGTGGATGCAGCATCATTCTCAGCAGTCATGGTTGACTGCTTAGTGTGGAGAGCGGTGTGGAGACGGCATGGGCCGCCAGAGGCAGCCCACGGGGGGGGGGGGGGGGGGAGGGGGCGGGTTTGGGCTGTGGCGGGACAAAGTCTGACTCGCAGTACTGTTTCCCCGCCGAAGCAACACGCTTCTCCGCCCTCTGGTGAACGGCGTCTGCGTACCTAGAGGGAAATAGGTGAACCTCTTCCGCGCGTTAGGAAAGGTGATGTTTCGTGACCTTGATGTTGATGTTTTGTTTTTGGAGTTGAAACTTCACATTTCCTGGAGTAGGCCTCATGCGGACACTAGCAGTTTACGCAAAGATCTGTTGCAGGTTGCCGTTTTCAGACGGGTGGTCATGCTGGGCGCATTTTGCGCAGGTAAGTCGAGCGCAGCAGGAGATTGTGCCGTGCCAGAACCTTTGACACTTGAAACAGCGCCGCGGGTTCAGGATGTAGGGCCAGACTGCACAGAGTATAAAACCTGCATTGATACATTCCGGAATGGTTCCCCTGTCAAAGGTGATGAGGTGCTTTGTGGGTACTTGTTTATAATGTCTGCGTATGGTTATTCGCCTGACCGCTGTTACGCCCTGACCACGAAGGCCCTCCAGCAAGTCGGCTTCAGTTTCATTAAGTACGTCAAAATCGGATACCACGCCCTGGGAGCTGTTTAGACTACGGTTGGGCGTGACTCGAATGACCGGATCGGCGAGGCAGGCTTGAGAAAGAAGTTTATCGGCCTGATCCTGGCTACTGACCTCGACAAGTATTTCGTCAATTGGATGTTTTTTTGGTTTTATACGAATCTCTAATGATACTTTCAAGAAATATTGAAACAAGAAATACCGATTGTGAAGCAAGAGGTTTGGATTGGTCGACGGCGTCCATCACCATGAAGCGAGGGTAGTGTTGCGGTTTAGGAAGACTGAAGTTATGAACTGGTGAGACAGAAACTTCGGTGGGGCTCTGTTTCGGGGCCGGTCAGGTCTGGGGAGGGGTTTAGAAAATACCAGAAGCTATAATATAAAATCACGGGACGGGAGTACTTTCTCCTCTAACCTTACCCTGAGACCTAGAGAGGTCCCGGAGCTCCCTGCCTGGTAACCATACAGGGAGTCCATCAGGCGGAGCTTGACCTGGGCTCCGACGGCCACCGTTTGTGATTTCTGCCCTTCACCTTAAACCTCCTAGCCACTGTAGCTTACAGCATAAGTATGAGGGCTCAGGGTTCGCGGTGTCGCCAGTACCGTCACCAAGAATACTCCAGGCGCCCCATGCGGAACAGAACTGAAATGCTTCAGAAGGTGCAAGATGACTCCTTTTTCGAAAGGTAGTTATCAGAAGTTGGGACGATAATTTATTGCTTAATTCGCAATAATATTACGTTGAAGAAGGTAGCCTCAGAGACAATGTTGCTGAAATCACCTTAGAGAGATTCTTTGCAGAAACGAAAACTGCCAAAGGACAGGTAACAACGGCATGAGGCTGCTGACGCGCATATGCTCAAACACCAAAACAGGGGTTAATATTAGAAAAACAATGTACAAGAGATTAAGAAATAACAACTTCATTGAACCTTTACACTTAACATGTAAGTTTCAGGTGGTCTTTCTATGATCCCTTAGTTTCGCATTATGAGAGTGCACTCGGGTGGGAAAGTTATGCTGCAGAAAAAATATATTCTGCGATTGACAGCAAGAGGCATGTAGTTTGTTTGAAAAATGTTTTCCGGTATCTGGAAGTTCAGAGCGCCGAACGTAATCCGTATATTGGGTGTTCCCACAGTCCCATAAAGCTCCAAATTCTTAAAAACGTGAGGGTACCGGCTAGTTGGTAATTCATTACTTCACAGTGCGAATACTGACCAGGGACAACAAGAAGAGGGACAACAATCAAGCGCTGGTTTGACGTCCTCTTCCTGGTTGTCCCTGGTCTGTTATTGCGCTGTGATGCCACTTTAACTTCTTCGCGTTTCCTCGACGTCGCCATTCCGCAAACGTTTATTGCTGACAGCATAAATTGGTTCTTGAACGCACTGTGCCGAAGCTAAACCTTAAGCTGGCCGTCGTGAGTTGAATAGAGAGCTACAAAGATGTAAATGAAGTTGCTGGCGTGGAAGATGTGAGAACACGCCAACGAAAGGTAAGGCGCCCGGACGTCTAAACAAGACTCCATGGCGCTCAGTACCTGCTGAGCCGGAGCCAAGAGGTTTGGTTTGGGGCTGCGGTTAGTAGAGATTTCTTCGCGGATTTAAAAAAGCAAAAAATTAAACTCTATGCACAGAAAACTAGCGCTCAAGTTATAAAATCACCCGTGGCCCAACTATTCCTTACCTTTTTTTACGGCTATCCTAAGCAGAGCTACGGAACCGTAGCCCGGGTGCTGACGACGCCTATTTACTTTCCAATTGCTCTGTTCAAGCATGATTAATCGGAATGGCGTAGCTGACACAAATGATACAAGGGATCTTATATAATACCTGGGATATGCCTGTAGGCAAAGAAATATTAAAAAAGAAAACAAGAAAACACACGCAGCGAAACAGGAAAAAAAGAACGCCGACGATTGCGACACTTTAAAATCATCTGGAGGAACTGGCGTTTAGCAGGTTCGGCTGAAAGTCATCGACAAAACCCTTATTAGCTCGCTATATACCGCAGATGAAGGATTTAAAGTCACTAAAAATCATAAAAAATCATAGCTAGTTCGCCCTACCTAATTATTGACAAGAACGCCCGTCGAATCGCTTTCTCTGAGCTAAAAAAACCGCCATTATTTTAGGTTCCTTATTTCCTTCAACAAAAGGACTCGAGACATTGATGGTGGCTGTGTCGGAAAGAACAACACATGAAAATGAGCTGACCACAACGTAATGTGATATTTTTTAAGCGTCCGTATGTCAAACATAATTCCATAACTCATTAAAGGGTGTTCCCGCCATTCTACGTGAACCAAACATCGCGCACATAAAAGAGCTTTCCCAAGAATATAGGTTTACTTACGGGTTGTAAAGGCCATGGACTACCGATTATCAGGCTTCTTAACGCTAGATCCGGTTTGCGTATCTTCTCTCGCTTTCTTTTTTTCGTCTTTCCACGCGGATTAGTCCAACAGGCAGACTGGCCACCATTCACGAAGCAGCGTCTTGACAGTCGCAACTTTCGTATGTGATGCGGCGCCACGCAAGAGGTTAATTTGTTCTGTTCTGTCATTGTTCCTGGCTAACGAGTTGTAACAGACTTCGCTTCTGCTCTTTTAACCCAGATTTAAATACGACACGAAACCCAACGGGGTTTGTCTTTATTTCGCTTTGCAACCGCTGCCCTTTTTACACTTTTGGTGTTGATGGAGGACGAAGACAGGTACTTTACGCGTTTGACAATGCATGTAGCAATTTCGCCTTAAAACGCAAGAAATTTATGTTTCTGGTAAAACGACTTGACATTTCTCAATCGGAAAGTTGATATTTTAATGCCGTTTAGCAGGAGTACTTTGGAGAAATGCGGGTGCGAACAACGTATGTGCTTGCTTGCCAGCTGACATGAGAGCTATTCATAGAATTTTCTTTTCAGAACAGTTTCTTGGGAAATTTAGGGTCAACTAACCACGTCAATATTGGGCCCATATTGATAAAACGTTGTTTTTGAAGCTTTTTTCGTAAAGTGGACTTAGTGGTGACGTGTAGAATGTTGATAGATGACGAGTCTCGCACAAGAATAAAATACCTAACTGCATCCCACAGGATGCGTGATGCAAACCGATGATCTCCGCAAAGAAAGGTTCAGTTTACGAATACGGCGGGACCAAAACGGGAATAATAGAACATCAGCATATTCTCTGGTACACTGTCGATTTTTCAATGCACTGGTAAAAATATTTAATGTGAGTTCATTTTGCGTTGGTGCGCTGTATGATCGAAAAACGTATGCTGTCTCGAATGTTCAAACATGAATCTTACACAGTAAGAAATGCGTGGACTGCCCTTCTGACAAGATAATTTCAGCTTAATGTGCCATTTCAAACACTATACAGCCTGGGTCCTTTAGGCGGGAAAACCTGCACTGGTATGGCTTATCACTTGGTGGCTACAATGTCGTTAACGCCAATTTTAAGCATTTCCAGAAAAAGCACTCCAGTCACATCAACAGAAAAAAAGCCGGGGGCGAAAAGTGCCTAATACAAACTATTTAGGACAAAATGCTCATAGTATCGGTTGTACTACGCAAAATCAGGGCTTTTAGGCATTTTACCATCAGCGCTGTACGCAACCAATGTTTTATATGTCACCACTGCAATAGAAGCGGAGAAGTAAGCTTTAGACTGATTACAAGAATTTACTGTTGCTGATTAGAGCGTTTAAGATTGGCCGGCGTTCTCCCAAGAGGCAAGAAACAACGTTTGCTAGCAATTGTGGTCCAGTGAAGAATTCGCGCTTTCTATACGTCGTGGCGTCACGAACATTTAAAAACCGAAAGCAATATTACCAACCCTGAGGAAGTACAGACGCATTTAAACTAGGAGCAAACGAGTTTAAAGCTACTGATCAAAAAGTAGTAAACTATGAAAGAAAAGCTCTAAAGTAATCCTGAACTTTTGCAATACCAGCAAACTATGCGCGCAGAGCCAACGCCTGTCACCCAAACCAAAGTGAGGCACGACTAGAGCAACAACACGGTGATTAGCCGGTAATATCTTAATATTCTTTGGATTAAAAGTAATCAACCAAAACATTCAAGAAACGCTAAAAAATTGAAACTTTTGTACCTAGGTAACTTGGTAACTTAACTACTAACCTTTTTATTACGTTGGAATGAAGACCGCGAATGGTTTTCTACAGAAAAAAAAACAGACACAGACATCAAAAACCAGTCTAAAAATAATATACTTTAGCTCCTAGACAAGATATGCTTTTTTCACGTTCGGACAGAGAACCTTAATAAGGTGTTTATTGTTCCGTCTATTTATGGCATGGGCGTTAAACTAATAAATGTGTTATAACTAGCGTTTGGATGTTTTATGGTTTTTAGAATTTTCCAGGAAAAGTTTGTTCGATAATCAGTACAAAAAAAACTACCCACCGCTGTGGCTCAGTGAGTAAAGCGTAGTGCTGCTGAGCACGAGGACGCGGGCTGGACTAACGGCTGCGGTGGCCGCTTTGCTACTGAAGTTGAAAAGCACAAACGCCGCGTGTACAAGATTTCGGCGCACGTTAAAACTTCCCAGGTGGTTAAAATTAATGTGGAGCCCGCCACTACAGCACCCCTCATCGCCTGCTTTGCGTCGGTGCCTTTAACCCTACAATTAATGAATCAAGCTCCTCTGCAACCCCCTTCCAAAAAAACGTCTCGGCAAGGCTGTTCACGTACTTGAGAGCCAACTAGAGGCGAGTTTGTATTTCAGTGGGAGAGAAATTTAATATCAACAAACTTAAATAATACCCACGTAGTAACGCCAGTCGCCAAACCTGGGAACCTACCTACCATAAAGTAAAGCAATGTGGTTATGATGGTTGGGTCGTCCTCACGTCTGAAATTGCCTTTTTTAAAACTATTTCAACATTGCGGAGCAAAAATGGCAATGTAAATATGGGAAGGAACAAACATTGCAAAGAACATTTCAGAAGCTCTGGTTCAGCGCTTGTTTGTTCCGCTTCGGAAAGAATGTTGGAAGGCCTCTTAAAGATAAGCAAACTTCCTCGAGACAGGAGGAAGAAGGTTGAGAAAGAGGGCGAAAGTACTCGTCACTTGTTTCCTTAGTACTCTCTTCGCTCTTTGCTGCACAATTCAGCCTTTTTTCCACTAGTGCCAATATTTCTCTTATTTCGCTTGCCTTGTTTGGAGTGAGGGTTTTCGGTCCGCTGCTTGGAAAAGACGTATCCGCGCAGTCCTACCCCGTGCTTTCTCTGTAAGCTCGCACTTACATCGGAGTTTCTTTATTCGTGCAAAGAGAGCACACTCGGGACGCTCTTTGCGAGTTAGTGATTTCGGCCTGAGCGAGCGGTAATGATTGTTGGATGTTGTGTATTTTTGGTCTCATTTCATGCAACTTCAGTGCTTCATAACAACGTTCGATTATTCTTTGTTGCTTCTTTCTTTCTTCGTGTGTTGGACTTGGTTTGCCATCACTTTTACTGACCCTAAAGACGTTCGCGTTTTTAAATGTCTACGCGGTTGGGAACTGTGAGAAAAAGGAAACTTCTGATTCAGGGGCGGAAGAATTGATGTATTGCGACTTAACATACGAGAAGATTTTCTGTTCAGAATGAGAACAAAATGGGTTGCGTAGTTTTTTTGAACCGCAAAAAATATAACTGCGTGATAACTACACACAGCCCTCTTTAAGTAGAATCGTAACGTTTAGAGGCTAAGCTATGTTATACGCTTGTTTTGTGATGTATTTACTAGTTTGTTATTTATTCCTACAATTCAGTTCCGGTGTAATTTTCCTCAACTTATCGAATTTTGGTTCCAAAATAACAATAACAGTAAACAGAGGATTCAATTGGGAAAATATCAAAGATTTACGACACAAGCGACAACATGGCTTCAAAACTACGAAGTGGTAGACAGTATAACGTTACATAGAGAAATGAAAAAAATCCTTGTTGTAATAGCAGTAATTGTAGAGGAGGGTGTAAGTTATTCGAGTAGCCGTTAAATTACTTTAGCTTTTACTAGGGAACTGCGGAGAAATAGTTGGAAAAGCGAAGCCTCAGCCACAACTTGATTGTAAAGGGCCGGAAGGAAAACGTAGCTGAAACGGAAGATGACCAAGGAGCGGAGGTATTGGACAGAATATATCAGAGAAAGCTTGACGTTGCAGTCACCGGCGACGAAAAAATTCACCGGCTTCGCCGGCCTTCTAGACCTGTTATACTGCGGCGATCCAATCTCGCTGACAAAGCTGACGTGCTGCGGAATGCTAATTTGCTTAACGAGACTGAAAGGGACTAAAGTGATGTCAGAAGGAAGCGAAAAGATATTTGGTTGGACGCTGCCGTCGATAAAAATTGGCATAAAAGTGATTCTTTCGTTTGGTTAGCTTGAGGTGGACGGAATTGCGTATGTGTGGGATGGCGTGTACAGACAACCGTGTTCCCGCACTCTCGCAGTTAATTCAGCTAACAAACGTAGCTCATGCGTCGTCACAGGATTGACTGGATAAGCTTGACAGGTTGCTACTGTTCTATGTTAACTCGCGTAGTATTCAAGATAAAAGTGCAGGGTTAGAGCACATAGCCATCGTGCGTGAACCAGACGCCATTGTTATCACTAAGGCGTGGTTCCACACCATATAGAAGGTCGTGAGGTTTGCCCACCCGGATACAAATAATGACGAATGATCACAGTAGTCGCGGCGGAGTGCGGCTATTTTTGTGCTTAATACAATGGTGTTCCATACAACATTCGTCAGATATTGAAACAATGAGGTGCAAGTTTATACTAATATTTTTGAAAGTCTGTTTGCAGGACTTTACAGGCCACCTGGATCCGATTTCTGTTTTTTAACACGTTCAATGATGTATTGATGAGCTCAGGATAGAACATTAGAGTTGTAATTGTAGCTGCTTATCGTAACTTGAATGAATTATTACCAGTATACCGTGAGCCCAGGTTCGCCTCTTCTTTAATTGACACGTTTTTCTCTCACGGTCTTTAAAAGTTAGTTTACGACTATGCTGCTGTTCGGAACGACAGCAGATCTATTTTGGTTCTTGCATTCCTTAGAGGTAGCCTTTTTATTACACCTACGAATTAGACATTTTGCCAGGAATATCTGACCAGTCTATTGTTAGCCTTGGTGTGATGATGAACAAACCCCGTGGTAACATTACTACCGCTACATTATGCAGGGATTTCAATGTAGCTGACGACACAGCGATACTTGAAGAATTAGACTTGTGCTACGAACCCTTTAATGTGCATAGTCGCCAGCCTAGTGTGGGTGTTATCAATTAATAGCTTAGGTTCTAAAATGAATCGCGAAATACGTCTCTTTGAAAGTAAATAAGAAGCGAGTAGCTAATCCCTGTATTAGAATAGAAATAATTACACTAAAGAGCAATGTAATTGACATAGAACAAACCACCGCCGACACCCAATGGAAATTAACGAAGGGCGAAGTTTTCACTTTATGGTAAGAACTGAAAAACCGCTTAAGAGAGTCCAAACATAGGTGCTTCGGTATAACATTGATTCAGTTTCTTCGTGATTCAACTAAAACGTTTTGGAGGCACTTCATCAAACGAAGGAAAACCGTCTCAGAAATCCATAACGAATGCGGTGCTATTACAGATGATTTCAGAGATAGCAGCTGCATTTAAGAGATTCTTTACTGGTGTTTTCACGCAAGATAATGGCGTACAACCTGGGTTACAACTACAAGGGAAAATTCTGTTGTCGATAATATAGTGGTCTCCGAGCAGGGTATACTGTGCCTACTACTTAATGTTAAAACTCTATCTTCGACTGGCTCGGACAGAATTGCTAATCCATTACTCAAAAGGTACGCAGAATCTTTAGCTAAACTTCTTTTAATATTCTTCAATAAAAATTTTGCTTTGATTGTAGGGTTCAAGGCACCCATCCAACGCAGGCGATGAGGCGCGTCGTAATAGAGGGCTCCGGATTATTTTGACTACCTGGGGATCCTCAGCGTGCGCCGAAATGTCGTACACACGGTAACTTTGCTTCCCGCCTCCAACAGAAAAGCGTCCGCCGCCACCGGGAATTAAACCAACGTCCTCGTGCTAAGCCCAACAACGCATTAGCAGCTGAGCCACCGCGGCGGGTATTAAACCTCTTTCTACCAGCTCTCTTTACCACGATTAGAAACTAAGCAATAAAATTCCTATTCCGAAAGGTGGTGAAGATAACTTTCCATCTAACTATAGAGTGGTAGCACTAACGTTTACATCCTGTTCAATATTAGAGAGTATTGTTAGTCAGCTAGTCCAACAATTTCTAGCTCACATCAGTTTTTTCAGTCAAAATGAACATGGTTTTTTGTGGGTCCCTCGACAGTAACCCAGCTTGTGGAAACGATGAACCATTTCTGTAAAGCGGCCGACCAAAAAAGGCAGGTCGGTAAAATATCTTGTATTTTATGAAAGCATTGGACAAAGTAAGCCATAAGAAACTTCTGATAAAACTGCAAGCCAGCTTGAGGAATACTCCTGCTTTTTAGTGGATTGCAGCATTCCTCACTAATCGTAGACAGTTGGTTATTGCAGACAATGAAGCATCCTCCTTATCTCTTCTCGACTCAGGAATACCACAACGATCAGTGCTTGGCCCTCTTTTGTTTTTAGTTTTATTATTGACCTTTTTGAGACGCTCAAGTTCTCCCTAAATTATTTGCAAACGATTGCTTTATTTGCACTAAGGTACAATCTGTTACCGTTCGGGTTAAAACCATGATTGTCCGTTTAAAATAAATGTGTGGTGTGCAAAATGGCAGTTCTCATTGAATCAATCAAAGTTAGTTTGTATGACTATAACTGACAAGTTAAATCCACACAATTTTGATTACAAACGTGAAACTGTCTATTTGGTCAAAATTAGCGAGTGCAAGTACTTATGGGTAACTATTACATCTGGGCTGACCTGGGCCAACCACGTCAGTAACATATTTGGCAAGACGAATAAAATGTTCCGTCACATTCGGCGCACACTCAAACTTGCCTCGCCTGAAAGAAAGCTTCCTGCTTACAAAATGTGAGTGCGACCGGTATTCGACTATGCCTGCGAAGTTCTCGATCCACAACTAAAAAACTGGTATCTAGACTGGAGAGTGTCCAAAGATGAGCACTTCGTTTTATCTACTCTCGATACTGGAGACAAGATTTGGTTTCATCTTTGTATTACAAAGGTAACCTAGAGCTCCTATTACTCCGTATTAAATGCAAGACACCAATTCTAGTTTAATATCATTATGACCAGGTGCTTGTTGAGAAGCATCAATATATAAAGGAGGACACGTCGTGGATAAAAAAAAAACAACCATTAGAGAAACACAGCCGAAACATGATTCCACAAGGACTGCTTCAAGTATTCCTTCTTTCTGCGAAATGCCGGTAATTTGAACAACTTGCCCGAAAACACTGTAAGCGACGCGAAACGTGAATTTATGTCTCATATCTTACGTTTAAGTCGTAAATGGTGACTCTTAAGTTGCTGCATTACTATGTGCGACGTTTCGTGTAAGGTGAGTTTTCTAACGCTGTACAGATCGTTTATTTTACTTATTTTTTGTGCAAATGCCAGGTAATTGTGATTTTTCCATATTGTGCGCACGTTGGTTGTCGATATTAAATTGCACTCCTATCTTGGTTCTGCACAGGACTGGTAGTATGTTCGAATGAATAAAAAAAATACATGGCGGTGTGCCCACGGGCGATGAGCGTTGTGCCAGTGAGCGGCGCAGCTGGATCCAGAAGAAACTCGTCCAGCGGCGCGCCACAACTGGATGGCGGTCGCTGTTGGTGTCGATAAGCCCGCGCAAGCCCAAGATCCTTGATTCCGTGGCATTCTGTAGAGCGGACAGACCAAAAGTAGGTGTTGTAGGTCCGAAATAGGCACTCGAAATAGGCACTTTTTGCACGTGCCTAAGCTGAGGAAGAGTGAACCTGGATTTCGTGGTCTTCGAAAACGCTTTACTGAGTGTAACCGACTGGGCTTGCGGGACCATGGCTTGCGGCCGACAACAGAGATCGGAAGGAACTAGCGCTCAAAGAGCATAATTAACCAATGCGTACGCACTCGCTACCTATTCCCGTCGGCACTGCTACGCTTAAACAATGTTGTTTTTTTTTTTACCCTAACTGGTTGGTTACGTCACGCTATCATGCTGGATATCTCTTACGAAACTAGGGAAACCCGATTGCACGGATTGGAATTCAACGCGGCCAAGCGCTTTAGCCTTGCATTACCTGGTGGGTCCGATTCGCCAGGTATCCAGGGAACTGTGAAATCGTGACATAGTGAGCGAAACAGACTGACGTACAGGCGATGGTATTGTGAGTACAGATTATGTATACTGAGCCGTATCAAAGTCTCTGTACACCTCCTCTGAGTGTGTAAACAGGTAATAGCTGCACTTTATGCTAGGGTCTTCTAATTTGTACTCAAATCTTAAGTGCTTCATTAACTCTAATATGACGTGCAGTTCTGCCCGGAAGCTGTATCCCAATCTGCTTGTTTGGTAAAGTTGCTTCTTTGTGATGTGCCGTCCTCATTAGACACGCGGAGGCGAAGTTGGGAAGCTCCATGACACATGGCACATTGTGGGAACAATGTGACGTTCGTCTCTCCTGGGCGGGGTTCTCTTAAACAACGAAGCCACTGGGACGTGTACTCCTATGGTGGTGTTTGTTGCGGTAGTAGAGAGAGTACTATGTCGCCATGCCCGCGTTTTGCAGGTGGGTCCCCGGCAGGAGTTGCGGAAAGCAAGCGGAAGCCCTGCGTGTTCATAACACTCTGCATTGGGCCTGCAACTATATTTATCATGCTCTAGCAATTGGGAACTAATAAGGGAGTGCATTCGGGAACACCGTTTGGAAACCTGCGAGCTATGCTAGAGTCAAGAGTTGCGTTTTTGTTGAGAGCGGTACGGTAATCCGTACAATACACTCGAGCCAATAAAGCTTGAAATGCCAGCATTTTCATTCTTTGACTCTGCGGGCTTGATTAGCGGTCCCACCAAAGCTCTTCGTGACCTGCTTCATTGTCTTGATTATGCGCGTGTGACGTGCTTTGAATGGGCATGCCTCTATCAGGAACATTGCAAAAATGCGCATTGCAGCTTTCCGCTCTGTTGGGCTTTGTTGAAGTTTTAACTGGATAATTCCCTCCTCGGTAGTCTTTCATTGCGAACGCATGCCTCCATGGGTAGCAAAACATTGACTGAATTGAATAATTAGAAGGTTTACCTCGTCAACGGTACACAGCAATGAGGCGCATTGTAGTGGAGGGCTCCGTATTTATTTTGACCACCTGGGGATCTTTGACGTGCGCCCAAATCCCGAACACATGGGCATTTATGCTAATAATCTCCATCAGTTTGAAGAGGGGCGCCACGGGCGGGACACAAATATTTCTGTTCTTCTGTTGTCTTTTGTACGACTTCCTTTATTTGTATAAATGTCACAGGCATCAAAGGTTGTCTAGAGGATGTTTTCCTGTTCTCCAAGAGATCTCTTTTTGGCATACACTGTGACGTCGCTCGGACTGATTCCTTACTGATTCCCAGTTATTGTAGATAGTTTCCGCGGAAAGGCTGGAAGGATCATATTGTTATGCACCCAAAGGTACATGCAGGAGACTGGTATCGCCACGACGAATATTGAAGACTTTCGCCCGATCCCACGTTTCGTAGGTCTCTCAACGTTGTGCCCTGCAATGCCCCAGGACGGTCATCTCGTGCAACCATAGCTGGATGGCACCTCCTGCGAGAGCCCTGGATATTTGCTAGAAACGCCGCTTTGGATAAGGGAGAGTGGCTGACTCACTTCCAGCGGGTAATCCGGCCCAATCACTGGAACTTCACTGATCAACTTACCAAGGTTGTATTCTCCCTGACAGGGACCATGGTGGCCAGCGTTCATGTAAACCCAGCAGTGGACTTGGCTGATACCATGCGCCGCGCTGTCCCGATGGACGTCCTCCGGCATGACGAGCCTCAGCGCAACATCGGTAACGCAATGCACATCAGGGACGGTTACCGGCTTGAAGATCTTTAGGTCAACATCGTTTCGCCTTTGAATGCTCTTTTCTTTTTAGAGAGATTTTCCACTCTTGGTGAGAGGCATCCACCTGTTAATGTCCGCACCCAAAGTAGCGACAGAATGGATTTTAAGCAGTACCATCGCCTTCCTCACCGTTTCAGATGTTTCAGCTATGTCTACGACGAGTACTCCCCTGACCTTGAGCGATAACTCCCGGATTGCTACAATTGTGAAATCCCTAGACAAATTTCTCGTCTGCCGCCGTTTCCGCCAAGCCCCATGATATCAGCAACCCCAGCCAATGTGGCACTGCCCTAAGACTCACGCTTTTCGCTATACTACTCGCCAGCCACCGACTTCATTCTCCAGAGAGCAACACCCTCAGCGCAGGGAATTGTGGGTTTCCGTCCGCAGTCTCACACCACCTACAGGAAGCCGCCGATGTTCATCCTCTCCTCGGCGTCGTTCTCCGCCACCGCAAAACTAGCGGGCGCAAACTCTTTGACGCTGACTGTCTTCGGAAACGAGGGCTTCTGCACTGGCAACCTTGACGAGTACCCAGCTTCAGTTATAACATTTCCCTGACCCTCAAGTTTTTAAGTGAGAGCAGCATACAGACAAAAATTTGGAGAGACTTTCTGCCACAGCAGAAGTCGTCAACCCTACAAGCCGTTTGTGTCTTCATAAACGTTTGATGCAAAATACTCAGCTATTTGCTGTCGTCTCCTTCGTGTTGTCGCCCGAAGCTTCCCAAGCACTGCACTCACATTTACGCATGACGACGTCACGCCTAACCGCATGGGGCTCGCCCGCACTTCTCTGCACCGCACCCAACAACGTTTTTACTGGCCAAGCCTGCGTAAGGCGACTGAACGCTCCGTCGCCTTTTTTACCCAGTGCCAACGGTACAAGCATTCAATGCCTGCTCGGCAGGCCGCCTTCAGCTAGAGAGCCCACCATTTTCAACTTTTGAAAAAGTTGGAATTGATTTACTAGGTCCCTTTCAACACTAATCGAGGGAAACAGACGGATCACTGTGCGCGTGGATTAGCTTTCACGCTACTCCAAAACGGCTGGTCTGTCGTCTGCCACAGCTTCTGAAGTCCCACATTTTTACTTCGAGCTTGTTTCGCCATGGGCCTCCTAAAATTGTAATCAGTGATCGCGGATGTCAGTGCACCACAGACGTCTTTGAAGAGTTCCTACGCCTTTGTGCCGTGGAGTTCCCACGTTCCACCCCATATCACACACACAGTAATGATTGAACCCAGCAGACAAATCGTACCTTAACCTGTACGCTCTCAATGTATGTCGGCGTTGATCAGAAAAACTGGGACGGTATCGTACCTTTCATTACCTACGCCTGTAATACCACTAAGCATAAAACTACCGACTACAGCCCCTTCCACCTTGTCTATGCATGACAACCACGCAGCCGTCTTGACACCATTCTTGTTTCTGTGATGCATGATGACCTATCGGTAGCCAGAACACTGCCTCACTGAAGAAGCACGTCAGTATCCCGCTAACGAATTTTTGCCTCCCAAGGACGTTCTAAGCAACGGTACGATTCTCGCCGACACGACGTTACGTACGCCCCAGCGGTGTAGTATAGCTGTGGACATCATTGTGTAAACGTGGAAAATGCGAGAAACTGCTGACGCACTAAGTTGGCCCATTTGTAGTTCTGAACCGTCTGAGCGATGTCACGTACGTGATTTTCCACCTCGCATCATGTGGCCGACCCTGCCAAACAATGCAGGCCCAGGCTTTGAATGAGATGCTGATATATTTGTATTTTCATACGATAGCGGTTAGGCAAACGTGCGCAAGCGTGCAGCTTCCTTTTTTGTACTTTAACGCAAACATTGATCAGATACCCGCATGAGTGGTTGGTTGAGTGCAAAAAACCATAACGAATTCGCAGATTATTCACAAAATCGAGAGTCGTGTACGTGTTGAAAAAAGCGGCAGAACAGTGCAGCAGTGGACATGCCCTGATTTTACACAGTTTTTCTAAGCTTTTCTTGTTCGTGAATTTTATTTTCCAAGACAAATCATTAGAGCATCCCTCCGTCAGTCTACCAGTGTTTTATTTTTTGGCGGGCTCATTAAAGTTTGTGATAAATCGAAATGTTTCCACCTAAAAACATCTTACCGCACGTGTAAGAAAGCTACATTGCTGAACGGCAATGCCAACTGTTTCGCAACGAGAATTGTACTTCTCTAAAAGTATTGTTTTAAATTTATTTTAACAATATCGAATTCAAATGCCCTATAAGAAGTCTCCGCACTGTAAACGGGCAAAGGACTATTAAATCTTTCGTATAAAGAACTACCACGCCCATTGTTTACCGTGTCAACATAAAGCAAAAAGTTCAAAAGGTTTAATATATCTTCGCACTCTTTAATATCCCGAGTTCCGGAGTGAATTTTCACGGAACACAGTCGATGCTTTTTCGCGCTTAGAAACCCTCTTGCAGTGTCGACAGAGCACTTAGGTTAGTGCCTACGGCCAGGTCTAGGCCATTCGTTCAGTGCAAGAGGCTCTGAAGCTCTGGATTACGGCGAATTTATCCTCCCAACTGTCTGTCATGGTTCACTAAACCACGACGGCGACAAGACTGTGATGCGATATCTGAAGCAGGGATCGGGAGGATAAACTGAAGGTGTTTGGACACTTCAAGAAGACAGCTTTGTTTTATTCCTTATTTTGAAGCATCCAAGAGCATAGCCTCGAATGATAAAGGGGAAAGCACGTCCGGTTATGTTGGAGCTTTAGAACTTTCTCTTTTTCAAGGCGGCCACTTTCCCCCACTCCATTACTGGTTTGTCTAACACAGCTTCGGTAAACCGTCAAAAACTATGGCGGAATAATTTTGAAAGGGAACGAAAAAAGAAACCCGTCTCTCCCTCATTCGGGACGACCTGGCTACCTGTTCTTCGTGATCGATGAGTGTATCCTGCCAACTAAAACTGTTCCTTTTTCGTGAATTTACCTGATGAAATGATTCAAACTTAGTGAAATGGCAGGACAACAATAAAACAACAAAAAAACTTTAGAAACAACTTATCGAATTCTGGTTAGGAAAACAATACAAAGTTATTCTGTTTCAATATTTTACGCAACGTGATAGGATCTAGGAACAATAAAAAAAACGGGAACACAGAATTGATTGAATAATAGTTACAACAATACAGATTTTTCGGGAATACGTAATTCACACCACGTGATACCCTCGAAGAACAATAACACAAAATAAAAATGCATAGAAGCACGGAAATGATTCAATAGTGGTTCAATGTTGCATGCCTCCATCATCAGTTATGGTAGGGATTCTTGAACAGGTCGCGTTCTTCGTTGTGGTGTCAGAAACTGCCAGAATAGTTACAGACCGGATTGGTTGGAAAGACAGTAAAAATTTCAGTTTCCAAAGGTTGAAAGAAGTTTAATACCTCTTCTAGCTATAAAAACTGATAAGCCGAAGGTTGTCGAGAAAGCTGATATTTGCGCAGGATGTGACTGACAATAAAAATCTGGGTCTGGTGAAAGAATTTGATGTCTGTAACAACACCAAGATATCTACTAACACACAATGCAGGATGCCACTCGCAGGTGAAAAAAAAACGTGCTTCTCTTTTTCCCAGACGAGGAGAACTCCTGCGCCAAGTTGACCGTCAACAGAAGCTTGAGCAAGCACCTTGTCCAGACTGTTGCAGTATCAGATCCCTTGCAAGCCAGTTCTTCAATCTAGGCATGGTTTCAGGACAATATGTCTTGTTAATACAGCTTTTAAGACTGGTATAATACAGAATTGCCGCCTACCATTGTCCCTGAAAAAGACAATGTATGACAGCTGCAACTTACCAGTACTAACCTACGGGGCAGCAACTTCCAGGCTCATAAAAGGGTCTTACTTAAATTAAGGACCACTTAGCAGGCAATAGAACTTTAGATGATGGGTATAGCATTAAAGGACAGGTAGAGAGCGGAGTGTATATGATATAATGAGAGCATTGGCACTACTAAGGCAACCTTAAAACTACCTATGACTGCTAATGTGAGGTACCACTACTTATAACAATTATATTTCGTGAATGGGGACTCTGAGGACAGTTTAGCCCAGCTACAGGTCCCATCTGAACTTGCAAAATATCTTTCTGCGTCTATCCTAACCGCTTGGTGGATTGAAGTGACAAATTATACACGGATGAAGCCATGTCCACAAAATGTGGCAAAAAGAAACATGCACAAACCTGGACAGCGTCGCTGCCATTGATGTAACATCCTGCAACAGAATGGCGAGCTGGGTTAGTTGGTATATATGCATAACAAAACCTTCAAAAAGCACATCACTGGAAAACTTGTCCTGTTGTTCTGTTCGCTTGTGCTGTTAGGCCTACATTTTGAGTTGAAGTATACGTCGTACGGCAGAAGCATCAAAGTAGTGGAAGAATTTTTTACTGCACAATCACAATAAACATAGTCTTACCCTAATTTAAGCTCTCTGTCAAATTTCCAGTGGCCACTGTACTCGAATTGCCGAGTTTAAAATTCTATTGTAGTCAGTTTTTTTACGCAGGCTTTCATTAAATATTGTGCATTTTGCTTATGTTCTTCCAGTGCCCTTTGCGTGTAAACAATGGTCATGTTACGGTGGTGGCTGCGGCATTGCTTAAAAACCGGGTGGGAGTGAAACCAAAATAGTAGATCCCCCTACTCACTTTGGCTACTACTGCACCCTGATCCCAAGCAAGCTGAATATTTTTGCAATTCGACTTTGCTTCCATGCACAGTTAATGGGGACACATAAGAAAACCTACCGCACAATTCCTGTAATGCAGTGCAGGGTGGGGCATGAGGTGGCATTGGCTTGCACCACGAGCTACATGGGGAAAACAAGTTAAGAAATCTTTGTCTCAACAATGAAGCACATGCAAAATATAAGGACTTGGGTGGCATTTAGGCACAAACATGACTGGCAGACGGAATAATCAGGACGCAAAAAGATGCACGTGAAGTAAAACATGATACACGCAATCTGAAAGTGACATTGGCTCAATTTTACGGCATACAGCAGGCTTTGTTTGTTGCAGAGGTGGGATGACTTGACTGTATAACATGCTATTCGGGGTAGGTCTTCCCCAAGTAAAAGTTGGCAGTCAGCCTTGTTACGAGTTTGGTGTTGCATTTGGAGTTCAGCGCTAGGCATAAAAGAGACACCAACTTGTGCGAAAACAACGTTGCTATATTCAGCAGAACGTTGTGCTAAAAATAGAAATGTCACAATTGCGTTCTTTTAAACTGCTTTTGCTTAAAATGCTGATGCTTAAAAGGGGATTTGTATCCTCAACGTACAGCTGCTAAGTTGTCGTTTCGTGTTCACTAGATTCCGGTTTCAGCTCACCGGTGGTGTATTCAACTGCGTGGGCCACATCGCACGTCATCTGCTGCGTCATGCCGCAAAGAGAGGGTGCGCAGACCTGACGTCACAAGTTCCGGCGCCACCGGAGCCTATGTAAGGCATCATCGCTGCTGTAAAGACGGGATTTGTGGCCACAACCTACAGCTGCTAAGTTGTCGTTTTTTGTTCACTAGGTATGGATAGTTTTTAGCACTCTGTTTCGGCTCTGTTCAGTTCTTGTGGCTGCTGATCCCAATTTTTTTATTTTGAACCGATGCCTCAGGACTAAATGGGTGTATACGTGTGCACATACCGAGCGCGCATCGGCTCATTTCTTGAATGCCGTGTACTCGTGCATGGTTGTACCGAACGTTTTGTCGCCGGTGCCGGCCATGTCCGCGGTCTGTGCCCTAGGGTCACCTGGGTGCTTTCCGCGTGCGTCGTGCTACTTCTGCTATGTGCACGAGATGTACAGCCTAACCCTGGTCCTAAGATTGAAGATGTTCTTGTGCTTCTGAAAGAGTGTTACGCCGAAGCCTCGGCCCCATTGAGCGATATCATACTAGAAGTTACTAACATCATTGCTGAAATCAACTCGATCGAAAAAGCTATCAGTAGTGTTCCCCACTTTCATCGCCAGTGTACTGCTGTCAATAATTCTGTTCAGCAGGTGCAACAAACCATAGCAAAAACTAACGATGAGCTGGCCGAGGTTGTTGATGACATGAACAACGGGATGCGCCGAAACAACTTGATCGCGAAGGGTTTACCGGAAGTAGAACGCGAGGGCTATAAGGAATCGGAAGAGATCATGCCAGAGTTCTTCTCCACTCACCTCCAGCTCAAGGTCGGTGACATTAAACGTCTTTACCGAATAGGCCAGCGTGGACCAGATGCCCAGCGTCCCAATATAGTTGAATTTTTGAGCTTTAAGGCTAAATCATAAGTTTTACTTAATGCGTCGAAACTCATAAACCTCGAATGGCCAAAGGTGTGGCTGGAGGGGGATTTTTCACCTAAGCTTAAGTTAGCCCGCAAAGAGCTCCGAGATTTCGTGAAGTCAACCCGCACGGAAAAAGAAAAATATGCTATTCGGTTATATAGCCTCCACTTTCATGGCAGTGATTTTCGATACAACCCTGCTTCAGATTCTATCATCAAAGTATTTCTCACTGCACAATGACATTCCGATCCCATTCCTTATAGAGTAGCCTTATCGGAAAAAACTTTCAATAATACTAGCACATTTCCGCACCTTGCTCCCTAAAACAGGTTTTTTTGAAAACCTACATGCACACTTGCTTATCGGATATAATCTTTGGAACAAAAACGTGACTTTGTGACGTCATCACAGATAGTGAATTCAGATTTCTTCGCTCGTTTGTTGTTTTCCGCAAAGATTGAACTGTCTCCCGGGGACGAAGTGTTATTATCGTATTTAAACAGAACTACCAGCCATCACTAATAACAATTGACTTCACCCTCGAACTAGTCTGGATTTCAGCCATCATTGGATCTATCAAATGTCTTATTGGGGAATGTTACCGCCCCCCGGATTGTCAGATTGACTTTGTTGACCTCCTAAATGAATCACTGGAGGAAGTGTCTGCCAAGTTCTCGAATCGTATTATAATTCTAGCTGGAGACTTTAACAACCCACAATATTGATTGGTCGTACTTGCATCTTAACAACCCTTACAACCGTGCAGAATGTCTCCGTTTTCTTCACCACCCAGTCAACGCCTGCTTTCGTGTTTTCGAAGATATTATTGACCATAAACTCGTTCATTGCTTGCTGTCGCTGCCACGTCCAGATAAATCTATAAAGGAAAAATGCTTGCGGAACTACGCGTGCGCAGGCGTTGATAAAATGAACAGCATGCTTGCGGATTTCACACTTCACTTTCAGAGAAACTTCGAGAGTAGATCTACTAACCAAAACTGGTGCTTCTTTTGAAACAAGCTAAAATAAATAGCAAATGCCCGCATTCCCACACTGACCGTTAAAACACAAAGCAATGATCCTTAGTATACACGGGATGTTAAGCTCTACTTAAATAAGAAAAAAAGAGCATACAGGAAGGCTTCGCGAACCAATGCAGGTGCTGACTGGCTACACTACAAACAGCTCGCTAAACTGGCACAGACAGCGGTTGTTGAGGCCAAAGATAAATACTTTAACTCAACTTTACCTACTCTACTAAAAATCAATCCAAAGAAGTTCTGGCGCACGGAAAACCCTAAGCACACAAACTCATTCTCTGCATGAAAAAGTGTTGATGGCAGCTTACATTCACACAGTGAGTGCGCTGAGACTCTAAATAACCACTTTAGTGAAGTATTTACTGAAGAACTACCATTACATGAGTCATTAAACCTTGCTGAAATCGCAATAAGTCATCCATTTCCTGAAATAGCTATCACCGCAAATAGTGTAGCCTGCGCTATCACTTGCCTTTCCCCTATCACCAGCCCTGGACCCGAATGTATCACCACCAAACTACTAAAACTCGCGATCGGAAAATGATCTTTCCTTCTAGCTCTAATTTTTCAGTAATCACTTGACTCAGGATGTATCGCAGACGACAGGAGAATAGCAGAACAAACTTCAATTTTCCAATCAGGCGACAGCTCTATTCTTTGTAATTAGAGACCAATATCTATTACATCAGTTTGTTGTAAGATATTAGAACACATACTGTATTCCCAAATAATGACCCACTTCAACCTAAATGATCTTCTGAAAACGCAGCACGGTTTCAGGCGCAATAAATCCTGCCAGACACAACTATTTGAACTAACTGACCTCCACTCTTCTTTGCATTGTTCTTCTTACGTCGATGTCTTTTTTATAGATATCTCTAAAGCTTTTGACTGCGTGTCCAATAAGCGATTACTGCTTAAAATTCGCAATCTCTAGTTGGACCTAAACACTACTTGTTTGATTGAGGCATTCCTAAATAACTGAACTCAGTCAGTGAAAATACTTTCTTATCTCACTGCGCACGCGTTAAATCTGGGGTACCACAAAGCTCTGTTTTGGGCCCCTTATTGTTCCTAATACATATAAACGATATACCTAATAACAATGACTCCCACATACACCTTTTCGCTGACGACTGTGTGGTTTACAGAACAATAGTTCATCCGGATGATGTAGTCACTTTACAATCTGATCTCACAAAGTTAAAAAATTGGTGTCGTACATGGCAAATGGAAATTAATACGGAAAAGTCAAAATATGTAAAATTTTCTACAAGTACTGATCAATCCCCTAATAGTTACATAATCAATCATATGCAAGTTGAACCAGTTTTCTCATTTAGATATTTAGGAGTTATTCTTAATGCAAACCTGACTTGAAACTCTCACGTCGAATTTATCATTACCAAAGCAATGAAAAAACTTGGCCTCTTAACGCATCAATTACGGCAGGCTAACTCTGACACCATGCTTTACGTTTATCTTTCGCTAATTAGACCTTCATTAGAGTATGTGTCAATATTATGGCCCCCCACCATCTTTATCTTACAAACTTACTAGAGTGCGTTCAAAGTAAAGCTGTAAGGTTCACTTTATCACCATACCCCAATATCAAAGTGTATCTTCCTTGAAGAAATCTCTTGCCCTTCCACCCCTTGCCACGCGCAAAACATTTTCCAGGCTGTCATACTTCCACTCTCTGTATCACAGCGCCCAGCCGTTCGCACGTCCGCACATTCGTCCACCCCCGCACATTTCATATCGCCTTGATCATGCGCATTAAGGCAACACTATATTCGCCAGAACAAATGCTTATTGAAATTCCCCGCTTCTACTCAGCATCCCCGAATGGAATCCATAGCCATCCTATATAGCCATCTTGACGCAGACTTCATCGTTTCAATCTGCACTCTTAGCCTTCCTTGAAAGTGAATATTTATTATGTTAATTTTTAACGGTTTCGTACCTGTATTTCAGCTGTACGGCGCTTGTTGTGCCTAAGATGTCTTTTTTCATCTTAGTGTTGCAGTTCCTATTGTTCATGTGGCTGATTTTTTGAACTGTGTTGCCAGAACTGAAAGTGAGTCATCATCATCACCAGCCAATCTACGCCCACTGCTGGGGAAAGGCCTCTCCCATAGAACGTCAATTACCCCGGTGCTGCGCTAACTGCGATCAATTCACCCCCGCAAACTTCTTCATCTCATCTGCCCATCTAACTTAATTTCTGCCGCCCCCTGCCACGCTTTCCTTTTCTAGGGATCCACTCTGTTACCCTTAATGACCAACGGTTATCTTGCCTTCGCAATACATGCCCGGCACACGTCCATTTCTTCTTAATTTCTACTAATATGTCCTGAACACGCGTTCGTTCCCTGATCCATTCCGCTGTCTTGTTGTCGCTTAATGTCATACCTATCATTTTCTGCTACATTGCGCGCTTGATGGTTGGGCCCTTCCGTTTCATTGCGTGCTGAGTACCATCGCACAAATTTTGCCATTCTACAGGTTCTCCGCCCAAATCGCAGTAATATATACACACAGGATGTAAAAATGGAAATGCCTGCCACTTGTGTTCATTACATCACTGCCGCAGATCAGGGTTCCCCCGTTACGGTGAACAATGTCTCGTTCTATTTTTTTGCTGGCTGTACAAAAGGCGCCTTCTATGCTGCGAACACAAACAAATCCCAAATACACTTCTAAGGCGTTGTGCCTTTACGCACGAGTGGGAAACGAGGCTACGATGAAGAATATGGACAAAACATCCACACAGCTAGGCCAATGTGGCAAATCAGCATTGCGGAGCCAGTAAGAGCACCGTGTGTAGCTGGCAGTGCGCGAGAATATGTTTACGTCAGGTGGCGTTGCAATTCCCATCGGATGTGTCCCGGTTTATGTGTTTCTTGCATGAATAAAACTCAGTTACAGTTCAGCGCTTTGTCCTATCTTCTCTTCTTGTTATGTTCTCGTCTAAGTGCGCTGTTATTCCATTGACGATCGCGTCGCCAATAACCGCTTTTGTTGAGGCACGCTTCACAACTGTTTGAACTTCAGCTGGTTGGTTCGAGAGAAGGCGGAACCCAACGGAGCGGACGGGGCGGAAACTAGAAAGTCCTTGAATAACGTACGCAACTGTACGCAAACAGTTAGCGAACGCTATTACTTTGCGTCCCCAGGCGGCACAGAAAGTGTGCCCGAAGACCGGCCCGTCTATGGCCGCTTTCTGGCATGTCCGGCCAGCATCCAGGTTCTGGCAGCCACTGATCATGCGTTGAACGGCCAGCATTCGGCAACCAGCGCTTCGGTATTTTTCCGTCCGCCCGTGTACGGACGCACAACGGCAGCTAACCGGCTACCAGATATTCAGTTCTCTTACGGCTGCCGATGTTGAGAAAGAGAACGGCCGAAGTACGGCCTTAGGGCATCCGTTTTTTTTTTTTCGGGAAGCGGTAATCGGCCGAAGCACGGCAAGCGACCGGCCACAGAATATGCGTATTCTTGCGGCAGTTGGTGTTCGAAAGGAGACCGGCCGGAGCGCGGCTGCCGTGCATTCGTTGTTTCAACGGTGAACCGCGCGTCCGGCGGTAGAATATTCGTTTTCTTCGGGCAACCAGTGTTATGAAGGATACCGGCCGACGGACGGCCCCAGAATATACGTTTTTCATTCGGTTAGCTGTCCTCGGCCGAATTACGGCAAGCGAATGGCCACAGAATATTTGGCAACCGGTGTTCAAGAGGAGACCGGCCTACGTAAGGTATCTGGTTATACGTCATTTTTTTCGGCAAACGGCATACAGCCGAACAACGGCACGCGCCTGGGCGCCGAGAATTCATGCACAGACGTGTTTGGAAGGAGACCGACCGTTTTTTTTCCTGGGCGGAGAAAAAGCCGTTAGGGAGCCGAACGACGGGGACCTGTTTTTCATCCGCTCCGTGTTTCTACGTTTTAAATGCATGAACATCGTTTGTCAATCAGTAATGAGTGTTCTCGGTGAACGGGCAAGGTGCAAGGACTCACTGGACATTAGCAGGGAACCTTTTAGGCCATCGAAATGTCATTTATTGCCACAAGAAGACTGTGCCACACCGACGGGTGAGCTAAGCCTCGCCAGTCATCGCCGCTACCACGCCTCTGCCGCCGGCTTCGTCGACGCATCAGCTCGAGGCTATTCGCCCTCTCAAGAAATGGAGAGCATTGGAGACACCGACCCGGATGAGATGTCCGATCCGAGATGGAGATGGTTCACCAGAATAATTGTCCTTCAAGAACGTCGAGCAAGCGGCCACCACGCAGGAGCTAAACCGCCACCATGTCAAGGACTCCCCACCAAAGAAAGGCAAGTGCGAGCAAAAGCGCAAGTTAGTCTGCTTACAATTAAACTGCGACAAGCAATGTTGCACTATGTTGTTGGTGATAAACGTAGAAGAGACTCGCTCGTGCATTGGTAGGATCGACTTCATGCCCTGTACTATGTTACTTCATGGGATTTTACGACTGCCTATTTAGAAAAAAAAATATTTTAAATATTTTAAACACAGAGGGATACATGCAGCCACCTGAAGCAGAGCGTCATTCGCAACGCGTCTGGAATTTTTTGAACGTAGTATGACATAAGAAGAAAATTAAGTTCTTTTGGACTATTAAGTGGTGTGGACGTATACTCATGAAAACAATATTAAATAGATTGAAAATGAAAGTACCTGTTCGCTCCTTCTTAGGATCAGCCCTGCGCAAGATCATCAGAAAAGTTGATCGAGTAGAAAATGTCTTTGCAAGAAAAATGGGCAAAAACTGGACATACTTTTTTGTGAAGGAGTTAAATTAAATGCTCCTGAGTGTTTTGTTGAGAACCAAAACGCTTCGTAAATGCATTCACGCCGGTTTTATATACAGCAAAATTGGTCAAGCGACTGTTATAAAAATAGTTTACGTAGTCATAGCATGAAAGTGTTCCGGAATATTGCCCTAAAAGAAATTGTCTAAAAGCGGCGCAATTTATCTCTCTGAAATTCAACCCACTAAAGTATGCGCCCTCCGCCCCCCCCCCCCCTCTCTTTCCTCGTTTATTACAGGAAAGCCGCCCATAGAGGATATCAAGACCTGGACAATACATCTATTCAAACTCTACAAAGAACTGAATATTTTCTGTGTTCGGCAGTAAAAGAGGCACAACAATTAAAGGAACGACAATTTGTGAGCACTGTTTAATAAATGAATTTTCCTGTTAACTGAGGCTGGTAATTATGCAAGGCTGCGCTGAAAGCTTGACGGCTGGTGATTGCGCGCGAGCTCACTTTGATGTGGCTGCATTGAACCCAAAATGCTGGGTTTCTGCTGCTTCTGCACTGCGCGAATGAGTCATCTGCTTGCGCGACATGCAGTGACCGGCCTCAGTACAGTTAACGTACTGTGGCTGAACTGCAATGCCCGTAGCACGGCCGTATGTCCGGTAGCTGTAGTCCGGCTGGAGTCCGACGGCCGCATCTCGGCTGTCCTCCAACGGACGTACTTCGGCCGTACACGGGTGGCTTTAGAATGGCCGGAGCCCTACGGCTGGAATCTGGCCGTATGACCGTAAGCCGGTCGACTGGCCGACGGATACTGGCCGTTGGACAGCCATGGGAGTACGGCCGTATACGGCCAAAAGGCCCACATTTGGACATGGGCCGAACATGGCTGCCGGAAAACGGCCGGACAGAAAATCACCGGCCAAAGTACACCGGCCTGTTTTAGGCCGAACAGTCCTGTGCTCCCTGGGTCGTTCTCACTGAGCATGCGCCGTACGTTAAGCCGCTTCTTCGTTTAGCGGACGGAAGACGAGCGCGCGCTATTTCAGCGAAATAGAGTGCGTACGTAAGGCCGCTTGCGTTTCCAACATGGCGGCAAGTAGCGCTACAGTCACCCACGGTTCCGCTTTTCTGTCGACAGTAATTTGCTTATGATACGGAAAGTTCCTTCCTCCTATGTTTTTAAATACGTCGAGTGCTTAGCACATCAACCTCGCGCAGCTCTATATCGTCGTGACATCGCTCACTGTCCAAACGAAGCTTTGTAGCCAAGCCAGCGACCGAAGTGGTGTGTGAGTGTGTGTGTTGTAGGCGCGTTCGCGATGAGATGCGACGTTGTGCTTCTGCGGTGGCCAGTGCTTCCCATGCTCTGGATTATCTTTCTCGAGCGATGTACGACTCAACCTCGCATCGAGTATGTACAGTGTGCGGGCTAAGAGCTTTCTTGGCTTCCGCGCCAGAGTTTAAGTGACTGGCTGTTGGACCCCGCAAACCGAGCGCGAAGTGAGTGCCGAATTTGTGACGGGCTGGAGGAGGCAACCGATCGCCTGTCAATCGCGCTGCGGACTTGCAACGCTTGTCGTGACGTTGTGTTCGTTCGAAACGCAACTCTGGATTGTTTTGAAGTTGAATAAAATGTATGCGCCAAAACTGGGCATTCGGTTCAGGGCGTTCTGTGACATTGCACGAAAGAAGTTCCGCGGGACTTCCACGCTTTCTTTATAGAAAGTACTCAGGTAAGAGAATATTTATGTCTTGCTGTGGCCTTATTGCATTCAATACGAACGGGAAAGCGTTTGCTTGCACTTGTTTGACTAGTCGTGAAATGTCCAAGCACTCCGGCGCTCCGCTAGTAGATCAGCCGGCGAGAGATTTCGCAAAACATTCGAGAGATCGCGCTGCATGCATTAGCGTGGCGCTACGCAAAACTGATGAGGCGCTCTACTAAAACTCCCCTTAGCGCTCCACTAAAAAATTTTAACGTTTGGCGTACGCTAAAACAACAAACGCTGTACTTTTACTACAGCGTTTGTTGCTTTTTCGCAGGGGGATAAAGCGATCTTCGAGACGTACGAATCCTGGATTTTACATGATACAATACCCATGATTGCCAGATAAATTGTATTCAGCCTTCTCAAACGTTATTTCGTGATTATTTAACTAAAACAAGGAACTTAAGCAAAATTCTTACAAATAATTACCTCAGTAATTAAAACTACCTCTACAAAAACGTTTATTGTAATTAAGATCGAATTAGCGGAGAAAGAGTAATTGCGTAGTTCAGGCTCGTTTTGATTTTCTTTAGGTGTACGAGGAAGTGGCAAGGCCTTTCCGCCTGCTTGCGTAGTGTGTGTGTGTGCAGTCTCCAGCTGACATCTGCGTGCGTGCAAAACTTGTACAACTGGTACAACTCAGATGCACGCGCTAATCAAGTGCCTCCCCGGGCGCTTGCGAGGCCGTCATTGGTTTCTTCACGTTAAGCACCCTATCTATTGCCCCTGAACTGACGCCGGAACAGCGATTCCGATCTGACCTTGACTACAGCAAGTTCACTGCAAGCTACGAAGTGCAAGCCAGCGATCGTTCCCGTTGGAAGAGAAATAAAAGGAGCTTTTATAATCGTTCGGTTCGAGTTGTTTTATTCATGGAAGTTCTTACAGCTCTCTGTGCTTCGAACTTTCGCGCAAACGTTCGGGAAGGTAGAACGAAAAAAGCGATAACGAAATGCGGTTTCTTTTTTAATCAGTCACAATCAGTCTATAAGTCAATGTTCTCTCCTCGCGCGCTCTGTGCGGCAAATTACTGCCCATTCAGTAATGCCCATTGAGTCCCGCCAGCTTTCCCTTTGAAGCAGTGGAAAGCAGCTAGAACTTGGCGAATACACATCAGAAGGGGAAACGGGACAGGCTGCACACTGTATTTCACATACTCCCTTGTCATGCATTCTGCCACTTCGTTGGCCTGCTATCGACCGCGCTCTTTCGTTCCTGTGATTCAAAGGGCCGCGACTCATAGGCAATATCAGCGTTGGCCCATGCGATGACAATTTTTTTTGCGTGTCAATAAAGGTTTTACATTCAGCTAAAGCCACAGTTCACTTCGTTTGTAAAGCATTGAAGGAGTCGCAAAATGTCGCAGAATGGCAAATAAAGCTGCACAGCGCAAAAATGCACGGAGATCATGACGGAGATTCATTTTTCTGTGCGCCCCGGTACGGATCAGCTCATCCATCGGCGTCCTCCCGCATGCGATCAGTCGCATTCGAGCTTGCGCGCAAGTGTTGTGTGAGCGTTGCCACATCTTGCTCAAATAGTCTGAGTACTTATAAGTCACACGCTAAACCAACAACACGTCGGTTACCTACCAAGAGAAGATAAACTACGCAATGCTGTCGACGCCGCCTACACAAAATCCGCCTGGCCAGCGGTCCGCCATATTACAATTAATCCCGGCATGCTTCTCTAGCCGGACGCGGAAACGGCACAGTACCACGTTGCCAGATTACAACCTATCGCTTTAGCCATTGGTAGTAAGCAAAAGCTCAGCTGGCAACCTTCAAATCGTTGTATCATGTCTGCCGCTGTGTGTCGTGCGGTTCCAATGCATTGGCTCAGCGGCGCGCTTTCCCTCTTTAGTCAGTATATTATCTTTATTCTATTGTGTCGCTAAACGCGCTCTACTAAAGAAACAAAGCCCAAGTGTTTATCTACTTAACGCTCCGTCCCGTCTGTAACGCCACCACTTATTTCAAACGTTTCACACAACGCTAGCAACAAAATACGACCTATGTGCCTTTTCACAGATATGCTGGCAAAACTAATGAAGCGTGATATTTCGTTAGTAATGACTTTGAGATGAACGATACTCACGAGGGGAAGGCGATGGACAAGGTCGCAACGGCAACGGTCTAAATAGCGTTGCATCGGTGACAACTGCCTTCGCGCTTTCGACTCGCTGAGCTCTTGCAGACGAATTGAGTTCACAACATAATTCACACGACTCCACACAGTCTGCATTCATTCATAGTAAAAGTAGGCATTTGAGTAAAATTCAAGGCTCCCATCCTGTTACACGTTTAAACTGAACGGAGCAGCACGCGTCTGACAGTTGCATTGTTGCACGCCGAAGGTCATGACCAGTGGATTGGATTGTCTCATATGCTCTGGCTTTATAGCACCGTCGTTATTTTGCGGTCTCAAAACAACATATCGAACAGTGAACTTTTCAAAGGTTGAAACTGTAGCGTTAGTATACATTTTGTGTACTAATGTAGTTTTTATCTGAACGGGAGGAATCCATGCCACACTTTGGGCATTGCGGGTATAATGAAGCAGACCAGAGTTCGCAGACGGCGCTCACGGCTCTGATACAAATAAAAGAACATTGTTGGCCGCGAACCTCTAGCCTTAGATAAAATCCGTTCTTTATACGAAATTTTGCTGACTAAAATAAAACAGAGATGATTTATCTGCCTAAATCTCGCATTGCTAATTCGAGTAGTCCAACGTTAGCAAATGGCGCGAAATTCAAACAACAGAAACAAAAGCGCACAGGTTGCATGTTTGATAACTCTTGACATTACGTGTGTATTAGTTGAAATTGAAAATATAACGCATAAAGTCAACGTCTTACTTCATAAACCATTACTAGGAACGTCCATTTCCTATCCCAACAGCTTATTCAGCCTCGCGAACCATTCCGACTGCAGCACACGGTTTTTGTTTTCTTCAGGGAAGTGCGCTAGCTTCGTTATCGGCTCTTTTTGCTTCTAGAATTTGGGAAACACACGTGTATGATGCTTAAGTATGTAGTATTTTTCTACTGATTATTAAGCCTCAAAAGAACAAAAGGTGCGAGATTTTGGCGAAACACGAATGGACACTCCTATTTTTTTGTGGCAGCATAGCCTTTTACTAAGCCATCTGAAATAGCTGAGCCCAATGCAAGGAGTGATTGCCATCTTGACATCACTTACCATAAAATGTTTGCTTCACCTCTTTAATAAATGAACACTCCAGTTTGTGTGGCAAAATAGTTTAATATTGGAACCAAGCTGAATTGTGGTGCACAGTTAGAAAACTTTAACATCAAATGGAACAATTTCAAGGAGAATGAGCTATCCGAATTTGTGCTTTAATTGTGTGCTCCAGAAGTAGCATAGTAAAGCTCAGGACTAAAATGAACTCCAATGAATCATAAATGCTCTAAAGTTACAAAATCGTAAAGTGCCAACCTTGAAGGTCTGCTAGTCTTAAAATCAGCGATGCCCTTTTCAGACAGGGTATTTCACCTGCCTTCGAGCTCATATGTTCGGGTGGGTGTTGCTAGAATTAATTTCAAAACATGGCAAAGCGTTTTTTAACAAAAAAACATTGATGGACATTAAAAATGCTTGTTGATATTTTTTTCTAAAATTTCGGATCTTTGCACTGCCGGGCTGTTTATTAAGCTCTTGGTTGGAAGAGAAAAAATACCAACAAAATTCCGCCCGCACGCAAGCGTGCATTTCGGGAAGAGCGCACGGCTTCATTCAGGCTTTTGTGGGCTTCCGCCACGTCAGTGGCTCACAAAAATGAAATACTGAGCGCAGAAAATACAAGTGCATGTGAGCGTAAATCACGTGAGGAGCGCCGGGCATCACCCAGGCTTGCGCGTGGTCTTACGCCACATGAGGGGCACTCAAAAAAGGAAAGAAATTACCGAGTGCATGTGAACGTGGGCCTCGGGACGAGCACCCGGCATCATCCAACTTGCCCTTCTAGAACACTCTGCCCAGCGTTTGTGACGTGATCTCTCACGTGCTGTTCTACTTTCCAGTTCACGTACGGTCGCGACGGAAGTAGGCAGCACCAAACACCTCGCGCTGCAGGCGCCTAGTTCGCGAACCCGGTAGCCGCTGTTTCGAGCACATGCTGCACGGCCCACCTTGTCAAATATGTTTAAGCCAACTGACGAAACGATCCCGATCGGCCACTCATGGAGACCATTCAGGAGCAAGGCAGGAAATCCATGTCAGGTGCAACAGCCGGGTCTCCGACGAATGGAGAGAGATAGAGAAAGAAATTACTTTATTTTCCAAGCAAGTTGAGTAGGAACGCGTGGTGGCGGCCGGCCGAACGTTGGCGACGGCAGTTGCGCCTCGGTCAACAAGAAGTAGCTGCGCCCCTGGTTGCGAGCCGCCGTGCGCGTCTTCCCACTGCTCGACGCTGGAGATGGGTGGAATGGGCTAAGAAGACAGGCCCACATGCCGTGGCTTAGTGCGTTCTGGGAGTCACAGAGGGGACAGTTGGGTGCAGGGAACTAAGAGGAGTAGGTCTTGTGGAGGAGGGATCGACGGGCGAGGGAGTTGGTCTGAAGGACCCGCCAAAGGGGCTTCTAAAAGTTGGTGAGGGATGTGTGGGCAGTGGGAAAACAGCAGCGGGAGAGCCGTTAATGCTCCGTAGCTTCTTGATACGAGAGCAGACGATCGCGTGCCGACCGACACTGTGTTAGAGAGCAGGAGTGAGCCTAGCACGGCTGTTTAGTTCTCGTGCTTCTTTGTGGGCCGCCTGGTTGCCTCCCACCCCAGTGGGGGCCGGGGTCCAGACGATGTCGAGTGGTTGAGTACGGGGATTCTGGAGAATCGTGAGTGGTGTAGCCGAAACTCTACCACGAATGAAGTTTTGTATGGCCGTCTTCGAATAAGTGATTATAATGTGTGGTGGCAGCCTGGTGATGCGGGCCAGGGCTAGTTCCGCCTCTTTTGTCGTTGCGGGGTAAGATGTCCGTACGGTGAGGAAAGTGACCGGGGGAGAGAGCCCGCCAGCTTCTTCCTATTCCTCCAGCCTTTCACCATCGGTACAAGTTGAGGAAATTTTTTTGTTGCGTATGTGGCTGAACAGTGTCGCCAGCGATTTGTCAGGTAAGCATTTGTATTTTCATTACGAAGGTAGAACGACCAAGCAAAATTGTGGTTTCACTGAATAAAAACACCTATAAGCATCAAAGTTTGTTCAGGCATATGTTGAGTCTGATCTATTTGTTATGTCCTCCGCATTTATATTTCCGTAATAGCAATATTGGTGGATTACAAAACTTGCACAAAACTCTCGGTACAAAACCCATACAAAACACATACAAAACCCCTCGGTAACTTGAACACAGTACGCCGGTGCAGAATTCGAAAAAAAGACAAGCAGGTATAGCTAAAATAGGTGTAACTGCAATAGACATGCAACGAAGGAAAAAACGGACATACCAGCAACATCTGAACAACGTACGGCGAAACATGTCTAAATACTATCCACAAATGAAGTAGCAGCAACATCGAAACTATGTCTTGAGCATACCTGAAAGAACGTCCGACATTAAGGTACCAGCAACGTTATCTCAACATCCAAAATTTTTTATAAAAATATTGCACGTTGTACGAATGTCTAATAGAGATACTGCTGGGGCATAGACGTTCGGATCTTTTTGGGACGTCGCAGAGATGTTATTAGTTTGCTGGAAAGGTACGGTTGGCACGATCGGCCCAACCATTAGTGTGTGGGTGATATGGGGTAAAGTGTCGGAAATGCACTTCAAAGAGGCGTAGGAGCTCTTCAAAGACATGTGCGGTGAACTGGCGTCGACGGTCACTGAATACGATTTTAGGATGCCCATGACGAAGTAACATACCCCGAAGTAAAAAATGGCAGATTTCAGAAGCACTGGCAGGCGATAGAACAGCCGTATCGGCAGAGCGCGAGAGGTAAATCATGCACACAGCGATCAATGTGTTTCCACTCAATCAGCCTGGGAAGGGGCCGAATCAATCAATTCCAACTTCTTCAAAAGATGGAAATGGTAGGCTGTCTGGCTGAAGGCGACCTGCTGGAGCAGTCGTTGAATTATTGTACCGTTGGCATGTGTACAAGAGGCGAGGTTGCGTTGAGACACCTTACGCATGCTTGGCCAGTAAAAAAGTTGTTGGGTGTGGTGCAGAGTTCGGGCGAGCCCAATGTGGCTTGATGTGACGTCTTCATGCATAAATGTAAGGACAAGGCTTTTAAATTTTCGGGGGACCACAATAAGGAGACGACACCCAATGACTGAGTAATTCTTCTTGTACAGCAAACCTTTATGAAAACAGCAACGGCTTGTATGGTTCCGGCCTTCTGCTGCAGCGAAAACGCTCTCCAAACTTTTGTCTCTTCACTGCTCCCTCTTAAAAACCTTGCCGGCCAACGAATGAAGTTGGTGGCCGGTGAGTCTTATGGCGAAAATCATGAGTGTTAGGGCGGTGCCACACTGGATGGTGTTGCTGATATCGGGGGGCTTGACGGCGACGGTGGAAGATGCGAAATTTGTCCAGGAATGCCACAATGGTAGCACATGGTGAGTTGTCACGCAGGGTCAGGGGAGTACTCGCCGCAGGCATTGATAAAACGTCTGAAACGCTGAGGAAGGTGATGGTACTGCTCAAAATGAATTCTGTCGCAGGTTGGGTTGAGGACGGTAACAGGTTGAGGCCTCTCATCATGAGTGGAAAATATCTGGAAACTTTGGAAAAAAAGTGCAGTCTTCACCCTTGGAAATTTTCATTGTGTGTTGGCGGTGGCTTGTGCTGTATCGCTTACATTCCTTTTTAGTTGAATGATTTCTTTTCTAATCCAGCGATTAGCTATTTCCTTCTTCTTGACTTTAAAAGGCACGTATTTCGCTGTGCATTTAGAGCTGAATATTTAAACCCAAGCTGTAAATTGTTAACAACCACACAAGGCTGGCGACTATCCACAACAGAGTGTCGGTAGCACAAGTCTAACTCTTCAAGTATCGCTGTCTCGTCAGCTATATATAAATCCCTGTGTAATGAAGGCGCACTAATGTTACCACGTGGTTGGTTCATTGTCAGCCCAAGCCTAACAATGACATGGACAGATATTCCTAGCAAAATCTCTGATTCGTAAGGACTTTTAATACGGCTATCTCTGAAGAATAAAACAGCCAAAATAGATCTGCTGTCGCTCTGAACGGCAGCATAGTTGTACACTACCTGTTGGAGACCATGACAGAAACACATGTCAATGAACGAAGAGGCTGACTGGGGCTCACGACCCACTGGTAATAATTCGTTCCAGTCCACGAGTCGTAAGTTAAAATCACTAGCTACAATTACGCTCTTGTGCTGTATCCTGAGCTCGTGGATAAATCATTTACTTTAATCAAAAAAACTTACATTGGATCCAGGTGGCCTGTAAGCTCCTCCAAGCACTATCTCAAAAACATTAGTATAAACTTTGCACCACATTGTTTTAATATCTGATGGATGTTGTGTAGAACGCCATTGTATTGAGAAAAAAACAGCCACACTCCGCCGCGACTACGGTGATCTTTCCTCATTATTTTTATCCGGGTGGGCAAACTTCACGACCTTCTATGCGGTCTGAAACCACGTCTCAGTGATAAAACGCCGTCTGGTTCGTGCTCAATCCCTATGTGCTCTAACTGTGCACTTTTATCAGGAATTCTACCTGACCTAATATTGAACAGTAGCAATCTGTCAAGCTTATCAAGTCAATCCTGCGATGACGCATGAGCTACGTTTGTTTGTTGTATTGAATGGGAGAGGCCAGAACACGTTTTTCTGTGACGCCATTCCACACATACGCAATTCCGTCCACCTTTAGCTTTTTGAACGAGAAAATAACTTTCATGCCGTTTTTTTCGGTGCAGGCCCTCAACCAAACATTTTTTCGCTTCCTTCTGACATAACTTTAGTCCATTTAGGTCCTTTTAAGCTAATTAGCATTCTGCAGCACTTCGGCTTTGTCAACGACATTGGATTGCCGAAGTTTAATAGGTGTAGACGTATCCGGAGAAGGCCTGCCAAGCCGGTAAAGTTTTGTGACGCCGGTGACTGAAACGTTAAGCTTTCTCTGAAACACTTTGTCCAGTCCCTTCGCTCTCAGGTCATCTTCCGTTTCAGCTAGATTTTTCTTTATGGTCTTTACAATCGCGTTGTTGTTGCTACTTCGTTTTCCCAAATTGTCCAGCCTTCCCCCTTTTTTCTGTCCAGTTCACCTCCAGTTCACCACATTATCCTTTACGGGCTTTACAATCACGTTGTTGTTTCTATTTCGTTTTCCCAAATTGTCCAGCCTTCCCCCTTTTTTCTGTCCAGTTCACCTCCAGTTCACCACATTTTCCTTTATGGCCTTTACAATCACGTTGTTGTTGCTATTTCGTTTTCCCAAATTGTCCAGTCTTCCCCCTTTTTTCTGTCCAGTTCACCACATTTTCCTTTACGGTCTTTACAATCACGTTGTTGTTGCTACTTCGTTTTCCAAAATCGTCCAGCCTTCCCCCTTTTTTCTGTCCAGTTCACCTCCAGTTCACAACATTTTCCTTTATGATCTTTACAATTACGTTGTTGTTGCTATTTCGTTTTCCCAAATTGTCCAGCCTTCCCCCTTTTTTCTGTCCAGTTCACCTCCAGTTCACCACATTTTCCTTTACGGTCTTTACAATCACGTTGTTGTTGTTACTTTGTTTTCCCAAATTGTCGTTTTCCCCACCTCCCAAATTGTCCTTTTTTCTGTCCAGTTCACCTCTTTTTCCGCGCTTTTTTTTACAGTTCTCCGCAGCCCCTGGTAAAAATTAAAGCGAAAAAACGGGTTCTCCAATCACTTACACCGTGCTCTACAATTATTGTATCGCACAAGGGAATGTTTTTTTTCTTTTCCATGTAACTTTCCACTGTCCACAACATCGTCTTGTAGAGGCCATGCTGTCGCTTGCGTCATCAACCCCTGATATTTGTTTCAATTGAATCCCCTTGTTACAGTGATTGTTATTTTTAAACCAGAATTCGATAAGTTCAGGGTAATTATACCGGAACGGAGGCGTAATATTAAATTTCCAAACTAGTAAATATATCTTAAAACCAGCGTAAAATGTAATCTAACCACTTGACTTAACGATTCTACTGAACGATGGCTGTGTGTAGTTACAGTTATAATTTTCGTGGTTCATAAAAAAATACGCAACCCATTTTGTTCTCATTCTGAACAGAAAGTCTTGTCGTATGTTAAGTCACAATTCATCAATTTTTCTTCAGTTCCTAACGGCGTAGGCATTTGAAAGCCCGCACATCCTTACAGTTAGTAAAAGTAATGGCAAACCAAGTGCAATACACACAAAAGAGAAAAAAGCAATGAACGATTCATCGAACGTTGTTATATAAAGCACTTAAGTTATATCAAATAAAAAAAAACAGCAGCATCTTTACAATACCCACAAATCATTTCCACTGGCTCACGCCGAAATCTCTAACTCAAAAAAAGAGTCTCGAGCATTCTATTTTTGTACGAATAAAGAGACTCCGAAGGAAGTGAGACCTGATAGAGAAAGCACAGCGTAGGACGGCCCGGATAAGTCTCTTCCAAGCAGCGGCCCGAAAACTCACTCCAAAGGAGGGCGAGCAAAAGTCGAGAAATATTGGCAGTAGCGGCTGAATAGTGCGGCAAAAAGCAAAGAGAGTACTAAGGAAACGAACGACGAGTACTTTCGCCCTCTTTCTCAACCTTCTTCCGCCTGTCTCGTGAAAGTTTTCTTATCTTTAGAGGCCTTCCAGCATTCTTTCCGAGGCGCAACAAACAAGCGCTGACCCAGAGCTTCTCAAATGCTCTTTGCAATGTTTGCTCCGTCCGAGATTTACCTTGCCATTTTTTGCAGCATACTGTAAAATAATTAAGAAATTGATGTCGACGTCCAAGACGAGGTAGCCATGATAACTTCATTGCCTTATGATGACTCCATTGTAGCTGCGTAGGTTCACAGTTTTGGCGACTGGTGTTACGGCATTTGTAATATTTGCGTTTGTTGACATTAAATTTCTCAACCATTGAAACGCAAACTCGCCTCTAGTTCGCCCTAAAGCACGTTAACAGCCTTTGTTTTATGGGTAGGGGTGGGGGGGGGGGGGTCGGCAGTGGGGGGAGGGGTTGGTTGATTGATTAGGTGCCACAACGCAGGCGATGAAGCGCACCATAGTGGACGGCTCCGGATTACTGTTGACCACCTGGGGATCTTTAACGTGTGCCGGAATATCGTACACACGGGAGTTTTCGCTTTGGGCCTGCATAAGAAAAGCGGCCACCGCGGCCGGGAATCAAACCCGCGACCTCGTGCTCAGCGTAACAACAATTAACCCACTAAGCCATTTTTTGGGGGGCACTGATTATCAAACAAAATTCCCCTGAAAAATTCTAAAAATCATATCATAAAACATCAAAACAATTGTCATTGGACCTTTATTTTCTGTCTTAGTTTAACGACCATGCCATAAATAGACGGAACAATAAATACCGTATTAACGCTCTTTCTCTCTCTCGGCGTGAAACAAACATCTATTTTATAGGAGCGTCAAGTATATTATTTTTCGTCGGGTTTTGGATGCCTGTGTCCGTTTTGTTGTGTAGAAAGCCGCCCGCGGTTGTCATTCCAAAGTAACAAATTGGTGGCAAGTTAAATTTACTTACATTGTTTGCGTATTTCTTGAACGTTTTCGTGGATTATTTTAATTGAACGAATAATAGGATGTTACCCCTGATCAACATGTCGTTGCTTTAGCAGAGCGTCGTGTTGATTTTCGTGATAGGCGTGAAGTCCAAGCGCATAATTTTCGGTTTTTGCAATCGCTGAGGATTACGTAAGCGCTTTTCTTTCCTAGTTTACTAGGTTTTTCATCAGTTAGTTTATACTCGTTTGCTCCTAGTCCAAGTGCGTTTGTACTTCTTCAGGATTGAGAATATTGCGTTCGATGTTTGAATGTTCGCAGCACCACGACGTGTAGAAACCGCGAATTTTTGACTAGACTACGATTGCTAGCGAACGCTGTTTCTTGTTAAAAATCAGCGCTACAAAAAAAAAGACAGAAGGACCAGTTAGAGACATGCGCAGCGCTCTGTATGTCCCTTAGTTCTCTTTGTGTGTGTTTTTATTGCATTGTAATTTTAACACGCGGAACCAACTAGCCCAGACGTCAACCTGACTAAGTCGTTCTGTGCCTGTTGTCAGAATTTAGGGCAATCTTAGTCTTAATTTGATAGCCACACTAAACTTTTGTAATCAGTACGAAGCTTACTTCATCCTTTCTTTATTGCAGGGCTGACGCATAAATCTTTAGGTGCATGCATCGCTAATTAGGGAATGTCTAATTGCCTTGATTTTGCTCAGTACAACCGATACTAAAGACTGCATTTTGCCGTAAAGAAGCACGTATTAGGCCCTTTTCGTTCCCAGCTTTTTTTTGTCTATGTCACTTGACCGGTTTCACTGGCAATTCATAAAATTGCCGTTATGGACATTCTCGCCACCAATTGCCATGCCATGCCTGTGGAGGTATTTCCGCCTAAAGAACCCAGGCTATATCAATGTTTGAAATGGCATATTAAACAGAACCCCCTCATCAGAAGGGTATTCTGCGGATTTCTTACTTTGTAACATTCATGTTTGAACATTGAAGGCAGCATAATGTTTTCGATCATACAGCGCGCCAACGAAAAAAAAAACTGGCATTGAGTATTTTGATCCATGCATTGAAAAATTGGCAGTGTACCACCCAATATGCTGATGTTTTAATATTCCCGTTTTGGTCCCGCCATATTCCCAAACCGAACGTTTCTTTTCGGAGATCATCGGTTTGCATCACGCTGCCTGTGGGATGCAGATAGCTATTTTATTCTTTTGCAGAGTCTCGTCATCTATCAGCTTTCTACACGTCACCGCTGATTACCAAGTCCACTCCATGAGAAACACGCGAAAAATGACATTTTATCAATATGGGGTCCATATTGACGCGGTTAGTTCACCCTACATTTCCCAAAAATTGTTCTGAATCGAACATTCTCCTATGAAAAGCCCTGATGTCAACTATCAACCAGACACATACGTTGTTGGCACCCGCATTTCTCTAAAGTACTCCCGCTAAACGCCATTAAACAATCAACTTTCCAATTGAGGATACATCGCCTTCTTAGCAGATACATAAAGTTCGTGTGTTTTAATGAGAAATTGCTACATGCATTCATACCTCAGCAAAGTTGGCGCGGCTCACTCAAACTCACTCACAACTTTTTTTTTCGAATCACCACTTACTCAAACTCAGACTCAATGCTGAGCAGCACATCTGCGCTCATTCAAACTCAAACTCACATTGAGCGCAAAACTCAGAACGCACACGGACTCAAAACTCAAAATGTACTCAGAACTCAAAATGTACTCAAACTCAATATGGACTCAAAACTCAAAATGTACTCAAACTCAAAACGGACTCAAAACTCAAAATGTACTCAAAAACTCAAAATGTACTCAATACTCAAAGTGAACTCAAAACTCAAAATGTACTCAAAACTGAAAATGTACTCAAACTCAAAATGTACTCAAAACTCAAAATGTACTCAAAGCTCAATATGTACTCAAACTCAAAATGGACTCAAAACTCAAGATGGGCTGAGAACTCAAAATGAATTCAGAACTCAAATGGCCTCACAACTCTCTCATGCTAGGAATTTACTCGGGGTCAGATGGACTCTGATTTCATTAGCAGTCAGTGTGTTCAAATTCACGCGTGGTAAAAATATTGCGGGTGCAAATTCGTGAGCTCAAACTCTTGCATTAGCCACGACATGACACCGTAGCTCCTGTGAGGTCGGAAATAATTTTCGTTGCAGATTTATTACAGCTATACCTGCTGCCCATGAAGAGTAGCGCTGGTCGGAAGCAATTGTACGTATACATTGAATACCAAACTCTTGATGTAGGCTCCGTGTTCGTGTTCATGACCGAGGCGGTCCAGGCTCGATGATTGCTGGGTCCCCAGGTTGAAACAAGCAAAATTGGGTGAGGGGGCGTGCGCTCACTGCACCGTGCATTTATGTCGAAGCTGTTTAGGGTTATGGCTCCGTGCATTCTTGCTCTGCATCCCTGAAAAAACGCCTTGTGTCAAAGCGAACTGTCCCCGCGAATCTCTGAAGCGCGAGGCGTTCATGGATACACCTTTGCTGTTTTATTGCGTAGCATTCTTTGCCGAGTACACCCCTCCCCCAATATCCGCCATGATCTTGTAACGCCCTGCAAATACACAAAAATGCAGATATGACAGAAGTTCAACCTGTAATCATTATTTAAGCGTTAATGTAGAGAATTGATAAAACTAAATGTTAAAATCTAAAAAAGAAATAAGAAAAATATCGAAAAGGGCGAACGATGTAACACCAGAGTCATAGACTGTCTAGATTGGGTGAAAATGCAGAGAGGTGCGGCGCTAAAGGATGTGGGGTATCAAATTGAGGGTCTCGACGAGGGAAATCACGTGGGACAAACAAAAAAGTGCCTTGTTGTTTGCTGAGGCACTTGTATTAGTTTTTATTAGCATTTGCTAGGTGGGATGAGCTCTCGTAGCTCGGAAAAACACCATGCTGTCGTTGCAAGCAATGACCGCCACCGTACCCAGCCGTTAAATTCCAGCATGCACACGTGTGAGTGTGTGTGTGTGTGTTTGAGAGTGTGTGAGTGAGAGAGTGAGGGAGTGTGTGAGAAAGATATTGAGCGAGAGACAGTGAGAGTGCGAGAGAGTGAGTGAGAGAGAGTGAGAGTGAGAGAGTGAGAGTGAGAGAGTGAGAGAGTGAGAGAGTGTGAGAGTGTGAGAGTGTGAGAGTGAGAGAGTGAAGGAGTGTGAGAGTGACAGAGTGTGAGAGTGTCATATTGTGAGAGTGAGAGAGTGTGAGAGTGTGTGAGAGTGAGAAAGAGTGTGAGAGTGAGAGATTGTGAGTGAGAGAGAGAGTGTGAGAGAGAGTTAGCGTGAGAGAGTGAGTGAGAGACTGAGAGTGAGTGAGATAGTGAGAGTGTGAGAGAGAGTGTGAGAGTGAGAGTGAGTGGAGTGTGAGAGAGTAAGAGTGAGAGATTGAGGCAGCGAGAGAGTGAGAGTGAGAGTGTGAGAGTGAGAGTGTGAGTGAGGGTGTGAGTGTGAGTGTGAGTGTGAGTGAGAGTGTCAGTGAGAGTGAAAGTGAGAGTGTGAGTGTGAGTGAGAGTGAGAGTGAGGGTGAGAGTGTCAGTGTAAGCGTGAGTGACAGTGAGAGTGTGAGTTTGAGTGAGAGTGATAGTGAGAGTGTGAGTGTAAGCGTGAGTGAGAGTGTGAGTCAGAGTGAGAGTGTGAGTGTGAGTGTAAGTGAGAGTGACAGTGAGAGTGTGAGTGTGAGTGTGAGAGGAGTGAGAGTGAGAGTGATAGTGAGAGTGATAGTGTGAGTGTGTGTGAGTGTGAGTGCGTGAGTGTGAGTGTGAGTGAGAGTGAGAGTGTGAGTGAGAGTGAGAGTGTGAGTGTAAATGAGAGTGAGAGTAAGAGTGAGAGTGAGAGTGTGAGTGGGAGGGGAGTGTGAGTGTGAGTGTGTGAGAGTGTGAGTGAGAGTGTGAGTGTGAGTGTGAGTGAGAGTGTGTGAGAGTGTGAGTGTGAGTGTGAGTGTGAGTGTGTGAGAGTATGAGTGAGAGTGTGAGTGTGAGTGTGAGCGTGAGTGTGAGTGAGAGAGTGAGTGAGAGTGAGAGTGAGACTGTGAGTGTGAGTTTGAGTGAGTGAGTGTGAGTGAGTGAGGGAGCGTGTGAGTGCGAGTGTGTGTAGCTTTTGCTATATACCTTTTGCTATATCCTCATAATTATAACCAGAAAGCATTTTTATATTTGTCCCACGTGATCCCCCTCGACGACACCTATAATTTGATACATTTCATACCCCACACACCCTAGCAGGGTCATATGGAATTCATACCAGTCAAACTAACAATGACTCTCATGACTGTAACCAGGACGCATTATTTAAGTGTCCTACGTGATTCCCCTAACTGGAACCTTCAATTTGACGCCCCACAGGCTTCAGCGGCCTCACCTTGAATTTAACCCAATCTATGACTCATAATGACTATCTCATCATTCGAACTACGAAGCCTTGTACCACGTGATTCCCCTCGTCAAGACCGCAAATTGGATACCCTACACGCCCTAGCGGGATCACTTCGAATTTTACCCCAATATAAGACTCGCCATGATAATCCAAGTGTTATAACCAGGAAGCATTTTTGTATTTCTCCCACGTGATTCCGCTCATCAAGACCATTATTTGATACCCATCACATCCTACCAGAATCAATTTGAATGTTAAACCAATCAATGGCTAGCCATTGCTATCTCATGATATAGCCTTACCACATTTTTGTCCCAAGTGATTTCCCTTATCGGAACCTTTAATGTGATGCCTCGGACACCCAGTGGCATCATTGGGAATTTTCACCTAATTTATGACCCATTTTGACTATGTCATGATAATAATCAGAAAGCACGTGATTACCCTCATCGAAACCTTTAATTTGATACGCCACACGTCATGAACTTGAATCTTAACCAAATCTATGACTTACCATGACAACGTCATAATATATCCATAACGCATTTTCGTCCCGAATGATTCCCCACATCGAGACCTTGAATTTGATTCCCCGCATGCCCTCGCAGCGTCATTTTGAATTTAACCCAATCTATGACTCATTATGACTGCCTGATGACTACAATCAGGAAGCATTTTTTTATTTACCCCGCGTGATTCCGTTAATTCGGACCTTTCATTTGATACCTTACACGCCTTAGCCTCATCAGTTTCACTTTTCACCCAATCTAATGTGGTCATTATTCCGTCTTCAGAGGCACTGCCCAGTCAATTCAGCTAATTCATTTGAAATAGCAGAAAGAAAAGCCCCCGCCCCTATTTCCCCCTGGCTCTCACCTCTTCCTTTGTGGCCCCTAGTATATCAAGCCGTTAACAGTAGCAGGCGAACAACCAGCACGCCAGCGCCGCCGTGTGCTTTCCCACCACCCTTTCCCACGCTCTTTGTGGATCCGTCAAGAGGAAAAGTTAGACAACCCTTTTTTATGACCTCACCAGTCAATTATCACTCACGCGCCCAGCCGCGAAAATTAGGTATACAGCAAGTGCTTATGGCAATGAAAATTCAACAAGAAACTAAAAAAAATCAGACACCCCTTTCTCCCAACCGATCATGCAGATCGCGATTGGTGCCGTACCCGCAACTACCCTGAATTTCGAGTCCACAGTGACGCATGAAACTTAACAGCCAACCATAGCTGCCTGCTAGGCTACTCATATGTACTCAAACTCAAAATTGACTCAAAACTCATATGTACAAAGAACTCAAAATATACTCAAAACTCAATATGTCCTCAAACTCAAAATGTACTCAAACTGAAAATGTACTCAGAACTCAAAATAGACTCAAGCTCAAAATGTACTCAGAACTCAAAATGGACTCAAACTCAAATTGTACTCAGAACTAAAAATGGATTCAAACTCAAAATAGACTCAAACCTAAAATGTACTCAGAACTCAAAATGGACTCAAACTCAAAATGTACTCAGAACAGAAAATGGACTGAAAATTCACTAGGTCTCAGGCGTACTCAAACTCAATCGGGCTCAAACTCAGTCGGGATCACTCGGCTCAAACTCACTCAAGCTCAAACTCACCATGCCACACTAGCCTCGCGTTCACTCAAACACAAACTCACACGTGAGTTTGAGTCCAAATGAGTCTGAGTGAGTGGACTCACGAGTGAGTTCGCCGACCTCTGCATGCATTTGCTACAAGACAGGCTACAAAATTGCTACAAGACAGGCACTTTTGCTACATGCAAAAGTGCCTGTCTTCGTCTTCCAGCAACACGAATGGTGTCATAATGGCAGCGGCTGCAACGAGAAAGAAAGAAAACCCAGTTGCGTTTTTGTTATGTTGAACTCTGGGTTAAAAGAGCAGAAGGAAATTCTGTTACGACTCTCTAGCCATGAACGCCAGCAGAACATAAAAAATTAGCCTTTTGTGTGGCGCCACATGACAGGCGAAAGTTGTGATTGCGAGTAAGCTGCTGTGTAAATGGCTGCCAGTCTGCCTTTTGGGGTAATCCTCATGGAAAGACGAAGACAGGAAAGCTAGAAAAGGTACCCATACAGGATGAAGCATTAAGAAGTCTGGTAATCGCTAGTCTCTCGCCTTCACAATACGTACGTAAAATTATATTCTGGAGAAATGTTCTTTTATGTTCACAATGTATGGTTTCCGTAGAAGAGCGGAAACCGCCTATTACGACTTATGGAGTTCTGTTTAGTACATGGACACTTAAAAAATATCAAACAATCTATTATGACGTATGGAATTATGCTTGGTACATGGACACTTAAAAATATAGCATTAGTTTGTGGCATCGCCTCCTGTATTTTTACAATGAAAAATCCATCAGCTGGGACTGGCCAAGCAAGCTCTCTCCTTCTAACGGGCCAGTCTCCCCCAATATGTAGCCTTAAAAGCGCTTCAATCATGTGACCAGTCCAGCTTGGGGCGACGCGTGGTGAAGAGCGGAAACGTTGGCAAAACATGTTCCGCTGCAGCTCTGAGCATTCTAGCGCTGGCGCGAGCGCCATTTCTTTGACAATCTCAAACATCGGTTGCCTTGGCAACCAGGCACAAGCCGCTCTTGAATCGAGTTGCGGTTGCGTGATCCCGTTTCTGCTCGGGGCCCCACCTCGCGACATGTGGGCACTGAAGGCGTACCACTCACTCCGATTGGGAAGCACGTGATGAGTTTGGCCTTGTAAAAATACAGGAGGCGATGGTTGTGCTCAATTCATTTTCACGTGCCATTCTTAGTGCCACAGCCTGCATCAATGTCTAGGGTCTTTTTTCTTGAATGCAATAAGGAGCCTAAAATTAAGGCCGTTTTTTAGCTCAGAGAAAAGGATTCGGTGGGCGGGAGTTTTTTTAATAATAAGGTAGAGCGAAATAGCTATGATGTTCCATAATTTCTAATAACTCTGAATCCTGCAAATCGGCGTCGTCAGCACGCGGGCTACGATCCCGAAGCCCGGGTTAGGAAAGCCGTAACAAAAACCTTAGAAATAGTTTTTGCCACGTGTGCTTTGTTTTGTCTTGGGCACTAAATTTCTGTGCATGGTGTATCATTTTTTGCTGTTAAAACGCGTGAAAAACTCTCTACCCCAGTCCTAAACCAAACCCCTTGGCTCCGGCTCGGCAAGTATAGTAAGCGCCATGGAGTCCTGTTTAACGACGTCCGGCCGCCTTGCCTTCCGTTGGCGCGTTCGCACATCTTCCGCACTTTCAACTTCATTCACACCTTTCTAGCTCTGTATTCAACTCACAAAGGCCAGGCTAAGGTCCAGCTTCACCACAGTGCACTTCAAAGACCAATTTATGCTGCCAACAATACAATTTTGCTGAATTTCGGCGTCCAGCAAACGATAGGAATTTAAACGGGCACCAAATCGCAAAAACGAAAGAGGGACAACAAGAAGAGGACTACAAAACATTTGAAGTACTCTTTTTCTTGTCCCTGGTCCGTTTTCGCGTTGTGAAGCTCATGGATTACCCACTAGCCGGTTCCCTCACTCTTTTAAGAACTTAAAGATTGATTGGTCTGTGGCAACACCCAATATAAATTTTACTTTCTGGGTTGTAAAGTTCCTGAGCGCGCAAACATTTTTTTTAATCAAACGACACGCCTGTTGCTGTGAATCGCAGAGTTTAATTTGTATGCTGCATAAATTTCTAACCGGAGGGCAATCTGATAATGCGAAACTAAGGGATCAGAAAAAAACACCCCACACTTACATGTTAGGTGTAAAGGTTCAGTGAATTGGAATTTTCTTTGTCTCTTGTACATTGTTTTCCCAATATCAACCACTGTTTTGGTATTTGAGAATGTGCACGCCAGAAGACTTACGTCTTTGTTACGCGTCTTTTGGCAGTTTTGGTTCCTGCAAAGAACCTTTCTGGGAAAATTCAGCAATGCCGGCTTAAACATTATCTCTGAGGCTACCTTTTACAACGTATTTATATTGCGAATTAGGCAATAAATTATCGTCCCCACTTTCGAGAAAGGAGTCATCTTGCACCTTCTGAAGCTTTCCAGTTCTGTGGGAGATATTTATATCGTATTCTTTATATATTCTCTGTTCTTCATCAAGAATTGTGAGATTCATTGCGTGACGCTACACTTGGACTACGAGCAGGGAAATTTGTGGAACGTTTGGAATTCTTCGCCCAACCGAAAGATCTTTAGGGTGCCCTAAAATCTCAACATGCCAGTGCTTTTTTCACAACCATCAGAAAAACCGTGCGACGTCTTGGATTGCACGCGCATCCTTGGGATCATAAGCGCAAAGCCTTAGCTGCTTAGCAACCGACGCAGATCGAGAACATTTATTCTTCCCATAATATCCCAACTAATCTGCGGATGGTACAGCCTTATGTAGGATGCTTCAAAATCGGCAGTATAAATTGGACAGGTAGTAACGTCAGTCCCATTATACAAAAAATATTTACTTTGGCTCAACCAATACTACTACAAAAGTTTCACAAAAACACGAGCATTTTTAAAAGGGGTAGTGCCACCGAGATTTATTAAGCGAAAGAAGATTGCCGTCATGGCGATCTGCCTTTCTTGTATATTACAACAGTACCAAGGACGCGGCGTTGATATGTCTATGGCGCATGACGACAAATACATTTCCTTTCGTTTATGCTGAAGTGTTTCTTCATTACCGCGCGAATCCACCCTATAAAGTTGCCAGGTTTGAAGAATGATATACTAAGCAAAAGGACAAGGATCTGAAAGAGACACCGGACAACTTCGCAATGCCACAATGGCTGACGAGGGGAGCTCTACACGTCGTGGCAAGAAAACTAGCAAACACATCATATCCTCAGTCTTTGTCGCTTAGTAATAGTGATACCAGTGGCTTCATTGTCATTTTAACATACACTGATGGGAATTCTTCGTTACTGTCGACAGATCTTTGGATAATGTAAAATCGGTGCACGTACGGCGCTAAGTGGTCGGCGCAGTCGGATTGGTTGTGACATCCCAAGCCGCATCAGTAAAAACCAAAAAACCCGCAAACCTCTCACGACATAACCACACTAAAATCGCCAACCACGACTACATGGGTAGTCCAATCACGACAAGCCCACTGTCTCAGGGAAACTGTACGACACCGAACCCTTCGTAAAAGTTCTAGATGAGGACGTGTAAACTCTCGAATTGAAAATCTAAGACCCTTTTCTTCAACCCCTCGTTCTGGAAGGTCTTCACCCTCTTGTCGTTTGAAACAGTTTGCTTATATTTTATATTTGGGACATGCGAACCACATTTTGGGAAGTTGATACTTCATATGTTGGTAAGGTACGTTTCAACGTATAAAGTATCCTCTTTATGCTTTATATTTTGAACCACCTTATCGCTCGCGGTAAATCAAAGGTAAATTAAACTCTGTACGGTATAATAAACCTAAACTTACAACCGAGTCAATTGTTCTCAAATTGCAGCAGAAACGGTAAAAAACTCAACCTCTAGTATATGCAGCGTGCGCTTCTGCTGCATCTTGACAACGCCGCCTTCTCATCTCATATAACCTGGCGCCCCTATATTCATAGCGTAATCGTTGCTAAGCTAGTTGTAAAAAGCATGAGTCTCTTTCTGCCTTACTTACCCGGACAGACCGTGCGCAACGCTAGTTCTCATTTCACTCATTAGGCAGACAGGGATAATACGAGGCAAATGAATTCGCCAAGCGCAACGCTTGAAAAAGTGAGTGCGGGACATCGTAAAAACGGGGAAGCATATTAATTGGAAGTAGTTACTAGGCAAACGTTTTGCAATGCTATAAATTTGGCCGTACAGACGGCCAATAATTTAGCTCGCATTCGAGAGCGGCGACTTTTCATGCGTTAGCGCGGTAATACGGAAGCCAGACAGATCCAGTTCAAAACAAGTCGGAAGCGAAGCGGCAAGCAGGCCCATCTTCTGCTAGGCTATTCCTTCCTGAAAATGTCATAGGACTGAAAAATCGCAGCTCGCGCCTGCTAGAGAAATATTTGGCCGACTGTACGCTTTATCTAGTGGATGCAAAGCTGGAGTCGCTTAGCTGCTACGTGACAGTAGATCCGGCCAGTCCTCACCCAGCGCTATCTCAATCCCATACGAACATCCTCTACTTCTAGCTATTTTTGCCATCTACCTTAAGACCGCACGCGTGAAGATAGGCTTGTGTGCTCGGCGCCACATCATTTCGTGGGACAACACCCGCGCGGGAAACCAAATTTGGCGTCGTGGTGCAGAAACCTTTCACTCAAATTTTGTGAAATTACACACTCCTCGGTTTAATATTTCCATGCATATTAATACTGCACCGTGAATATCACCCTCCTAAAATGTCCTTCTAAATTACCACGGAAATACCTCTATCAGCATCAACAACAAAAAATTTACTGTGCGCCCATGCCTCACCCTGCGACAGAGACGAAGAAGGAGGTGACACGCTGCTGCGCACCGTAGTGAAGGTAATAACTTCCAACACGAACAGTTGGAGGCGGGCCAAAAAGCGTCGCAACTTATGCGTGTAATCGCGAATTCATTCTTTATCCTATGCGTTTCTCCCTAACAACCCCTCGTTCAGGGTTGGTTGAAGCTCGGTCACCAACACCAAAGGGCTCAGTGTAAAATAGCATTCGAAAACGAGTAGATATACAGCAAAGAGTGACGCTGCACGCATAGATGTGCCCAGAGTTGAGAAAAGGCAGACCACTGCCATCCCAAAGAAATGGCTTCTCTGGCGCAGCTTACCTCGAAAACTCCGAGTCCCCCATTTCTTTTTTTTTTTTGCTTCGTTCTTGGTGTTATTTGCAGCGGCAGATCAGGCACCATCTCGACAGAGAATCCACTCTTGCCTTAGTGTTTAGATTCTTGCCTCTTTGAGGGATCAGGGTAAAGGAAGAGAAAAGTTAAATACTTTTTTCTGTTTTCTGAGCTGCGCCTTACACTGAACACAAAACTGGCAGGTATATTCGACTTCCACTCGTTGAAAAAAAAAACGTAATATGATTACTTTACCCTCACGCTTGATTGCATACGACCAGAGGCCAATTGTTCATCTAGGTTGTACGTTAGTACAAACCACGTTATTGACGCCATTTTTTCGGTATAATGTTGGAAGATAATTCTATTGTTTTGTTTGATTCTTTTAGCCTCTTAACACACACGATGCTGCTGCACATTGGTGCACCCGTGTTTTTCTTTCCAAGACACGGGTGGGAAGGGCTGGATTTACGTCCTTTGTTTCTAGAGAACGTAAGACACAGATTGCTTCACCGTCTTTCTTTCACGACTAGGGCCGCCGCACGAGAATGTAGTCAACGTTTTCCCGGGACCATTCGTTATGTTTACTATCAGCAAACAAATGTGTCCGTTTGTCTCTGTCAATGAATATCACCGCAGCACTTTCAGTGCCATGGGAATTCCAATCCCCTTTTCCTCTCCTGCTCAGATAAAATCAACTAAGGAAATGGCTCTTTCTTTCTTGGAGGGAAGCTAAGACACTACTCCTCGGGCCAGCACGCTCATGCATTATAAGCCAACTATAACGCCACCTTTGCCTCCATCAAGGGACACCAGCCAGTTTACTGTCATGAGAAGTATAATTTCCAAGTTGTAAACTGGCAAGGACATTGACATTTTAGTGTGAATCCTCCCGGCGGCGGGGAACATACCCCGAAAGGAATAGCGTAACGTGACCTTGAATACAAAATACGAGTTGGGTTCATTAGAAATATCGCTTTGTCCCGATTGGTTCCACTACTCCTTGGAGTGAAAATACACAAATTGAAATTTTAATGACACCAATTTGATCGCAAAGTTTGAACACAAATGGCGATAAATGAAGCAGGTGAAGCAGTGCCGACTCCCCGGCCACTGTCTGCAAACATTAAATAGCGTCACAGACATTTGTTTTTAAGTGCGAATGCACTTCTTAAGCGACCCTGAACCTGCGTCCACCGGCGATGTCCGCGCACGTGGAGATGGGCGCGCGCAGCCTGGCCGCTGACATGGCACATACCCACGTGGGGGATTGGCCAGGAATCTCCTCGTCTTCCTTGGCAACGGGGGGAGATGGGCGCGCGCTGCCTGGCCGGTGACATGGCACATACCCACGTGGGGAATTGGCCAAGAATCGGGCGTGAGAAAGGCTAATGCACCTGCTTAAAGGAGTACTGACACGAAATTTCAAAGCTGAGATCCGCTCTAGCAATCAAGTACAACGACAACACAAAGAGGTGTCTGTGAATAAATGCATCTTTCTTTGTAGTTGTGTGTGTGTGTGTGATCTCTCTTTCGCGAACATTACCGAACCGCGCAAATTCAACTCGTGCATTCGCACTTTCACATTCTTCCTCTCGGGGAAATGCGGGGAATTTTTTAGATTCGCAGACGCTAACATCAACCATCGCAAAGAATCAAGACCGAATAATGGTAATGGGTCCTCCTCATCCGTCTGATTGTAAACATTGAACGCTAACGTGCAGTTAATAGACTGATAAATATGGTTTTAGTGATGGCTCGAAGTGCGTCACTTCGTCTCATATGACGTACCTGTAGCGCGAAGTTTCGAACCTTTCCATATTTTTGTTTTTTGCTTGTTAGAAACGTCATTCGGGCTGTAATCGAGCTGAATAAGGTACCCAAAGGTAGGTATTTCAACTTAAACAAACTTATTTTGTTTGAATGACTCATTTAAGCTTGCTTCGAATACACGTCACTTATGAAGGGAAGCACTGCCTTTACTCAATGACCAGGGGTGGAGCAAACGTTTCGCATCACACTTGACATCAATCTAAGCCTTGAAACCTGGAAATGTGAGCTGTTGAAGCAAATAAATAATAAATAATTTCGAGAGATTCCTTGGCTTTTTAACAATTCCATTACAGAAGTGCCACGCAATTTGAAAATGTGAGCAAATGTTCCAAACACTAGGGCAAGTGGTGAAATACGAGGTGTGTCATGACTGTTAAATCACGCGGATTTCTGTTAGTTTGCAGGATCATTTAACGCCAGCCGGGGGTTCGTGTGTTGTGCGTTAGGTAGGTTCATTTCTTTCCTTCCTTCTTTTTGGGTGTAGCTGAAAGACGTTAGCGAGGCTGCTACTGTAACGCCGCGTAAGAGGCTTTTTGTCAGGTTAAACCGTTTCCTTCTCTGGCACTGTTTACTCAGATGTGGGCAATTATTTTTTGTGTGTTCACACCAATGAAACACGAATATTTTTATTTAGGTCAATATTATGACGCTCGGCTACGTAATTTTATATAAAAGGCGGAAGTCTTTCCTGGGCAACTTAAACCCGAAAATTTTGGTCTTCCTGTTTGTCTGTGACTCGATTCAGCAACGCGGCCAAAGTAAAACAAAGCTCGCAATAGTTTTATACCGGTGTCACACGGGCCTTTTGAATCTGCGATTAAAGAGAATCGCGATCAAGTTTTCGACCGCGCTCGATGCACTGCCGCTGCTACACGGCACGTTTCAATCGGGATGGAGAAGTTGCGCCGGTTGCACTCGTGTACGCCAGATGGCGCTGAAACTGTACTGGCGGCCGGCGTCTGGTAACTTCGCGCGGTCATAGCTATACGTAACACTGAATGTTACTGAAGGCTTATTTGGGTCAAGTTATTTGACGCAATTTGTGGCCTTAGTTGAAGTTGTCACCTGTCGTGTCATTACTGAGCGGGGATGAGAGTATCGCCGCTTTAGTTCCATCGCGTTTGGAAGCCTCGATCGCGCTTGGGGAACTTGAATCGACTTCGAGCGGGATTGGGCTCGATCGCGATGGAAACTGCCGTGTAGCAGCGCCCGATCCGGATTCAGATCGATCCGGATCGACTCAATCGCGATCGAAAGTGCCCTTGTGACAGGGGTATTATATACCCACAGCCAAACCTAAACGTCTAAGTCCAGTGGCAATGCTCATACTTGTCAACACTGTTGAAGAAGAACAAAACATTACGAAAATATCAGGTAGAAAATCCACGCAGAAGTGATATTTGCAGTGTATCTTTAAATAAAATTTCGGGATGCTTGATTTTTGTAATAAAAAATGAAATGCACCCACTGCTGAAAATAAATTCCCCCTATCGCCTGCTGTCGCCCGCACCACATTTGCATCTGACGGCATTTTAAGAAATCCAACGGCAACCGTAACAAAAGGTTTCACTAGATTGGTTCTAATTGTTCCGCTTGCAACGCGCATGAAATAGGGCAACGTGGTTCTATAAACGTTGTGGTACGGTGCCCAGATTCACGCATGTCTCCGCATTACGGCAGCGCTGGCATCGAGGCAACCGGCGTGGAACAGTGGTGGTGGTGGTGGTGGTAGTGGTGGTGGTGGAAAATTATTTTTTTTGAGCCGACAAAAAAGAAAAAAAGAAAGGTGGGTGGACTCGTCTCAGTTCAGAAAGCCGCGAGCGTCTGCTGCTGCTCTAGCCTGCGAAGTCAGGTGGTCCCGAGTACCGAGCTGAGAGCTGGTCAGCCCGCACTCCTCAGCTCCGGGGTGGGGGAAGGGAGGGGGTTTCGGCAATCGGCCCGTGCCATGCAAGATAGTACGTCTTATTGGGAGTATGGCAGGTAGGGCAGTTGTAAGGGTGTGTAGTGGGGGATGTATGGTGAACAATAGCGGTGTTAAAATATGTTTCCGTCTGTAGTCTGCGCCATATTCGGGCGTCGCAAGTGTTGAGGGAGGTATCAGGAGGGGCGGGGTAACGGCGGCGGCTTTGACGGTAGTGGTGCAGTATATCGGTGTAGCGCCTGGGAAGGGCAAGGTTGGAGGACGGTGTTGCCAAGTCGCCCGCCCCCGATGGGAATGCCCGAGTAGGATCGCCGCCTCATTCCCTGGGAGTGAGGCATTACCAGGGGTCCATACAATTTGGATGTAGGGCAGGGTCTTTATTGTCTGGAGAAGCTCGAGGGCGAGATGGGAAATGCATCTGGTCAGAACGATCCGGCATGCCTGCTGCGATTAGGTAAGGATGGTTACTTAGGTGGCAGGTGCTGTGGTGGCGGCAGGGCTATGGCTGTCTCTTCGGCGGTAGTGGTGTTGGTATCAGCTATGGTGGCAGAAGTCAGGATAGAGCCTTGAGCATATAGGGCAACTATTCCATTGGCTTTACGGTTCGAGTAGGTTGTGACATCCGTGTATCGGGTGTCGGGATCGTTGGAATATCGTTTCTCTTGGAGACGAACGCGTGCTTGTCTTCAACCCACGTTGTAAGTAGGGTGCATATAGCGCGGGATGGGCGAGAGCTTGATGTGCGGGCGAATTGGGGGGACATGCGTTGTGGTACGACCAATTAGATAGGCACGGAACTACCCAGGTGTGTCAAAATGGTGCGGCCCGTGGGGCTGAGGGATAGGCGAGCGAGCAGGCCGAATTGCTGTGCTTCTAAGAGTTCAGGCAGTGTATTGTGGAGGCGGAGTCGGAGTAGGTGCGTGGTAGAAGTGAATGCAGGGTGTCCAAGAGCAATTTTGTACGTTTTCCGAATTATTCCGTCGAGTTTGGAGTGTTCCTTTGGTTTCAATTGCACGTGCGATGCCCCATATATGATGCGACTTATCAGGACCGCATGAATAAGTTGGCAGGTGTCTTTCTCTCGGAGGCCGTGGTGCTAGTTGCAGGACGCTGGGAATGAGGTGCGTAAGTTGCGTGACGGTCAATTGGAGTTGCGGGAGAAGAGCGGCTCCCGAACCGTTGGCTTGGAAAGGAACGCCGAGAATTCGAAAAGTGGTCACGTGCAGGACGGGAACCGAAGGATATGGTGACTGACGCGTCAGGGGTTGGTTGGGGAGCACGGCCGCGTGTGGGTTCGCGGAGAACAAGTAATGCAGATTTTCGGGGTGCAAAGGTGAAATATTCCCTGCAGATATTCGAGCGTGCAGTCGATGACTTGCCGTACATTGCCTAATTTTTGTCCCGGCGATCCGGTGTTGGTCCAGATTGTTAAGTCATTAGCGTAGAATGCGTGGTTGAGATTGGGGATTGCGGAGAGTTTGGCTGGAAGTTGGAGGAGGGCGATATTGAAAACTAAGGGCAAATGAAAGATCCATGATGGGTGCCTTTTGCCGGCGTGAGTAAAGGTTCAGATTGTATGGTTCGCAGGTGTATTGTGGCTGTCCGTTCGCTGAGAAAGGCGCGGACGAAGTTCTAAGTAACCGCTCCACAGTTCAATGTTTAAAGGCCCCGCAAGATGGCCTCATGCGCGACGTTATCGAAGGCCCCTTGGACGTCAAAAGCGAGGATTGTGCTGGGCTGGATTTTGCTTAGGTTATCGATAATTTGTCCTTTAGTTGCAGGAGTACGTCTAGAACGGATAGGTGGTCACAGAAGCCGAACATGGTATGGGGATAGAGATAGATGTCGTCATGGTAGTTTGTTAGGCGATAAAGCACCATATGTTCGAACGGCTTTCCCAAACACGAAGTAAGAGAAATCTGCCGGAGGTGGTCGATAGCTTCAGGTTTGTGGCGCTTCGGAACGAGTATTATGTGTGAACGCCGCCACTGGTGGAGGATGGTTCCCGCTTCCCAGTGTTAGTTAAAGAGGGTAAGGATGGATGACAGAGCTTCATCGTCTAGGTTTCGGAGCGTTTTCTTTGTTATGCGGTCTTTTCCCGGCGAAGTTTTGCGCGTCAAGCGGGCGAGGTCTTTATCCAAATCTTGGATCGTGAACGGAGTGTCAAGATCGGGGTTAGTAAGGCCAAGATATGGCAAGGTCTTGGGAATTGGCGAGTTTTAAGAGGAACCAAAACGTTCTGGGCGGACTGTATCTAGTGAGTGGTTTTGTGGATGAGCATGGTTGTGAATGAGTTGTTGTGGCTGCTGCTGCGCTTTTGTTTTGGAGGGTTTGATCCTAAGAGGTGGCGGAAAATATGTCATGTGCACGTGGTGCTCAACATGCTTTCAAGTTTGTCATTGAAAGATCGCCAGTTCTTGATTCTCAGCACCTTAGCGTATTGAGCTACCCGCTGGCAGATTTCCCAAATCCTGTGTTTGAGGGAGCGGTTTTTTTCGTGTTTTCCAACTGTTTGACGAGGCCTCGCCGAGGCCCCCCACAGATGAGCTAGGTGGAAGTTCGACTGAAGGATTGGGAGTTGGGAGGGTGAATGATTTTAGTATGTTTCCGCCACTAGAGCAGTTAGCGTGGCCGCCCATCGCTCGAGCACTTCTTCCGTATGAGGAAGGGATGTAGGATCTTTGCGGAAAGATGACCAGTCTACTACCGTTGCTTGTCCGATGCGTCGTCGAAGGGGAAGATGGGGAATGGCGAGGGCTAGGATATAATGATCGCTTCCAAGAGTGTCGGTAAGAGCGCCCACTCTAGATGGGATGGATTGCGGAAAATGTGAGGTCCGGCGTTTGTGTCGCGAGTGACACTTGTTCCCAGTCGGTTTGTAAGGGTAAGGTCGTTACATAGTGCAAGCATGTGGAGTTCGGCTGCATGAAGGAGTGCCGTGCCTTTCTCGGTTGCTTTAGGGTACCCCCATGAAGGTGGGGGGCGTTGAAGTCGCCGATCAAAAGCGGGGGGTATGGGCCGGCTCTCGCAGCCGATTCTGTTAGGGGCGGATCGATATCTCTGAGAGGATGTTGGGGAGGACTGGAGATGTTCAGGATGAATAGAGTTGGATGAGCAGGTCATATAGGAATTATTTCTACAACAGTATAGGCAATCGGAGAGGATATAGGTTGTTCTTTGGCGCTTAATGCCTTCGCCGCCAGAACCACCGTCGGGTGCCCGGGTGATGGGTAAACGTGGTGTAGCCGTATAGTTGGGATTTCGGGGTATCCGTTTCTTGAAGCCCGATGATGTCGTGTGCGGACCGGGTGACACAGTGACCGAGTTGGTCTTATTGAACGAGCGGCAGTTCCATTCATAGATGGTCACTGCTCTAACATTAGGGGCCATCGTGAAGGAGGGGGGTGTTGGCGGCTAACTCGGCATCGTATTCTGGGGATAGATTGGGTTTCTTAAGCTGGGGATGGATTGTTGTCTGGTTTGCTTGCTCGAGCGCAGTAAGAGGTTGGCTGTTGGGTTCTGTAAGGTGAAGTAGGGAGTCAGTGCTTTCTTTAAACGTTTTGTTTAGGGTAAGCAGAGCGTCCGCTATATGCTTTTCTACTATGGGAAGTACTTAAGTTGGGATTTTCTGGTTGATGAGAGACGTTGCGAGGTCGGGCGTTAGAGGGTGTGTGAAGGTAGTAGCGAGTGCTGGGGTCGGAGCTTCATTTCGGGACTGATGGGATGCGCGTTTGGCTGCTTCGAGAGCTTCTACAAGCGCGAGCGTTGTGGCGTTTTGCTACTTGATTTTCGCTAGTAGCTGCTCTGTTGCGGAGGGAGCTTGGGCGGTAGAGCTGTTAGGCGGAGGGTGGAGGGAACGTGTAGGAAGGGGGGGGGGGGCGGGAGGGTATTAATGGTAAATTTAAACTGACTTGAACGAACCCTAGCACATTTATCTGAGAAGGAGCGAGACGGGAGAGGAACAGAGTAAGAGGTGAGCCGGAAGCAGAAGAGAGGCATTTACTTGGAAGGGGCACCACACGACTTTTTCCAGCCCTAAAGAGTTAGAAGCCCTATGCATGTTAGAAACTAACTTGACTACGTTACCCACCTAGCATAAAACCGCGGTTGTGAGCCTTCTTATAGGCTGCTGTCATAAACAGTGCCACTTCCCGTTATCAATGCGTAGGATGTGGTGTTCGCGAGCACCCCTTTCTGCCGCTACTCTTTTCACAGATTTATTTTACATCTTTTGGAACAATATAGTGCCCTGTCGGCTGGAGAAATATTCCTTAAAGCACAATAGTTGGAGGAAGACTTCCACCCTCTAAATTAAGAAACATCGTTGGTATATTTAACATTCCTAGTTTTAAAGAATCGACGTATTTTTTAACGACGACGAATAATAATGTGAGTATTTTACTTTATTTTTATCTGTTCCCTTTGTTGTTTACCTTACAGTATTGTGTACTGGTTTCAGCCCAAGGACGTTTCCCTTAACGAAGGTTTTTCCCGGACTGATGTTCTCAGAACTGCACTTTCAGTGATAAGTTCTATCTAATGTTGAAAGTCCGAGGCACGGTTCCTTCTGTTGGCTTCTTTGTAACCGCCTCACTGCAGTACAGCTACTTAAATTACTTCGAGCTGCGTTTGAGGCCTGACTGATGCAGAATTTAAGTTTATATCTCTGTAAGGCTTTTAAAGCTCTGAACCAATGCATTGGGTGAGAGCGGTGATGAATAAAAACCGTTCCTTGCCGGAAATGCTGGGCACTCATGTTCAAGCACGGCAAAACACAAATTCACCGAAGATAAGAACAGTGTCTTTGTTTAGGAAACTTGGGACGTTCAAGTACTACGCAAAAGCAACACTGAATTCATAGGTATTTTCTATTTACAATGTCTTAGATTAGGCTGTTAAACCACATTGATTGGATTGCAACAAATGTTTCCAGGGATAATGCAGCGGTAAAGATTGAAGAATCAGCATGCTTAATGGGAATGGTTGATCTTGGAGTGCTTGAAAGTGCGTTCTGAGATAAAACGACACTCAATGTAAGGCGGACGGAAAGGAAGGGTAAGAAAAGTCATGATACCTTCCAAACGCTTTCGAACAAGGGCCGTTAATATGTTTTTCAACACGCCTTAATTTACGTAAACGTGTATAAAAATAATATGCGCTCTAAAGTCTGTGCGCAAAGAAGTCATGCTAGAAATGTCGACGTTTATCTTCACAAAATTATTGCATTCAACCTACACGTAATATTCAAGGTTGCACATGCTCCCACCTCCCCTTGTAGACGAGTCCACTGAGCACGATCGTTTATTTTATCCTTTACAGGCTTACTTCTTTTCATGGGGCAAATCTCTTTTTTCTGAAAGGGCTTTCATTTCAGCCACTCGTTACGGAACAAAGCAGCGAAGGCATTAGTGTTTTTTGAGTACCTGCGAGAGCAATTGTGTCCGTAGACGCAGCTGTTGCAGGAAGGCGGCTTTTGTCGTTAGTTGCTGGGCTCACTGCCGTTCTACGAAGAAATCATTAAAACGCCCTGGGGCCCATTAAAGCTCTACACTAAGCATTCAAGGGGCAGATAATGGCTTTTAAAAGACATGCCGCGGAGTTGGGCTATTTTTAGAACGAAACATTAGCAGAAACAAGCGAGAATCGACTACATACAAATGAAGAGTACGAAAGAAAAAGGCGAAGGCCATTGAACCGTCTGCCGACTAAAACGTTTACAGTGGACCATTAGTAAAAATGCTATTCTTTTAAGCCGCTCGTAAGTGTTCATACGTAAAAAAAGCAAAGCGTTCTACATGAAGGGTTATGAAGCACCCGTCTTCACGGAGATATAGGGCATTTCGAAAACTACAGCGATGAAGCCAGAACTTGTGAAAGTAACTGAAATATATGAGTGTGCCGGATAACTATGATGGAGCCTCGAGAAAATCGTCTTTGGATGGCATCTTATAATACTAGGTAATCCGATATACGCAAAAAAAGTGCGCGTTGTAATACAATAATACAAGGGTGCCGGATGCGCGTTTCTTACAGAAATTTTTCAGGAGAACTTAAATGAGTTAAAACTGCAGTAGAGAAGTCCACAACTGTAGCTTGCGTTCAGCCGGGCTTGTACAACCAGTAAAAGTTATGTGAATACAGATACTGCCAAAGATCTTGCTTTATATAAATCAAATCGTTTTAATTTAGCCGTCAACCACACGGCGTAAGTGTCAGGGAGCTCATAAAACGTCTCAGAAAAATTCGAACACAGAATATTTTCATTCTACCACCATTGCAAAATTTCATCGCTCGTGCAATATTTAAAGCGAAACTTCCTGTCCCAGCACCTTGACCTAGTATGGGCGTTCGCCCAAGGCAAAGTCTGGATTCAACGTGTTCATCATGTACTATTGAATTCCACACCAGCTTCTTCCGCGAATGCGTTTTGAGCGTTAGTGTGAGGCGTGGCCAGATAATCTTTATTGTAAGATAAACCACGCCCAGCGCCTGCGATGCCCTTCGATGCCATTCGATGCTTGAGTTCACTAGACCAGCTGAGGATAAAGAACGTCTACAGAAATTTTCGTTACACAAAATTTACTTAATGCGGAAGAGCCCGGTACTCAAGTGGCCGGTTTTATCGCACCCTACTGTGATAACAAACATGAGTTTGTTGTTCGTGTTTGTGGTATTGTGTTTATTTCCAATTATTTATTTTGTAGGCACCGTGGTCGTGGTGGCTGCAATTTTCTCGCTTCTGGCCAGGAGTATGTTTCGAAACCACGCAATGTATCTACTACGGAGAAAAAATGCGAAAAAACTAGTTCCTTGCCAACGTTATGTGAATAGGCACGTAAAATGATTTTATCTCTGTTTATTTTCAACCGTTGGGCAGCACTTTCAAGTACAAAAGCGTTTTAGGGGTATGAGCACTTTTACAAAGTAGTGTAAATGATGCAATCTGAACGGAGCTCGATATGCGACGTTGCCGTTGGAAGAAGCTGAAGTTTTTTTTTAAATGTTAGACGAACGGCTTCATCGGATATTCTGTTTAAACTATCAAGAGAGAAATACGGCGACAATAGTATTCCGTTCTAACGGCAAGCTGAAATTGTAGCTTCAAGACATTTTTTCAGGGTATTTCGAAAAAATTCCTGCTTCGAACACAAAGCGGATGTTGTTTGACCACCCTGCCAATTGCTTAACTATGATCCAAGTTTCCTCAACGTGGTTACAGTTTAAATGCAAATGTGTGCGTAATATTACATCTCACTGTAAAATACTACTCCATGGACTGTAGCAACACGATACAGTAACCTCGTTAAGGTTAACTCCACTGCATAGAGACATAGCCGGAATGGAAAGCCCCTAATCTTTGAACAGTGGGATGTGGGACCCCAAATACAACCACAAAGGACGAAGATTTTTTTCCCTGTGGCATTTTATTTCTCGGTCTACAACTCCACCGCTTCAGGACATTTCACACTAGGTGGAACAGGCTTTAGTTTATTGCTCCACGGCGCCCTTCCAATATGCCTTGAAAAGCCCAATACATAGAACAATGTTTTTTTTTCATCAGGCGGTCTAGTTGGTCCAGCACAGATTGAGTGGGAAGCGCTTAATCTTTAGACCGTGGGAACAGAGATGAAAAATACAATGACAGTCTTGGTCCTGTATGTTTTTCTTGATGGTCCCTGTTCCCACTGTCCAAAGATTAAGCGCTTCTCACTGAGCTGTTCAGCACCCACTAAACATCAAAGATGCCTGATGACAAAAAAAAACATTGTTCGGTGTATTCGGCTTTTCAAGATATATTTCAAAGGCACAGCACACCAAAAAAATTTACTACAATCCACGCTGTGAAGGTGGTTGGAAAGCAAAGCTTTAAATGACACCCACAACAATTGCCCATCGACGTCACAATTGCCGATACGCCGTCACATGAATTAACACACATGGCTCTAGAATGAGTAAAACCAGAGATTCTGCCGCCAGTTACCTGGAATTCGCGGGTGTGGTAACCCGAGCGCAGCAGCGTCGGCAACGGCCGGACTAAAGCGGCGGACGCCGCCGCTGTAGCCCGGCCTTGAATCGTGAGAAAGAAAACGCAGAGGAGCGTCTTTCGAAGGGTGATACAGCGGAACCTAACCATCCTTATGCGCTAGCTTGGGGTTACACCAGCGCGCGACACAAGCGCAGACACCGAAACAGTTCAGCATGTGAGCTTAGTAATTTTCTTTATACAAATGTAAACTAGTTAGTTTCGTAAGTTTGAGAATTGCGAGAAAACTGATGAAACTTTTGTAGCCGCTATGTATCAGAACCAGTTCGTACTTTCGCCTTTTGTAATACCTCTTAAAACACAAGAAAATTGGTATTCACCAATTTAGAAATCGGAATCCCCGTCGGAGCAAGCCGTGCGCAAAGGCTAGCATTTCTCTAGCGCCCAGATGCCAGTATGGGGTATGTACATTTTGTTTTCCTGCTCTGCAAATCAATCCTCAACATATGTTTGCAGTACGACCACATAATTCCGTCGGGTGCTGGTTACCCTTGAGGTGCTCACGAACAAGTTAATCAAGACGTGCGAAGGCCCCCTAGCAATGGACGGGAAGCTCCACCAAAACAGGCCTAAAACAAACGCCTAGGGAAGCAGATGGCAAAGTCTACCGTCGACGCCGCCACTGGCGAGCAGGCCTTCCCGCGTGGGGAATGCTGGGTAAATTGTTGGCGCCGTCTCTGGTGTGCTTTGTGAGTGAAACCCTCCGCCCCCGTCCCGCCTCTCCCCCCTTCCACGGCCGCTGGTTTGCTGGTAGAGTTAGAAAGCTTTACTAAAAAACTGAACCCAGTTCCACCCAGTGTGAAATCTTCTGAAATAGTGGAGCTGTGGGCTGCCTTTACGATGGTCGCGTTTTGCTTAAGCTTCTTTCGAATTTTGGGCAGTCGCATGCCTTCGCTATCGCTTAGCTTGTGCCACTTGTTTCCGTAGCTCGGCATTGGCTTCCATTTGCTGCCGCGTAACCTCCGCTGCGTTCTTGCGTTGCCCAGTATTTGCTTGCATTCTCCACTGTTTTGCTTCGGCGGATTTCTCCCTAATGAGTTAGCTCCACATCGCTGTGGTTTCGCTAGCTATTTTTTCGCACGCACTGTCGAATTGGCTCGCCTACAACGCTGACGTTCTCGGGGAGAGCGCGTTGACGCTTTAGTCTGTCGGCATTCATGGCTGGAAAGGACGTGTGGCAGCCCACCCCTGCGAGGCAGTTCGGCCACCTGTGTGTGGCTCTAAGAACTGTCTTTTGAGCTTCGGGGAAATCTGCTCGAGAGAGAACGTGGTGCGATATTACAAGAATGCGTTGACCGGGCCAGAACTAGAACAGCTCTGCTATCAATAAAGCGTAATACTTCTTTATAGGCTGAGGGACCCTAAATGTGAGAGCCCCTTATATTTTGCCTGAAAGCTCATATGTTTTGCAGATTTCACGGCATTCAGCAATGACCGACGATGGCTTCTCATTACCAGCTTTCTCGCTCAAAATCACTTCTCAGGGAAGATAGTAAAACAACTTCAGGAAAGTGACAGTTGGCATAAAGCAAGAAGTTGGCCTGGAGACCAAACTCTAAAATACTTTCGAGGATTCTGTATATAATTCGTGTAATTCGCTGTCAAAACTTACTCCCTATGCATTTCCAATGGAATAGTTTCCGTGGCTGTGCAGCTTGGTCGAGCAGCGGGCTAGATTTAAAACTGTGCACAAAGCAAGCTTTCGCCCGCAATACTAGTGGCGATAAAATATTTCACATTCATTGAAATAACTTCACAGTAATCACTTAAAAGGCCGCCATGAGCTGGAAAGCTGCACCTGTTGCCGAGAATTGAATGGGAACTGTCCTAATTCTCTCCCTGTTATAATTTCCCATTTTGAGACGTTGACGGGGGAGGTCTGAAAACTGGCAGAGTACACGCAAACAATTTTGTTCGCTAGACTGAAGCAACGCCATCCAAATAAAAGTCTGTTTTATTTTAATTTACAATTTTTCCAAAGCCTGAGAGCCATTCGGGAAATACATTTCATCACATGCTCCTAATTGGCCATAGTGGAGCAAGATGACGACGGCTTAGAAGAGGACACCGGAACGTTTGAGCATGCCAAACATGCGTACGCCGTAGCCTTATCGTCATAGCCATGCGCCGTAGCCTTATCGTCATAGCCATGCGCCGTAGCCTTAGCTGGTTCTTTCCAATGAAAAAAATTGCCCCCACCTCCCCGAAGGGAATCGTGAGGAAGTGCGAATGCATTTCCTGCGCCGAGAGTACACGGCGTAGTAATTCTGCCATCGCCTTGAGAGGCGCAGTACCGGCGAGGGGGAGCTGTCAGGCGAGGGGAGAGGCGCGCGCCGAGGGTGAGTGCAAACCTAACGGGGGGAGAGGCGCGCCAGCTGCAGAGCATGTGACGTCACGGCGCGAGGAGAGGGGGAGCAGACGCAAAGGCGCCAGCGCGCGGTCACGTGGGAGTGTGACGTCGCTGCGCCGTTGCTACAGACGCTCCTCTCCGCTCCTCGCGCCGTTGCTAGGGGAGAGGAGGAGCAATGCGGACGGCGGATTCAGGGTCGCTTATAAAGTGCATCGCACTTAAAAAAACTTCTTGGCCAGTGCCCCTGAGTGGGTATGCGGCAGTTTATGAGTCACCACCACTACCACCATGCACGTGCCGTTGTGTGGAATGAGTGGTTACACAAGACAATGCGACCTACGCACTGTCTGGTTCCTTTTCTGACCAATTGCATTGTGTAAAATATACTTGGGATACCAGCCGCCGACGCCTGGCTGGTTTTTCTATGCCACGACATTTTGACACGAAAGTGCTTAATTATGGGATTCAAGAAGATTTCACTTACGCCATATCCATCACGGAAATGCCGCCAGTACAACGAAGCAAGCAGCCTGTAAAGGGTGCAACCATGCAGACTGGGTCTTGCTGCGGGAAAGCAATCTTTATCACTAGAGAGTACGTTACACTTAGGGTTGTTTGTTTTCGGAATTAAATTTTAACACGAAATTGTTTTTGTAGCCGTATAACTGCATTTAGGTTGATGTCAAACTTTCCTTCACACGAAAGTGTTTTATGGTGAGATACGCCAAGATTTCACTGACGTCACATCCGCAACGGAAATGACGCGAGTACGCCTTTGCCGAAGCGACCCGCCAGCACGACGTCACTCGCCATGCACACACCCACAAGGCAGTCGCCATCCCGCAAATCATGCTCAGCTGCAGATTTCGCTGCACATTTCACCTCCGTGTTTTACCGATTCCCATGACAGAGCTATCAACGACAGTTTTTTCCAAATTTGTCACAACCACCCGTCATAACAGCGTTGCCGTTAGCAACTGTGCCTGGGGTATGTAGACATTTCTCTTTCAAATTACTTCAGACCTTCGGGGCAGCGCAGCCTATTTCATTAATAACATCCGCCTGGTGTTATAGATGTTGTGTATACAAGGACTAGAGATGTAGTAACGGTAAGCTCTCGGGTTCCCAATCATGAAGCTCTATCTGGCTGGTACTGCAACGCGAAACACCTCAATGGACTTTAAACCGAACAAGGCATGGGGCTGTACAAAGCCATCCAATTTTTAGTGTTTGATGTGGTTGAGCTTTGTGTATTTATAGAGTATGGGCTCAGTAAAAATTACAGTTGACTTTTATTTCAGTTCACATGTCACTGCCTCAGTCCTTGGGAAAAACACGTGAAGCACGCAGGGCTATATTTCTTGAGCATTCGCAATTTCATATATCCCAAATTTTCCTTCGAGAAAGTGTATGCGGTTTCGATATCTGTTAACACTTTTCTCGTATTTTCCTCTGTAATAAACAATGACAGTGGCTGCTGCAAGTCGTAACTCTGCTTACACTGCGGTATTAACCAAACGATGCAGGTATTAGTTTACCATAGTACTTTATTTTGGGGCGTACCCAAACCCTTTCGCAGAACGATTACTTGAAATAATTATCAAAGTAAGCTGTGCAAAATTCTCTTTTTTTGAGTAGAAGAAACGACATTCACATGCTTCTGATATATAGTTCATGGGGCGGAATTGGCCCCTTATACGTGTGACAGGCATTAGCACCCCATAGGGCCATTATCCCACCCTTGAACCTCCTTGCTGCGTTCTAGAAAGATTTATTTGTCTAAATTCTTTGGTCGGCGGACTTTGTTTTTGGCAGTAAGATAAAACAAAAAATTCTAAATGCGGTACGCCGAAAGTGAAGGCGAAGTTGAGCGCAACATAAAACCACTTTGACGTAATGAGCCCATATTGCAGCTCTGGCCAGACACAACACGTAATTGCGCAGGCGTTGGGCGTCGAAACATCTTTTAAGCTCTGTACTTGGCACCGACTAGCGGTATAACCTTCATGTGCTGGATCTTGAGCAAGCTGACGTTTTTACGATACCTTCCATTCTATTGTACGTATCTAGTGGGGGCATATTATTAGGAAACCAGCCAGGAATAGTTATGTGCAACATTGTCACGCCAAACGCTCCCAGCGAATATATTGCCCCCTTTTTTTATATCGAAACAGGCGCAAAGTTGCCAGGCTAACCCGCGAAGAACGCCGCACCTTGTTCCTTTTTTTCTCGTCGTTGGCGCTTCATGCTAACCCATAAAAACATTTGCGCCACCACTACTGTGACGCTCCCAGGATGTAGACAGGCGCAGAAACCGCAGCAAAGCCTTCGGTCGTCAGCTGTAACCGTCAAGAAAAACATGAACGCAGCACCACAACAAAAACATCCACTTAAAGGGTGACTTATACGCAACTCCCACCGAGGAATAAGGCCGAAAGAGGAAAAAAAACAGCGCACGAGACGCTCGCCCTTTTCTTGGTGACGGATTGTTAGGGCGACACCACCACGTTGATTGGTCAGGTTTAAGCAGTGACGCTGAGTTCATCAGGTAGATGGAATATACAATTTTTATTCAGCATGCGCTACGAGCTCGCAGATACGGTCACGCATGCACGAAATACGAAAGGGTGGTAAAGATACTATGCATTAGTAGTGATCTCAAAACACTTGCGATATTCGGGGGGGTTGTTCTATTCCAAAGAGTACGTTGCAAACATTAAAACTGAGAGAACAGTGAGTCTAATCACACCCCTCCTATTAAATCATGAATCGAAAACTACCTGAAAAGTTCACTTATTCGCTGTTCGGTGGGTTTTGCAGAAAAAACTGACGGTTATACTCGCATGCAATAGCCCATCAGGCTTCATTCAGCGGTATTTTTGTCTCGGGCAAACAACGCCTTATAACTGAAGAATTGAGAGCAAACCACCCTATCTTCTGAGCAAATGATGCGAATCAATGTTTTGCGGGAATTCTTTTCATCATTCAGGGTCTTCAACTGCATAGTGGCTGTGTTCCACACACCTCTTCCCCAGGGTAATGTCATGACGGTCTCCAGCCGCATATGCCGTCTTAACATCCTGTGCTGCCGTTGGTGCCCAGTTGGCAGCCGAACATGGAAAACCTTTCAGCCGTAGCGTGGCCTTCTATTGCGTGGCCAGGACAATTCGCAGTGCGATCAACGGCGTACTTTCCCGTTTCCTCTATGCTGCGAGCACAGCTTGATCTTTAACACATGCACTTTTCAAGTTCATGGAGGTATGCTTTAAAGGTTAAGTGCTTTTTCCTAGGTCATGTTTCTTCGCTATTTAATACTTTTCGCTGGAAGTTTTATTTCGCACTTCAGATAATCTCTATGCAAGACTGTTTGATCCTATACCGTAATTAAAGTAACCACAGCAGTCAGAGTCAGAGGCGGATATCTATCTCAACAGACCACAGAACTCATTTTCTAGACATCCCGGCTTGGCGTGTGCCCAACTAAACCAAACTCTTCTTCCGGGACAATCAACCAACGATTTCTTGAATTTTTTGTTATTTGTTCGGGTAGCAAGATTAAGGAAACTGGACATTTGATGCACACTATCCTAACAACTTGAGATGAAACTTTTAAGCCTCAGAATTTGACACAGCTTTATTGGTAAGTTGGTTCTTATACAAAACCCGCAGCGGTGGCTCAGTTGATAAGGCGTTGTGCTGCTGAGCACGAGGACGCGGGTTCGATTGGCGGCCAGGGCGGCCGCTTTTATGATGTCTGCGAAATGCAAAAACGCCCGTGTGTACGACATTGCGGCGCGCGTTAAAGATCCCCAGATGGTCAAAAACTAATCGGGAGCCCTCCACTACGGCGCGCCTCATCACCTGTGTTACTTCGGCACGTTAAACGTTAAAATCAATCAATCAACAGCGTTGCTCAGCATAACCAAATTTTTTGCATTCACCATTTTCTACTGACACGTTCAGGAAGGATGTTGTAGCTCCTCTCATGCTAAACATTACATTCGCAAGAGAATGACGCAGGCCGGTACTGTAAAATAGTGCAAAAACCTTAGGTGCGTCAAATCTTTGTTGTATACTTACAGGGTCACCAAGACAGTGCGTGCATACTATCATGCCAGATATATTAATGTGGCGTTGAAAACCGGATATTACCTTCTCCCCTCTTACTTTTGTCGATATGTGTATAAATATATTACCTGAATGGAATACACTGGTGTATTAGATAGTACACAATTCTGACAGCATATTCCCTTGTAAAGATTCAAAGTGGGTTTTATTTACTCGAAGTACAGTCGTGATGTACCAGCAACTAAGCTAATGCAAGATAATAAAATACAGAAACTAAATGGTTACGCCAGCTTCTCTGTCTAAATTTCTTGAACTAACTGTTGAGGAACAAACTTGCCCTAGATCAACCTTATTACGTTACCGCAGTTTAGACCTGTGAAATTCGTCATTCTCATGTCCTATCTTTAACTCCGTCTTTGGCACGGACTAATTTATGCGAGTTTTTGTTCTTCGCCAGAACTATCACGGAATGTAACAACTTGCCCTCTCATTACCTCCAAACCATAGATCGTGACGAACCAAATGTTTACTTCGGTGAATCATGATCTCCACCCTTACTGTCCCTGGATACTTTGATTTGGCGTTTTTTTTTCTTTTAGCTGTGCTCGTACTGAGATGTCTTTTATTCAAGCTGTGTCTCTGATGTATCGATTTTGTGGTTGTATCTGTGCCCATCTTGCTGGGGCATTATTGGGCTGCAGTATTCCACGAATAAATAAATAAATTTAGTCTCTTCGAGTATATCCGCATGCCCTTTGGCTTGCATAAGGGCGCCCAGACGTTCCAACGTGCAATCAACAAGGTAACCCATGGTTGGGACTTTGTCTTTGCCTACCCTCGACGACCTCGCGATCCCAAGCTAATCGTCATCCGAGCATGAAGCGCACTTTGGAGCCCTATTCACTGGACTTGGCGAATATGATTTCGTCCTAAATCCCAAGTGCGTTTTTGACATGCAGACCATCGCTTTCCTGGACCACCTGGTCACTTCGCAGGGAATCAGACCTCTTTATGCAAAAGTGAAGCTAATGCAGGACTCTCCGCATGCCAACTCAATCAAGAAGCTGCGAAAATTCTTGGGCCTGTTAAACATCTACAGACGATTCATACCGAAGTAAGCCAACCTGTCCCAGTCTATCATTCGTGGTCTGGCCACCAAGGCAGGACTTTAGAGCACCTCGAGTGAAGCGAGCGAGCAGCAACCACCTTTTGTGCAGCGAAAAGGGCCTCTCCTACGCTGCCATGCTGTTACACCCAGTTGCTGAAGCTCAGCTTCGCCTAACCACCGACGCCTCCAGCGTGGCTGTCGGCGCAGTTGTTGAGCAGTTCGCCTCCGGTTGGCAACCGTTTGGTTTCTTCGCCCGGCAGGTAAAACCTGCTGAAACAAGGCGATGCACTTTTGGGCACGAGCTACTAGCTGCCTACGTTGCCATCGAGCATTTCCAGCATTCCCTAGAAGGCCGGGGCTACTACATCCATACGCACGAGAGGCCTTTGACGTTCGCATTCCAGCTGAACTGCAGCGCATACTCGTCGCGTGAGGTTTTACAGCTCTCTTTCGTCTGTACGTGTACCTTCATTCTTCGCCATATCAGCCGCCCGATCAACACTGCTGCTGACATGCGCCTCGCGTCGAAGCCCTTTCGTCCTCACCCGAACTGATTTCCTTGGAAGAGCCTGCTTGGAAGAGCTTAATTTCCTTGAAAGAGCTTAGCAACAGCACACTTAGCTCCAGCAACGCCATGCCACCTCCTCCACGCTGCCTTTCATAAATGTTCCGTTGCCGCTTGCCGAAAGCACAATCAACTGCCAGACACCAACCGGCATCTCCCGACCAAACGTTCTACCGACGTTTCGTCGAGCCATTTTCGGTGCCCTGCACGGCAAGACCCACAACGGCATCCGATTATCTCACCACGTCGTCACAGTCCGGTGGTAATTGACCTCCACAAATGCCGATGTCTGCCGGTGGGCATGTACCTGCCTCCAGGGTCAATGTGTTAAGGTAACAAGGAACACAGTTGCCCCTGCCTCCACATTTCATCCACTGGACACACGTTTCGCCTACGTGCACACTGACATGGCCGGCCGCCTGCCACCGTCGCGAAGTGCCACCTACTTGCTCACGTGCGTGGATAACTTCCCGCGCTGGCCAGAGGCGATCGCGAAGCCAGATACCACCGCGGAAACAGTCGCTAAAGCGTTTGCTGATGATTGAGTGTCCTTCTTTGGCTGCCCTATTGTCATGTCAACTGATCGCGGGCGTCAATGTCACTCCGCTGTGTTCGGCTATCTCATTGCCACTTTAAAAGTATGCCACATTCACACCCCCTCCTACCATTCGTGCACCAACGGAATGGTGGGACGTTTACACCGACAACTCAAGGCAGCTCCCACCACCTACGAGCGATTAGACCATTGGACCCACCACCTTCCTCTTGTCTTTCTCGGCTTTCACTCGGCTGTCAAGCCAGACCTAAGGTTCACATCAGCACAGCTGGTGTACCACTGCCCACTTCGTCTCCCGGCCGACTTCAACACACCTCTGCCAACCAATGAACATTCGGACCCCGCCGGTTACGTAGCTCACCTCTGTCGGCTCTTCAAAAAAAATCCGGCTCATCCTTCCTCGACAGCGCCGCGACCACACCATCTTCGTCAGCCAGGAACTCTC